>JAZFAU010000048.1:950000-1104869 GCA_037178615.1 Dione vanillae | reverse complement strand
GATAAAACGTGAAGCAAAAAAAAATTAAAAAAAAAAAATTGAAAGATTGTAAATAGTTCACAAATATATGTAAAGATTAATAAAATATTTTTTAATATTTTTTATTTTAATTCCCATAAAGTAAATCAAATACATATTATGTCAACTTATTGATTTTTGATTCTATTTGTAACTTAAATTTAAATATAAAAAAATAAAATAAAATTATATAAAAAATATATTGATTAATGTGTTGTTATTAGTATTAATTATGTTGTCTTTTTTAAATTATAATAAAAATATATTGAATAACAGAGACGATGTTTTAATTGTTATTATTATTATAATATTAGATCTGTATACATATGTAGAAAAAAGAAATGTTACAAGTGAAGGAGCTTAGCAAATTTTAACAAAAATGTAACTAAACTAAATATTACAGTGTCATTGACCTTTTGTACTCTGTAAAACAGGTGCAATAGCATTGTATTAAGTCAGTTGAGCATCTCAGATGTCCTAATTGCAATTTCGAGACGACATTGAGAACATTATGTTATAACTTAATAGCAGAATTATATCAAGACGTATCCCTCTTGTGCACGTGTTTGAGCTAATTAGGTTGGTAGTATGTACGTCTAGTAGAAATACAGATTTACTGCTTGTTAATGTGAAATGATTTATTATATATAATATTAAATAAAAAAATTAAATTGGGTATCATCTAACTCAATAGACAATATCTCGAGTATTAGTATTAGTACTTTGGTTAGACAACTAGATGTTTTAACAAAATTGGTGACACTGGCGGGGGTCAACGCCATATTTTTACCTGAATAAATTAAAAAAGTTTCATTTAAGAACCATAATGTTAAATGTTAGTTAAATATTATTAAGAATTCATTATGCAAAACAAAAAAAAAAGAAAATTAAGTGCAAAGTAATAAAAAATATTTATAGTAAAAGCTTAAAATATTACAAATTTATATTAAGTAATTTAATTCATATTGTCAATAGGCAGTACGCGTATAAGTACATCACTACAACTTATACATTTATTATTGAGGCAAAAATGACGAATTTCTATTTTTCCACTGAAGATACAAGAGCGTGAAATCGCACTCGCGTCCTGACCTTTTGTTGAAAAACGTGAACATGTTATGAAAAAGGCAAGAGCCGTGAATTTTTCATACGCAAAATTCAATTGAACAAGATTTTTTATTTATAAACGTTATTTGTTTGTTGAGCTTTTATGCTTATCGTTTACGTTTACATTTGACTCTGGATATTTGTTATTTATATAAATCTATTTATATGTAAATAAAAATGAGCAGGGTTTTGATTATTTTTTGCTTCCTTAAATCCCAATGATTTAAAGAAGCAAAAAATAATCAAAATCCTGCTCATTTTTAATACTCTGAGATCAAGACATTCACGTCTCATTGCTCAAATTAATTAAAGACTAAACATATCGATGAATAATAAAATATCTGTGGGCTTAAATTTTCTTTGAAGAGTTGGTATTTTTTATTTAAAAAAAAAAACTAAATTAATATTAGCACATTGTTTCTGCAAAATTTCTGCCTAATATGCGAAAAACGGCAGTCTAATTCACAAATTGCAAAAAGTACCTTAAGTTACACAAATGATACAACGTAAACTTACAATCTTATACTTTGTTTACTTTATAAAATAATATTACTGATTTTATCGATATAATGATAAAATCCAAATAGATTGATGAAACAGCAGAAGGCTATCAAATTGTTTCCTTAATAACGTAAATCTCCAATATCAATTTTATATCTCCATCGTTATATTTAAAGCATTAAATTACAAAGTTTTTATTAAAAAATCTTTTAAAATTTTCGTATATAGAATATTTAATTCTATCATGTTTCAAATTTTTATTTATTAAAATTTTACTTTTTGTTGTTTTGGTGCAGAGGCGTGGCATCTGCCTATAGACGTGACGCTTTGTGGGTTCGACCCCCATTCGGGAAGAATGAATTATTTCATTTTTACTTTCTTTGCTAAATACTATTAAAGTAAAAACTATTTTACTTGTCTACATATATATCTATAGGTATACATGTAAAAACTGTCAGTAGGGACCGTTAAGCAACATTGTTTTGTGTTTAGCTATTTTTAGTTTCACAATTCTCACAGAGTTTTGATTTACGCGTCAAAACTAAAAGTTTACCTTTCGCCGTACGATATGTGGCAGAAGATGATACTTAGCTGATGTATATAGACGTTTTTATTTTTCTTAGACAAAATGGTACAAATAAAAAAATATTATAAAAATATAAGTATACAATAGAAGTATAGACACCTTATACTACAGTAAATATCTTAACATTGTAGATATCGATTAAAAGGATATTTCCTATTTTCGGTTTTTACGTGTTCTGTGATTTTTGATAATAATAATATATCGAAACGAAATATCTTTAAAGTAGTCTTGATGTCGTCACAATTTGTGCCCAATTCCTCGACGCTAGATTGAAGTATTGAACCGTGAAATGTATAAACCGACTTTTCAGTAGAAAGCAACGTTAACAACTGCACTCGCGCTCTAACAAGGACTATATTCTGAAGCTTAACTCGGCGTTGGAAATTATATTCACTGGATATTGCAAAAGCTTTTGCAATAAAATTTGCACTTTACCTTTCAAACGTATACAATAAAGTTATATTAAAATTTTGTAGTATATTTAAAATAAGTAAGACTTAAGCATTATATTATAATTGAAAAAGTTAAACAAATTTCACTAATGATATTAATGGAGATTTATATTTTTATTTGTACTTTTAACTTTTTATTGTATAAGTATAAGGGCATGTCAAAGCAAAAAAAAGAGTAATATCCAAATACTGAGTCCTTCACTTTTTAATCCAAATTGTTACTGCGTGCGTATTTTACGATTCACAACTATATTACAATACAAAGCGTCTTTGATAACAAAATGAATAATAAAAGATAACATAATATAACGTTTTTTTTTGATTGCTTAGCAAAATATAATCTACTTCCTAACTTTTACGAATAATATATTTCCTTAGAATATTTGCGTTAATTTGCCTTATTAAGATTAACGTAGATTGATACAGCCACTTGTTTAGTTTCCCGAAGAATTATTCTTTTATTTCTTATTTGATTAACTTTATAAGCTACTTATTTTGTGTAATACATTAGGGCAGCATCTTCCGGTCGCGGGTTGAGATCGATCTCAATCACTACCTTCATTATCACTACTAAATAATTATGGATGTGAATGCATTACCAAATTAAAATAAAACAATTCCTTTCATAGTGAGTTAGTTTAATACATCAATATATAACTATTAAAAATATACAATGTTTATTCGAAGTGGTCCCCATTGGCTGCAATACAGTCTTTTAAACGTTGAGGCCAGTTATCAATAGCAGCACGAACTCTTTCTAGAGGAAAATTCTTCACTGCCAACCGAATGGATCGTTTTAGGGACTCCAAATTATCATGGCGTTTAGAGCAAGCCTTACTCTCTAAAACTGACCATAAATCATAATCCAATGGATTTAGGTCAGGACTTGACGACGGCCAGTTTTCAGTGCTGATAAAGTCCGGAACGTTAGTTTTCAACCAAGATTGGGTGGATCGAGCTCTATGACCCGGTGCCGAGTCTTGTTGAAAGCACCATTCTTTGTTATTGAACATGGTGTTAGTTAAAGACTTAACTACCGTCTCAAGAATGGTATTTTGATAAACTTGTGCCGACGTTTTAATACCTTTTTCACAAAAATATGGCTCAGTCACCCCTTCATAGCTAACACCCCACCAAACCATCACTGAAGTGGGATAATGCCCACGTTGTACTCTGTTTACTAATTGCGAAGCTTCTTTAGAGCTTCCAGCATAAATACGGTCATTTTGTTTATTAAAATACTGCTCAATTGTAAAAATTTTCTCATCCGTAAACAAAATTTTTTTGTGACCTCCCTTTGCGTACCGCTTAAGTAGTTGTTTGGATTTTACCACCCTATTCTTCTTTAAATTATCAGTTAAGAAGTGACCAGTACGTCTCTTATAGGCTGCAAGTCCTAAGTCATCTTTTAATATACGCGACATGGTTCTAGGAGCTATCTTCATCTCCCGAGATAAAATCTTTTGCTTACGGACAGGATTTCTTCGAATTCTTTCCCTAACTGCTTTAATCACCTTTTTCACACGAACGGTACGTGGACGGCCAGATCTTTTTCTGTCACAAATAGAGGAGGTATCATTGTACCTATCAAGTAGCCCGGTAAACAAACATTTGACTAATACCAAGCGGGTGGAGGGTTTTAAAAATTGCACTTTTCTCCATACCTACTTTATGTAAGGCAATCACAGCGATTCGGTTCTCTTTATCACCCCACTCCATTTTATTATAACAAAATATTTAACAATATAATGGCGCGAAAATAAGAAAACACATCAAGCAATCATATAAAAATGACAGATTCCAAATTCAAATGTAATATTTTCTTTTTTTGAATAGTAACAGTATTTATGGCCAGACTAAGTATATATATATATATATATATATATATATATATATATATATATATATATATATATATATATATATATATATATATATATATATATATATATATATTTGTATGTATTAGAAATATTTTATGTAACTTTTTTCAAAATAAGAAGATATGCTTTATTACATAAAAATTATTGCCTCAGACCTGCGACTAATTGGCTTATGAAACCCAACAGGATTTGTTTTATTTTAATTTGGTAATGCATTCACATCCATAATTATTTAGTAGTGATAATGAAGGTAGTGATTGAGATCGATCTCAACCCGCGACCGGAAGATGCTGCCCTAATGTATTACACAAAATAAGTAGCTTATAAAGTTAATCAAATAAGAAATAAAAGAATAATTCTTCGGGAAACTAAACAAGTGGCTGTATCAATCTACGTTAATCTTAATAAGGCAAATTAACGCAAATATTCTAAGGAAATATATTATTCGTAAAAGTTAGGAAGTAGATTATATTTTGCTAAGCAATCAAAACAAAACGTTATATTATGTTATCTTTTATTATTCATTTTGTTATCAAAGACGCTTTGTATTGTAATATAGTTGTGAATCGTAAAATACGCACGCAGTAACAATTTGGATTAAAAAGTGAAGGACTCAGTATTTGGATATTACTCTTTTTTTTGCTTTGACATGCCCTTATACTTATACAATAAAAAGTTAAAAGTACAAATAAAAATATAAATCTCCATTAATATCATTAGTGAAATTTGTTTAACTTTTTCAATTATAATATAATGCTTAAGTCTTACTTATTTTAAATATACTACAAAATTTTAATATAACTTTATTGTATACGTTTGAAAGGTAAAGTGCAAATTTTATTGCAAAAGCTTTTGCAATATCCAGTGAATATAATTTCCAACGCCGAGTTAAGCTTCAGAATATAGTCCTTGTTAGAGCGCGAGTGCAGTTGTTAACGTTGCTTTCTACTGAAAAGTCGGTTTATACATTTCACGGTTCAATACTTCAATCTAGCGTCGAGGAATTGGGCACAAATTGTGACGACATCAAGACTACTTTAAAGATATTTCGTTTCGATATATTATTATTATCAAAAATCACAGAACACGTAAAAACCGAAAATAGGAAATATCCTTTTAATCGATATCTACAATGTTAAGATATTTACTGTAGTATAAGGTGTCTATACTTCTATTGTATACTTATATTTTTATAATATTTTTTTATTTGTACCATTTTGTCTAAGAAAAATAAAAACGTCTATATACATCAGCTAAGTATCATCTTCTGCCACATATCGTACGGCGAAAGGTAAACTTTTAGTTTTGACGCGTAAATCAAAACTCTGTGAGAATTGTGAAACTAAAAATAGCTAAACACAAAACAATGTTGCTTAACGGTCCCTACTGACAGTTTTTACATGTATACCTATAGATATATATGTAGACAAGTAAAATAGTTTTTACTTTAATAGAATTTAGCAAAGAAAGTAAAAATGAAATAATTCATTCTTCCCGAATGGGGGTCGAACCCACAAAGCGTCACGTCTATAGGCAGATGCCTCGACTCTGCACCAAAACAACAAAAAGTAAAATTGTAATGAATAAAAATTTGAAACATGATAGAATTAAATATTCTATATACGAAAATTTTAAAAGATTTTTTAATAAAAACTTTGTAATTTAATGCTTTAAATATAACGATGGAGATATAAAATTGATACTGGAGATTTACGTTATTAAGGAAACAATTTGATAGCCTTCTGCTGTTTCATCAATCTATTTGGATTTTATCATTATATCGATAAAATCAGTAATATTATTTTATAAAGTAAACAAAGTATAAGATTGTAAGTTTACGTTGTATCATTTGTGTAACTTAAGGTACTTTTTGCAATTTGTGAATTAGACTGCCGTTTTTCGCATATTAGGCAGAAATTTTGCAGAAACAATGTGCTAATATTAATTTAGTTTTTTTTTTTAAATAAAAAATACCAACTCTTCAAAGAAAATTTAAGCCCACAGATATTTTATTATTCATCGATATGTTTAGTCTTTAATTAATTTGAGCAATGAGACGTGAATGTCTTGATCTCAGAGTATTAAAAATGAGCAGGATTTTGATTATTTTTTGCTTCTTTAAATCATTGGGATTTAAGGAAGCAAAAAATAATCAAAATCCTGCTCATTTTTATTTACATATAAATAGATTTATATAAATAACAAATATCCAGAGTCAAATGTAAACGTAAACGATAAGCATAAAAGCTCAACAAACAAATAACGCTTATAAATAAAAAAATCTCGTTCAATTGAATTTTGCGTATGAAAAATTCACGGCTCTTGCCTTTTTCATAACATGTTCACGTTTTTCAACAAAAGATCAGGACGCGAATGCGATTTCACGCTCTTGTATCTTCAGTGGAAAAATAGAAATTCGTCATTTTTGCCTCAATAATAAATGTATAAGTTGTAGTGATGTACTTATACGCGTACTGCCTATTGACAATATGAATTAAATTACTTAATATAAATTTGTAATATTTTAAGCTTTTACTATAAATGTTTTTTATTACTTTGCACTTAATTTTCATTTTTTTTTGTTTTGCATAATGAATTCTTAATAATATTTAACTAACATTTAACATTATGGTTATTAAATGAAACTTTTTTAATTTATTCAGGTAAAAATATGGCGTTGACCCCCGCCAGTGTCACCCATTTTGTTAAAACATCTAGTTGTCTAACCAAAGTACTAATACTAATACTCGAGATATTGTCTATTGACTTAGATGATACCCAATTTAAATTTTTTATTTAATATTATATATAATAAATCATTTCACATTAACAAGCAGTAAATCTGTATTTCTACTAGACGTACATACTACCAACCTAATTAGCTCAAACACGTGCACAAGAGGGATACGTCTTAATATAATTCTGCTATTAAGTTATAACATAATGTTCTCAATGTCGTCTCGAAATTGCAATTAGGACATCTGAGATGCTCAACTGACTTAATACAATGCTATTGCACCTGTTTTACAGAGTACAAAAGGTCAATGACACTGTAATATTTAGTTTAGTTACATTTTTGTTAAAATTTGCTAAGCTCCTTCACTTGTAATATTTCTTTTTTCTACATATGTATACAGATCTAATATTATAATAATAATAACAATTATAACATCGTCTCTGTTATTCAATATATTTTTATTATAATTTAAAAAAGACAACATAATTAATACTAATAACAACACATTAATCAATATATTTTTTATATAATTTTATTTTATTTTTTTATATTTAAATTTAAGTTACAAATAGAATCAAAAATCAATAAGTTGACATAATATGTATTTGATTTACTTTATGGGAATTAAAATAAAAAATATTAAAAAATATTGTATTAATCTTTACATATATTTGTGAACAATTTACAATCTTTCAATTATTTTTTTTAGCCTCACGCTTTAGCCGAATATACGTATAAATTATTGAAAACTTTATTTCAAAAGCATTCCGAGATTGCCCAACTAACTTCTCTGCTAGTACGCCGTTGAAGTAAAACAAGTTAAAACGATTGCTAAAGATTGGTTTATATTAAAAATTACATTAATGTCTGATTTGGAGTAAAAAATGTAGATCTTTAGGTTTATTGTATAAATTAATTTTAATATTTTAGTCTATAAGTTGCGATAGTTTTAAAAAGAGTCTAGTATTTTTTTCTCGTCGTGTAAAAATTAATTAAAATGTATTTATCATAAATTTATTTTTCTTTGAACACACGTACATACTTAAAACAGTTATTTATGTTAAAATTGTCTGGCCTCAATAGTGCAAGAGTTTAAGTATTTTCTAATTTAGAATAAAATTGTTACCACTTGCCTAATTTTTATTATCTTCACATATTTACAAGTACAAAAGTACAAAATTTGAAGTAAAGATAATTGTCTCCGTTCCCCGTTTTCCGCCTTGTCGAGACATTGCGTGTTGAGTAGCGAAACTCAACGTCAAACTTTGATAGCTGCCAGAGCGAAGAAAATGGAAATAGAAAAATCCGTCTTCCCCGAGTGGGAATTGATTTTTTTTTCAGGCAGTCTAGTAATATATATGTAGCTATTATAAAAAAGTTAATGGTCAAATAAAGTAATAAATACAAAATCTCTCTAATCAATTTATATGTCTGAATTAGAATACGTTAAATGTTATATACAATTATTAGTAATATACAATTGGTTGGGGCAGCAGATGAAGCCTATTTATTTACACAGTTACACAGTACAATATTGTAGTCCGTCATATTGGCCAAAAGGGAAGACAAAAATAATTATATCACTATATTTATTCATATCTGAATATTGTGTTGTATTTAGCTCTTTATTATATCTATATATTAAAAATAATTAGAAAACAAGAGCATATTTTTTTAGATTCACGCTTTATCCCACATATGGCAGGGTAGGAACTGCAGGACCCGTGGGTACCTAGTGATAATACACTACGTTGCATAGTTCCTGATTTCTCCGTCCCCGCTTTCCGCCTTTATCAAAGCATTGCGTGTTGAGTGGCGAAACTCAACGCCACACTTTGCCTAGTTTGCCAGAGCGAAGAAAATGGAAATAGAAACATCCATCCTCTCCGACTGGGGATCGAACCCAGAAACCGTCGCGTTACAGGCAGAGGTTGCGCCTCTGCGCCACTACGGTCCTCAAATTAATAGTAATTTACATGCCATTATCTTGAATACTAACTAATCGAAGTCATTATGTACCTATATCGTGTAGGTATATGTAATCTACTCCTAATGTTCAGAGTTAAAACTCATTACATAGGTTAATGCCTACATAATTAACGTATTAATTTACGTTTTACAATGTAGAGCCACCTTTATGTCTTGCTTAAACATAAGGATACCTAACGGTAGAGTAATTACAAGTGTAACACTTTTTGGTCTAGCATGAAGTACATATATAGAAGGTTATTTTTTTTATTTATTGTATTAATTATAATTTCTTTTTAAAATTTTAGTATTATTCTATAGGTCCTAATACAGTGTTTTATTTGTGACTTTGAATTTTAGAACAAATATCTATAAATCATTGGGGACCGTCGTGGCGCAGAGGCGTAGCGTGTGCCTGTAAACGCAACTGTTTCGGGGTTCGATTTCCACTTGGTGTAGATGGATTTTTCTATTTCCATTTTCTTCGCTCTGGAAACTAGGCAGGCACAATGCCTCGAAAACGGTGGAAAGCGAGGACATAGAAAGCAGGAACTAGGCAATGGAGTGTCTTAACACTAGGTTTGTATGGTTACGGCTATAAGAACCTAGTGTTAAGACACTCCGTTACTTAGTCCCTGCTTACTCCGTCCCCACTTTCCGCCGTTTTCGAGGCATTGCGTGTTGAGTGGCGGAACTCAACGCCGCGCTTTGCCTTAGATGCCAGAGCGAAGAAAATGGAAATAGAAAAATCCATCTTCTCCGACTGGGGATCGAACCCAGTAACCGTCGCGTTACAGGCAGACGTTGCGCCTCTGCGCCACGACGGTCCTCATTTGATTTGACATTTAAATATGAATATAACAAATTGATAGTTCTTGAAACTAAAACAAATCTATCAATAAACAGTCCCATATTTTAAATTGTATATAGATATTCGTGTGAAGGTCACTTTTTTGAAAGAAAATGAAATACGATGAGTAGATAGCGCGCGAAATACGCTACTTGAATAATAAATAAGTTCTCGCAAAGTGCCCCTTTTTTCAGAAAAATCTTTAGTTAGGTTTTTGGTATTTATTCACACCTATCAATATCTTCCTGCGTATTTCAATAATAAATTAATTTTTACAAAATGATATTTATTTTAATGAAGTACTTGCGGTTGTTACTTAAATTTAAGATTCTATTCGTTATGTAGCAAAAGTCGTCTTTTATCTTATCGAGGTGAGTAAATATTTTCTTTCAATTTTATTGTGAGAATCATACAACCATCTCTTGTAAAACATAAAATAACAACAAATATTACAATCTTAGTAGTTGTGTACGAATACCAACATAAAAAAAAACAAACTAATGATCACTGCTAATATTTAAATCCAGCCAAATATTTTTCGTTACTGAAACAGCTCTTAATAAAGTCAAAGCTGTTTTATTAAATGTCTAGCTTTTGAATTATCTCTTCAAAATTTCAAGGAAATATACTAACGTACCAAGTTTACTACATAATATGAGTGCATTATAAATATACAGGTTTCTTACACATTATTCTACAGGCTCATATGTGACTAAAGTCTCTTTTAAGCATGTATTAACTCATAAATTACCTTATTAAATTTGGGTTGCTAAGTAGAAATTTAATTACGAATCCAGTATATTAAGGTGACGTTGAGTTCCGCTCCTCAACATACAACGCTTCGAAAAATTAAGTAAATAACGGGATGTCCTTTTGCCAACCCTGCTTTCTACACCTTAAAAGATGAAAATTGTATTTTGAAATGAATCGGAATGTTTTAAAAGGAAATTTGATTTAGGAATTGTTAATGCACTGAAGATTTGACATTGACATTTAATTATACTGAAGAACATTGAATCAGTCGTATAGTCGGAACTATACGACTGATTCAATGTTCTTCAGTATAATTAAATTCAACAAAGCTGGAAATTGGAAATATACTGTATATTTTCACTTCTAAAATTTTAAATTAGAAAATCTTCTTTTCCAAAACAATCCGAAATATAGTGTAAAAAATAAATATAGCGCTTTACGTTCACCAAACGAGATTGTATATTTTTAATAGTTATATATTGATGTATTAAACTAACTCACTATGAAAGGAATAAATGTTACGTATAAAAAAAAATCGTGCTTTTCTTTATAACAATATTTATGGCAAGACTAAGTATATATATATATATATATATATATATATATATATATATATATATATATATATTACATAAATATATATATATATATATATATATATATATATATATATATATATATATATATATATATATATATATATATATATATATATATATATATATATATATATATATATATATATATATATATATATATATATATATATATATATATATATATATATATATATATATATATATATATATATATATATATATATATATATATATATATATATATATATTACATAAATATATATTTGTGCAATATATCAAGACATTCATTACAAACACACAAAATAAAAATGCACATACTCAATGAATAATATGAATTTCACCCACCTCAACGTTTATAATTAGAAATATTTACAGTATTATGTTCGCAATGCTAACAACGTAATAAAATAACTTTTCAACATCCCTGTGAGATACGGCACTGATTCTTTTTATCACAGGTTATTCTGTAGCTTATATAAGAGTCAGTTCCTCAACCAACTGGTGTGCTTTTTTATTTACAATGTAATATATATCGTATAGTTCTACAGCACTTCTATAAAATAAAATGTTATTGTTATTTATTAAAAAAATCAATCATATAAATTTAAACTTAGTAAAGTGTGTTTAACACTTGGTACGTTTCGTAAGTAGGCAAGTATTAAATTTCTAGTTAGTTTATTAGTTACAGGTTACAGGTTAGCAAATTTTATTAAAAATGTAACTAAACTAAATATTACAGTATCATTGACCTTTTGTTTTTGCCTTTTTATAATATGTTCATGTTTTTTAACAAAAGGTTAGAATGCGGGTACCATATCACGTTCTTATATCTCTAATGGAAAAAAATAGGTATTTTTCATTTTTACCTCAATTATAAATGCAATAAGCTTTTAAACTGCCAACAGGTAGTACGTATAAAAGAAGCGGTACTACGCTATTGCCAATAGGTTATATGAATTATAATATTTATATAACTATAAACGTGTAATATTTTAAGCTTTTACTAAAAAATTCTATACGCAGGATATATGTGGACCTTACTAAAATTTTATTTAAACCCAATTTAAACATTATTATATTTATATAATAGATTTAATATTGAATTATTTATTTTGAACTATTCGTTCTAAATATATTTGCACTACTGCTGACGTACATAACACTAACACATTTTCTCAAAATCTCGCACAAGAGGGATACGTCTTAATACAATTCTGCTATTAAGTTATAACAGTACGTTCTCAATGTCGTCCCAAATTACAGTTGTGACATCTGAAACGCTCACGTCACTTAATACAATGCCATTGCACTTGTTATTTTACATAGCACAAGTCAACGTTACTGTAACATTTAGTTTAGTTACGTTTCATAAAATTTGGTAACTGAAAGCATAATAAGTAAAAAAACGTCTGGATTGAATTCGTAACTAGACCCAAAAAAATATTAATACACTTACGTTAGATTTTATTATAATATAGCTTAAAACAGACTTAAAAGTCATATCTCGTTCAAAATATAAACTAAAGTAAATGGAATATTATTTTCAACTCTTTGTAAAGAAAATACTAACATATTTGCTTACTATTTAAAATTCGTTAAAATGTAATAAGAGAAAGTATAAATTAGTTTGCTATAATTTAAACATATTATTCGTTTCTTTGGGCGGTGTTCTGTTATCTTTATTTATTTATTTATTTCCTTATTTATTTATTTTTTATTTATTTTTAATAATTCTCATTTTTATCTCTTGTGCGAGATTTTGAGAAAATTGTGTTGGTGTTATGTACGTCTGTTCTCTGTATAGTACAGAAAATAGACGTATATAACACCAACATTGCCCTGCCTATTGCCACTTCCACTTAGTAATTCGTTGGGTTATGTCGGTTTATTTGGCTTTTTCATAGTCCTCAAACGCTAAGTATAATGGCAGATTATATTCTTCGGTCTTTTGTATAACATGCAACAGCGTGTGGATGTAGTCTATAGTGCTAAAGCCTTTTCGGATACCGGCTTGTTCGGGAGGCTGGAAATCATTAAACTTACTTTCAAAACGATTCAGCAGCGAGATTGGTCGGTAGTTTTCAATAGTTTTGTATCGCTTTATGAATAACAAAACCACCACGCTCCTTCCATTTCTGACGTTCCATGTTTCTGGCGTTTTGTCTTCGTGTATGACGAAATTAAATAAAGCCTCTGAAGGACTTTAAGTATCGGTGTTCCACCCGCTTTGATGCTCATGCTTTGAGCTCTGATGTGATTCCGTCTTCACCTTGTTGTTTTTGAGTTGTTTGAGGGCAATCCTAATCTCGCATAGGCTTTTAATTTGGGTAAAAAGAATAATTTGTAGACGCGCCTAAAACAAAAGAAAATATAGCGTAGGTAGGTAGGACGTGTGTCAATTTTTGTTACAAAAAAGCTAAAAAAATAGTAATTTGTAATATTTTTTCCCATTATTGAACTATAGTGGATTTTAAAAATATTTTATAGCTTCACTACACGCCATGGGTTCGTTAAAACGTTTTTTTTTTAAAGAGAATGGAGATTAACACAGTAAATTTTGTATAAAACTTACAAAATACATAGTAAATCACAGTGATCTATTTGTCCATTCCATTCAATAATTAAAGCGACATAGTTGTTGTATCGTTTATTCGAAGCATGTTTTACTTTCGTTTGCTAAATATATTTATAATAATGTCACATATAATATTTTATGATTTCAAGGTGTTAATCCACACTGAGTTAATCACACTGATAGAAAAAATGCAAGGGCTCTGACCACTAAGCCATGCGTGATGAAGAACAGTCAGAACGCTTGCACGGTTCCCAAGAAGGCGCGGGTTCAAAACTCAATTTTTACGTGTTGTTTAAGGATTTTAATATCATAGTTTAACTTGCACATTTAATATTGCTCTAGTATCACATGACATAACTTTCTATTGGCCTTATTTTGCATATGCGCGAAAAAAAAGAAAAATATACAAAAGATAACGTAACCACTAATAAAGATTGAATAAACAAAACTATATTTCGCAATGAACGTATAAATATTTCCATTTGGTTTTTTGAGCGGTCATGAATCATTTATATAGTTAAGGCTAACTGACATACCAATAAATCCTAAGTAGACGCGTTCTGTAAACGTTATTGCTTTTACACTGTTCCTGTATACGTAATAATTGAATTATAAGATATAAGATATATGAATACAGCTGTGAGATATATGTTGTTTAATAGGTTCAAATTCCAACAAATTAATTGCTTTTATTTTTTATTTCCTACTTAGTAGCATACAATGTGGATGTGTTCTCCTCTTAATACGCAATGTACAATAAGGGACCTTCTCTTTGTCTATCTTGTGGTGCAAATATAGTGTACTATATGGTACACTACATAAAAAATATATATGTAAACGCTTGTCTAACGTATTTATGAAGTATCATAGTAATAGTTACACAGTTACATTTTTTTTAACTTCACGCTTTATCCCGCACATGGCAGGGTAGGCAGAGGGAACTGCAGGAACCATACGAACATAGTGTTATGACACTCCGTTGCTGTAGTCCCTGTTTTCTCCGTCCCCGCTTTCCGCCGTTTTTCGAGGCATTGCGTGTTGAGTGGCGGAATTCAACGTCGCAATTTACCTACTTCAGAGCGAAGAAAATGGAAACAGAAAATCCTTCTTCCCCAAGTAGGATCAAACCCACAAACCGTCGCATTTACAGGCAGACGCTACGCCTCTGCGCCACGACGGTTAGCTCCGTAGGTTAGAGCGCCGATATAAATACAAATCTTGCATAAATCTCACTTATGGTTATAAATTTTAATATTATCGCTCTTTAAATTTAACGTAACGTAATACGATCATTCTTCCTAGTGGGCATCGAATTCAAACACAAATATAAATGTAATGATTTATACGCTGTTTCAAATAATAGCAACTTACAATTCATTTATTCGTGTCATCAATTTAGGTTTCAAGTTAAATTAAAATACTAATACTACAAGAACTTAAATCAATACCTTTTTATACGAATTCGTAATTCGAAACAATACTGTTAGTCATAGTTAGGTAGTCTTAGAGCACATTTTTTTGGATCTTGGATCCTATTCTGAAGACTGCAGTTATTTGCCGATGATCTTAGAAATTGGTTCAGCAATTGGCAGTTTCAGATTAGCTTGAAGAAAAATGAAGTGGTACCCTTTTCACGTAAACAGCTTGAAAAAGATTAACCTGCAGGATTTAAAACCTGTAATCGGTTCATAAATCCCTACCTAGTTCCTCGCACGTTACTGCTTTATATATTATATACTTCTTTCAATAATGGACTGTACAGCTGCTTCACCAGGTAAATTTATATATAGGCATAAAAAAAACTACAAAGAACCTAGCGGGAATCGAACTCACAACGACACGATACTTTATTCTTCACTCGTTTTTTTATTGTACGTCTCTTAAAGCCAATATTTAGATGTAAAACGTTTCAATTAAATAACATATACCCTAAAAATGAATAGCACAAAAAAGCTCAACAAACAAATAACGTTCAATATAATTCTACGTATAAATTTTCACGGCTCTTGCCCTTTTATAATATGTTTACGTTTTTCAACATAAGGTCAGAACGAGAGTGTGAATTCACACTCTTGTATCTCACGTGGAAAACGTTATATTAAGTATTTTTTCAAATATGTCTGCATAATAAATGCATTAAGCTGTAAAGCCATTACTTATACGCGTACTGACAATAGGTAGTACGCGTATAAGTAGCACTACACTATTGGCAGTAGGTAATATGAATTAAATTACTTACTATTTTTTTTAATTTTGAAATATTGACAGTAGTCAATCGTATTTTTTTAATAAATTTTATATCTTCATATATTTTTATTTTTCACAATGGGGACTCCATTAACATTTAACAATCATTTAGCATGTTATCATATAATCATTTAGCAGGTTGACTGATTTTTTTGATATTACTGAGACAAAAACAGTGAAATCAATTTACCAGTGTTCATAATTCTGAGAAACGAACGTCTTAATATATTTAATATATGCTATCTCCCTAAAGCGCTATACGCGAGACATAGACTATTTTTAGCACACAAAAGTAATTGTAGATTTATTACTTGAAATTCACGAAAAATATCTTACGTAGGCGTTATTTAAATTTTATTTTAAAATATATATACATACTACGAATTAAGTTATAACGTAATGTCGTCCCAAATTGCAGTTAGGACATCTGAGACGCTTAAGTGACTTAATGCAATGCCATTGCACCTGTTATTTTACAGTGTACAAAAGGTCAATGCTACTGTAACATTTAGCTTCGTTCGCTTCATTTTTAATAAAACAATGTTGTTTTGTACAACATTATTTTTCTCTACAGGCATACGTACAGACCTGATAACATAAATAATTTAAAAAAAATCTCTGAAATCGAATTTGTCACTGAAGGACCAAAAAAATATTAACACAGTTACATTAGATTATCTTGTATAACTTAAAATGGACTTCAATATCATGTCTCGTTCAATGTATAAGCTAAGACAAATAGTTGAAAATTACATTAGATTTACTTTATTGTACAGAAAACACCTATATTTTCGAACATTTAAAATTCATATAAATGTAGTAACAGAATGTTATTGTTATAGGCATTCTGTCGTATAATACGTATGAATTATTGAGGGTGCAATTTTATAAGCAATCCTATTCGTCCGACCAACTTTTGTGCTGGTAAGCCATAATGATAAAAAACAAGTTGAAACGATTACTTAAGTCATTCAGACTGATTCAATATTAAAAATTACATTAAATTCTGATGCTCATTTTTTAGTTATTGTATAAATTAAGTTTGATAGTTCAGCCTAGAGATTGGTGGTGTAGATTTTAAGCAGTCTCAAGAATTTTCCTCTCATCAAATACGTTATTATAAGGTATGTGTTTTTAAGGCTAAAATTAAATTATCTATGTATATATTTAAAACAGTTAATTATATCTATGAATTACATGGTATAGTACAAATTTAAATACTTTAAATTTGTATCGAGTATACTCATATTTTATGTTAATATATATATAAATATACAAGTTCATATATAGTGGTACTCACCACTTCTCAATAACGACTAAAACAAAAATTTCAGAAAAGATAAGTGCTAGTAGAGCAGTCTTAAAGGATTAAAATATGATCCTACGTAATTTTATTGTAATTAAATGGCAATTAGTAAGGTAATGAAAAGAAAATTACATTTAAACATATATAACGCTCAGTAGTTAGTTTGTATGTCTCAATGTTAAATGTAATTTACAATTCTTTGTAATATATACTAATTTGGTTGGACCACGGTGTTGAGGTAGCAGAAAGAAGCCTTCTTATTTTCACAAAGTACAATAGCATAACGCCATAACGCTAAAAGTGAAAATCTTTATATTTAATATATTTCTAAATACTTTGAGCATAAGTGTATATTAACCTACTAAAAAATAAATAATAATTAAACTAGGATAAAGCGCGGACGTACGACGTATTGGGACACTACACTATTACAATTAAGTAGCCAACCACTAATTTGGCTACAATAATAGATTCATTAGGGACTGGAAATACACTGTGAGGACGCCGAATTAATGGATGTGAGAAAGTGAAACCGCATAGTATATTATTATATTTATAATGTTTGCATAGTTTGTTTAATAAGGAAATTTTGGGCTTTAATTGTTATTACGTTTCGTCCAATTATCGAGACATTACGTACTGGCGGTACTTCGAATAACTAGCAAATAGTCCAATTGCTAAATTGTGTGTAGATATTCGTTTAAAGGTAGTTTTTTTTAAAAGAAAATGAAATACGAATAGATAGCGCGAAATCAGGTACTTGAATAATAAATAAGTTCTCGGAAAATATTCCATTTTCACAAAAATCTTTAAGCTGTCGTATTTATAGTATCTATGTACATTTTTCGTATTTCATATAACATACTTTACAGTAATAGTATTTTCATGATTTTATTTCAACGATAAACTATTTTAACTGGAATTCTATATTTTTTGTAATGAGTGGGACAACTTACGCTCCAATGAATTAATGAGTTTCCAATATATAGAATCGTATATTATTCAAGTACAATTTTCATATGTTAATACATATATAATAATGATTTAAATAAGAACACAGATTTTAAATATACATTTATTCGATAGTAAATTTTATATACGTATAAATAATTGGAATATCCTTATCCAAAAATTCACGCCATCACATGAAAACGGCTAGACCGATTTGGCTGATTCTTTTTTTTGTAGTTTTCTAACACTCTGTAGAAGGTTCTTTTGTAAAAAAAAGCAATAAAAATCTCTCACAAAGATAAAAAAAATACATTTATTTTGGATATTTTAAAAAACGCGCGTAACGAATGTCAACGTCATTCAGCCATAGACTATATTAAAAGAGCATCGTATGTTCGGAAACGCGGTTACTTCATTAATTAAATTCTATCGCAATAATTTATTATTTTGGGAAATAATTTGCAACGGAATGTTTATTTCCAGATAAATATTATTTAATATACCGATTTTGACGGTAATACTAATAATACTAGCGATTATTTCATTTTAATGTAAGTATTTAAAAAAAATTAAAAAATATAGATACCTACATTTATTTTGCATATTTTTAAAACGCGCGTAACTAATGTCAATGTCATTCAGCCATAGACTATATTAAAAGAGCATCGTATGTTGGGAAACGCGGTTACTTCATTAATTAAACTACACAAATTTATTTTCTAAGTAAAAACTTAATTAAGAATCCAGTTTCTTAAGGTTCTTCCCCTCAAAACGCCTTAAATAAAAGTCGACAGTAAAATATCCTTAGCCTATACCGCTATATGTAGTGTAAGAATGAAAAATTGGAATTTGAAATGCACAGGAATGACTAAAATACAAATTTGTTTTAAGATTCCAACTTTTAGTTCGAATTTTTGATGTTCGACTGATTCAATGTCAAAGCTTAAGTGCTATTAAATTCGGTGAAGCAGAAAATTGGAAACATGCTGTATATTTTTAAGTCTTTAAACTTATATATTTTCATTTATAAAACTTTTAATCACATAATCTTCTTTGTCATAACAATCTGAAATTATAGTTTGAAGAAACAACTTTAGCGCTTTCTCTCACCAAAGCGAGAAACGACATGAGAGAGTTATGAAATAGATTTAGTCCAATTTATATCGTTCCCCATTGTGGGGATCGAACACACAACTACCACGTTAACAGTGCCGTATTTGCTACACTCTGAAGTATGATGAACTTGTAAAACATGAAGTTGTAAGCTATTTTATTTGATAAATTATTCAAAGATTACACACGGTGGAATTGGAGTTTTACAAAATATACCCCAACTCAATCTGCTTCAAGTCAATATTTGTTGTGCAAGAAAAAGTAATTAACAGATGCTACCGTTACTTTATTTATTTTTGGTTTAATTAAAATTTCATTAACATAATATAAACATATATATATGAATCTAAGTAGAACAAAGAATATTTACAGACATCTATTTTTTATCTTAATAATTCCTACTAAAGTGATAATTCGCTCTGTAATTAATACTAAGCATAAAACATTGGCAAACGCTTAGAAAAAATACATTCTATTTTATATATCGAATAGAAGTTTGTTTTTTTTATACCTTCACGCTTTATCCCGCGGGTGCATATGGCAGGGTAAGCAGAGGGAGCTGCAAGAACCACAGGAACCTAGTGTTAAGACACTCCGTTGCTTAGTCCCTGCTTCCTCAGGCATTGCGTGTTACTGCTTTCCGCCAGATTAATAATCATCGTGTATTTAAGAAAATGAAACCATTTTTATCTTATTTACACAGAAATGCTGAGCTAAGCTTTACATTGAAAATTAAATAAAAAATATTTGGTTCCATAAAATAATATTTAAATGTGACTTGAAACTGCGATCACACAAATATTTAACGAGTGTTAAATATTTGTGTGTGGAATTAAATGAATAAAGAGTACGCAGAAAGCTGAAAAAGTATAAGCGATAGTATTTAAAATATATTTTTTTCTATTATTGAACTATAGTTGGTTTTAAAAATATTTTGTAACCACTAAAAGGTCATAACGCGAGTGCGATTTTTCCGACGTAAAACAAATATTTCATAACGATTCTTAATATTAAAGCATAATTTTGGATTTATTATAGGGAATTCACGAGTATCTTACGTAGACCTTACTTAAATTTTATTAAAATTCAATTTAAACAATATTATATTTCGGTAACATATTTAATATTAAATAATTTTTTTAAACTACTCGGTCTAAATACATTTGCACTTCTACAGACGTTCATACTACAAACACAATTTACTTAACATCATGCACAATATGGTACGTATTGGTAATTCTGCTATTAATTTATAACAAAATGTTCTCAATGTCATCCCAAATTGCAGTTAGGACATCTGAGACGCTCAAGTGACTTAATGCAATGCCATTGCACCTGTTATTTTACAGAGTACAAGAGGTTGACGATACTGTGATATTTAGTTTAGTTTTAATAGAAATTTGCTTAACATGTATAATTTGTACAAAACTTTTTTTCTCTATATTATTTTAGATGTATCATACTTAAATATAATGAGAAGTAATGCGGTTCCGTAATCCCTCCAATTATCAGGACGTAGCTAAATGAAGATTATATAGGTTATATATATTTTTATGATTTTTAAAGTGTTAATCCACACTGAGGATAGAAAAAATACTTAAAGAAAACATATAAAAATTTGAACGCGGCGGGACTCGAACCCGCGCACTTCTGCACGGTTTGCAGGAGGGCGCGGGTTCGAGTCCCACTGCGTTCAAATTTTTATATGTTTTCTTTAGGTTGTATATAGCTTTGTTTGTAAGCGCGACTGTTTGTAGGTTCGATTCCCACTCGTGGAAGATGGATTTTTCTATTTCCATTTTCTTCACTCTGGAAACTAGGCAAAGCGCGGCGTTGAGTTCCACCACTTAACTTTTCAATAATCTATACTATATAGAAAACAGTGGTTTCATGATTTTATTTCAATTTAACTGGAATTCTATACTTTTTGCATTGAGTGAAACGCACGTTCCAGTGCATAAATGAGTGTCAAATAAAAAGAATCGTATATAATTGTACTTTAATTTTCATATGTATTAAATAATCGTTGAAATAAAAACATATATTTTAAGTATACTTCTATTTGTTAGTAAATTTTATATACGCATAGGTGATTGGAGGCGTGAAAGAATGCTATTTTTATTAAATATTCTTATAATTTGCATTGCTAATCCATACTGAAGATACTTAAAGCAAGCATAAAAATTACTATACACAATTTTTAATTAAATTTTGAATAATTTTAATTTTTTTTTTAGCAGACATTGCGCCTCTGCCTGTAACGCGACTGTTTCTGGGTTCGATCCCCATGGGTCGGAGAAGATGGATTTTTCTATTTCCATTTTCTTCGCTCTGGCAAACTAGGCAAAGCGCGGCGTTGAGTTCCGCCACTCAACAGGCAATGCCTCGAAAAAGGCAGAAAGCAGGGACGGAGAAATCAGGGACTAAGCAACGGAGTGTCTTAACACTAGGTTTACACAGTCCCTGCAGTTCTCTCTGCCTTCCCTGCCATGTGCGGGATAAAGCGTGAAGCTAAAAAAAAAAATTCGGCGCCTTCGTGACGCAACCGTTAATCGAAATACTTTTTTGAAGAAATTTCAAAACTAAAATAGCTTCATTTCCTTTCAAATCAATTAAAATACTGCGTTTGTTCAAGTAACTGCCTCTGGTTATATATTTTTTGAATTGGAATAATCTTAATTTAACCTTATATTACGACGGTCGATGGTGTCGAGCCTCTACAAGACGAGAAAATTAAAGATGGCACTCAGGTTATCGTAGTGAGGGACCGTTGTAGCATAGTTAACAATGAACGAGGTAGCATGAAAAAAAGCGTACAATATAAATAAAACAACCGCTATTGTTCCTGTCACAAAACTTTCTTGTAAATAAAACACATATCTAAGATACATTTACTCCAATACTTTATCCAACTTTTCGATTTATGTCGGATTTCCCTATGGCCGAACCAGGACTACAAAAACTTCTAGGCAAAAATAATAAAACAAAGAGCGTAAAAGCGATCGTTGAAAAGGATGTTCTATTTACAAAAAATACATGACAATTTAAATTATTTACAAAGATAAAGATATTATAAATCAATACTAATTTGTCAATTAATACTAACGTTATGTAAAATAAAGAAGAAATATGTTTATTATTATTTTACGTAATATAAAGTTCTGAATACAATAATAATAATAACAAACTGTTGTAATTGTGTTATTCTTTTGATTTTGGTGGGTTAAAAGCATTGCAACTATTTTAAAAATTACAGCATAAAATACATATATTAATTTCAGCTTGATATTTTATAAATGGCTAAATATAGTCGTTAACTTAATTTTTAAATTTTTATAGGTTATATTTTGAAATGATCAGTAAAAATGCTATTCGTACTCGATCGATATATATTTATAATATATATAATATAATTATATATATTTATAATATGGGAATATGAAATTGAATGTTGATTTATTTTTAATTCAAACTTTTAAACTGGATAAAAGAAATAATTTGGAGACTTTGCTTCTTAAATGAAAATATAGCGTGGGTATTCTATGACGTTTGTTTTATTACAATTTATTTCAGATACGACATATTGAAATATATGCATAAAGAACCTATTGTCAAGGAATTCCATCTTACTCTAAAACACTATGTGTGACAATGACTACTGAAAATAAACGCTGTCAGAGTAACCAAAAACATAAATTATTTTCATTTAAATAAAAATAAATCATTTCTCGTTACCTCTGCCTACTAATGTAAATATAATAAATTAAGCGAGATAAAGTGTTACGCTAGACTGTTAGGTAGACATCTTGAACATAATGAATGTTTAAAAGGTTTTAATGTTTGACATGAAGAACCTTTATAGCTTTATAATATGTTTCGCCTATTTCGCTTTTTATGTTCTTATCATTATATTGTTATTTTATTTTATTATATATATTTCAAAGCAATGAATTAATTCTTATAAAGCTTACATTAGAAAACAATACACAATACATAAGCTATTTTTAAATTATATATAAATACATTTAAAATAACATATTACACTTCTCCCAAAATGAAAAACACAATTTTAAAAACTCACATTTGAATATTGAAAAATAAATATAAGAAAATTTGGTTCCACGAAATAATATTTAAAAGCAACTTGAAACTGCGACTATACAAATATTTAACGAGTGCTCAGTGAAAATTAAATGAATAAAGTAGTAAGCTGGAGAAGATTTCAATTTGACAGCTTTTTTTATTATTGCGTTACATTTACCTACGTTTCACATACATGTACTATCTTAAAGCTTGATATAGAAAAGAAGAGAGATTAACAAAGTGAACTTTATATGACACACTGTCTTTGCCACTTTCAAATGGTATAAAACTTTAAAAATAGATAATATAACGCTAGACTACTGCGTCATAATAATATATCAGAGCTTTTTTCTTTTTATTCGATGTTTAGCGCGTCTAAGTTGCTTTATTGTTTAACTAAAGCGTGTTTTATTTTCCTCAGCAAAATTAAAACAATCTATTTCCCATATATTATTATTAGTATTTAAAATCGCACCAGTATCACATTCCATTACTTCCTATTGACCTAAATTTTGAACATGCACGAACATACAAGCTAAATGGAACAAAGATAGCCGTAGCCAGTAACAAAGCTTAAAAAGCCTATATTCCGCAATGCAAGTATTGATATTTTGATTCAGTATCTCGAGCGGTCATGAATCATTTATATAGTTAAGGCTAACTGGGATACCAATAAATCTTGAGGAGACGCTTTCTAACAACGTTATTGCTTTTACCCTGTTCCTGTATTCGTAATAATTGAATTATACGCATTCGTATTAAAATACAAAAATTGTCCTTTTTATTACAAATATGAAGTATTTAATTGATTTATTCAAGAGTAATGTTAGATAGCAATTTAAGTGAAATGTTAAACGCGTATAAGCCAACCCTTCAATGAAAAAGAGATAATGACAGAAACAATTTAGCTAGTGTACAAATACACTTTTAAGTGAATACAATATACTAGCATAATACATTACATAGTATTATTAGTAATTTATATAAAGACATATAAAGACACAGAGGTAAATATACTTACAAAAACAGATTACCTATATACATAAATTTGCATATACATTCAAAAATACATATATATATATATATATATATATATATATATATATATATATATATATATATATATATATATATATATATATATATATATATATATATATATATATATATATATATATATATATATATATATATATATATATATATATATATATATATATGTTTAAAGCACAGGTTTAAAATCAAACACATTAACTACTTCCACTTATCATTTTCTAGCTATTGCTACAATATGACTAGTTGTGTAGTCTGAATACGCAATTACATTGTGGTTACAACTTGTATTAGTAATTTTTAAATATAGACAAATAATATTTTATATGTTGCCGATTAAGCATCGAACTCACAACCGTCGCGCTTACAGCCGGACGTTGTGTTGCGCCGTAAGGACATCACTATAAATTTTGTTATTCATATGATATTTAAAATTAATTGATAGGTTAAATATCATTGATGGATTTCAGACATTTAGGTTTTAAATTAAAAACAAGTTATTGTATAATATCAATACTGATACTTTTTATACGAGTTCATATTTCCAAACAATACTGTGATGATGGATGGGATAACTTTTAATTGGAATAAGTTCTAAAATTAAAATAACTTAATTAACAGGACCACTTTCAACTTTTTTATATGTACAAGTTTAATGATAAAAAAATATTATGTATATATTTTATTAATTTTATATTTTTTTCTAAAATTTATATAGGTATTCTTTAAAACATATATTTATATAGGTATTTCAGGAAATCTTATAGAATCACTTTGCCCTCCATCTCTTTGTGTAGATTATTTTTTTCAAGATCACGTATACATCTCAAAAGAATATCAAGTATATAGTCCCTTGTACCAGAAAAAATACATTTCATCGCTATTAAAAGCTACGAGCGTTTATACTTCGTTTTGCCACATTATGTATGAAATTGACGGAGTAATCAAAATGTATTGAGAAGGTACTTTCCAAAGGCCCAATATTTTGAAATTTAGCAAGGATACTAAAATAATATTCAAAAACTTTAACGTAACTTATATTTGTATTTCATTCCACACAAAATAAGTACAAAACTAGTTAATCAAGTGTTATTATATTTCTCATTGTCCCACAATTTTAAATGGAAAAGAGACGGTTAATTTTTTCCTGTAAATTTTAATATAAATTTATATGAACGATTATGCAATTGCTTCATTATTTTCAATCATACACTTTAAGATAAGAAATATCTACTGGCTTCTTATAATAAATAAATAACATGATTTATGCAAATTTTGACCTATAACCTCTAAATTCGTCTTCTCATACATCAAATTCACATTGTTTTAACATTATCCCGTATATAGCAGAGTAGACAGAAGGTCAGACAACTTTCAGGTCTATTTTCAAGACATTAAGTGTTGAGCAGAACTCAATACCGCACTATTTACAGCTTATTACGTCAAATATATTATTGTTTCAAATTTACGTTATGTTTTATATTATAAAATTGTACACGTGACATACTATTAAAAAAAAAAATCCATTTCATATTGAAATGTATGCGGCAAAATGTGTAGTTCTGAAATACTTAAATCGAAATATTTACCAAATATTGTGTTATATCCATTTAAAACATTATTTAACGCCACGAAAGAAAAAAATATATAACAATTAATATTCAAAATATTTTCATATAGTTAAAATTTATTATCGTTCATAACAACCTCTTTACGTATAAAATGGGGATCGTGTTATCAGTTGCTATTTACGTTTACACTCTAATATAATGTTAGTTTTGATAAACGTTATAATATAAGGGTAGTTATAATAACAGTTATGTTGTAAAATAATAATAGTGGCTTAATTTTATTATTACTAGTGAAACAGAATATCTTAAATTAATTACTGAATTGTAAAGCACCTGCTCTATTTAATGTTGCCAACCAACGCACTACAACGAATGTTGAAAAAAAATCCTGCACATTGCAGAGTAGGCAGAGGGAACCGTAGCTGCGGGAAACTAGTGTTAAGACACTCCGTTCTCCGCTTTCCGCGTTTGCCGCCACCGCCAAGCATTGCGAGCTGAGCGGTGCAACTCAACGCCGCGCTTTGCCTAGTTGCCAGATCAAAGAAACTAAAAAATGAAAATATCGTCTTCCTCGAGTAAAAATTGAACCCACAAGCCATCGCGCTTACAATGATCACGCCATGATGGTCCTTAAATATTGAAGAAAATTAAAATAAATATTGAAGATCATTTTAAATGAGATATTTTAATTCAGAAGGCTCCTGGCAGTAAACTAATATTAACGCTATGCTTAAACGAAGTGTCCTAACTTTTATTAATAAATTGATTTTACCTATATCTTGTTACCAGTATATTGTAGATATGTGAAAAAAGTAATAAATGTTAAATAAAGGTTGGTGGCGTATTCTTATGTACCCAAATGTATATTATTTTATGAGAAGACTACAATTAATCGATTTTCTATAATAAAGCTATAGCTTAGAAAAAAAAATACGTTATATAAGTTTTCGTGTATATATAATTTTTCTTTTACTTAAATAATATGTGAATTAACTAAAGGAAGAAGGGTCCAAAGTGCTTCATAATTCACATTTCATTTGACCCACACTATTTTAGGAGAAACCTTCGTGTATGAAATGAAAATAAGTTTTTACTTCACCCAACGCGTTCTACTTCCGTGAATGCTTGAATTTCGTGAAAATAATAATATTTATTACTTTTTTCACTTTTCTGGTAACACTTTTAACATTTTTATTAAATCACTATCTATTAAAACTCTTCAATTAATAAAAACAATACGA
The DNA here is from genome assembly GCA_037178615.1 of Dione vanillae. Classification (NCBI taxonomy): domain Eukaryota; kingdom Metazoa; phylum Arthropoda; class Insecta; order Lepidoptera; family Nymphalidae; genus Dione; species Dione vanillae. The sequence goes on along the minus strand of JAZFAU010000048.1, from coordinate 1,077,275 downwards.
ATACACATAATTCAATTATCACGAATATAGGAATAGAGTAAAACCAATAACGTTTTCAGAACGCGTCTCCTCAAGATTTACCGATACTCCAATTAGCCTTAACTATGTAAATGATTCATGACCGCTCAAGATACTGAATTGAGATATTTATACTTTCATTGCAAAATATCGTCTAGCTTTTTCAAGCTTTATTATTGGTTACGGGTATCTGTGTTCTATTAAGCTTTTAAGTTCGTGCATATGCAAAATTTAGGTCAATATTAAGTAATGTAAAGTTAGTAATATAGTAACATTTTTAATATTAATAATGATTTATGTGAAATGGATTCTCTTAATTTTAAATAAAGAAAATGAAACAGGTTTTTTTTTAAGATAAGCAATACAATACCTATGATGGCTAAATGATCGAATAGAAAGAAAAATGTTTTGATATACATGATTTGACTTTAATATCTATATTGAAAATTTTATATGATACTTTGTGATTAAGCTACTTGGTTTTAATGCCTATTTGGAAAGTTCCAAACGATTTAAAACTGTCAAAGTCGGTATGTCACAATGAATTCACTATATTAATCTCTCTTCTCTTTTATATAAAGCTTTAAATGAGTGTAAGGGATATGTATTTTTTTTCAGCTTCACGCTTTTATCCTGCAGGCATCATGGCAGGGTAGAAATAGAGAACTGCAGGAACCATATGAACGTAGTGTTAAGACTCTCCGTTGCTTCCCTGAATTATCTGTCCCCGCCTTCCGTCTCTTTCGAGGCATTGCGTGTTGCGTGGCGGAACTTAACGCCGCGTGATATGTAAATGTAGTTCAATATTTTTTAAAATGCAATAATTTCCAGCTTTCTACGTTTTCATTGAGCACTCGTTAAATATTTGCATGGTCGCAGTTTTGAGTCGCTTTTAAATATAATAATATTTGAAAGCGACTTGAAATTGTAGCGTTGATCGTTGGAAAACCAAATATTCTTATATTTATTTTTCATTATTAAAGTGTGAAATTTTAAAATTGTGCTTTTTTGTATTTTTATGATTGTTAAAATGTTAATCCATAGAGAGGATAGAAAAAATATTAAAAGAAAACATATAAAAATTTGAAAGCAGCGAGACACAAACTCGAACCACAAGGGTGCGGGTTCGAGTCGCGCTGTGTTCAAAATTATTATATGTTTTCTTGAGGGCAGCCTAAATATGTATTTTATATATAATTAATGTACATCGCAAAAATGGAATAATTTTAATTTATTTATATTTACTTGAATTTTTCTGCATAAACTTATTCCAAATTTAAATTATTTTAAATAATAAATTCTAAATATAAATAAATACTATTAAAATACATATAAATAAATAAATAGTTTAGATAACTTTGTACGAACGCATAGAAAGCTGTGTACTTCACTCTAATTAAAATATTTTATTCTTTATACTGTCTGTACGTCAATACAAAGTCTCTGTAAATTCACTTTATTTTAATGTAACATAAAACTGAAAGTATAATTTACGTTTACAATTACTTAAATGTAGTATTAAAAAATATTTAAAAAACTCTTTTCAAAAATGATTTTAAATTTTGACCAGCATTAAATAAATTATTTTCATGATACACCAACGCTAATGCGTTCAGTCAAAATATTACAGAACGAAAGTTTAAATGGTAGTTAAAAGCAAACGAAAATTCAACTTTTGAATAGTTATCCGGTACAAGAGAGGTGAATTAGCAGAATTATTGTATGTATGTGAGAATATACTTAAAGAAATATTTAATCGTAGTTGTTAGGAGTACCTAACTCAGTTCAGCCCAGCGTAACATTTCGTTCCGCGTAATATGTTGTATTATATTTACATTAGTAGACAGAAGCGACGTAGTTATGATTTTACTTATTTAAACGAAAATAATAATTTGTGGCTCTGATTACCTAATGACACTCTGGCAGTGTTTATTTCCAGTAGTCATTGTCATACATAGAAAATGTCTTAAAATAAGATGGAATGCCTTGACAATGGTTTTTTTGTGCATGTATTTTTAAAAGCAGTATACAGCGTTAAGTTGAAATAAATTGTAACAAAACAATCGTGATAGAATACCCACGTTGTATTTTCTTTTAATTAGCAATGTCTCCAAATAATTATTCTTATGTAGATTAAAAGCTTGAATTAAAATTACATCAAGATTAAAAACGTTTTCTAATTTGCAATCTTATACTCTCACGTTATAAATGTCTGTCTGTCACGATTGTCTTAAGTATTTATTATATTATAGTAAAATATCAAGCTGTAATTGGTATGCTGAATGTAGTAATTCTTCAAAAAAACTAACTAAACTAAACTAAATTCAACACAGCCAAAGGTATAATAAAATCACGAGCGTTTATATTTTCGTTAATATTATTAGAAACTGTTAAGTTTTTAGTTAAGTATGTTAGTTTGGTCCAGTCTAGTATATCACAAAAAATAATACTATAAACATATTTCTCTCAATTTTATACAATGTTAGTGTACAAGTTAGCATTATTAATAATATTTTTATCTTTATAAATGATTTAAATAGGCAACTGTAAAATTTTCTTTTAACGACTGCTGTTACGCTCTTTGTTTTATTACTTTAGTTCAGAACTTTTTGTAGTTCTAGTTCGGCCATAGGGAAATCCGACATCGAAAAGGTGGATAAAATATTGAGTAAATTTTTCTTAGATATGTGTTTTATTTACAAGAAGGTTTTGTGATAAAAACAATGGCGATTATTTCATTTTTATATAATGTTTCTTCAAGCTTTCTCCGGGATCCTGCCCTATGATTACTTTAGTGAGTAATATACTATTAAATAAATATGTAAAGAATGAGACGAAGAAATTTCATAGTTATGTAGATATATTTCCTTCATGTTGTACTCTGCGGAGATAGTTCTCTATGGGTAAAGCTATCCACTTAAAAATAGGTGGTCCCTTTCCAGCTTGCTACTTTTTTCCAAAAAAAGTTTAATAGTTTTGATAATACAAATGTAACGAATCAATAATTTATAGTTTTACCGACTATTAGATGCCACAGGTTCATCTTGAACTTTATCATCAGGTTCATTCTATGGTACTATATTATTGATTTATAAATTGATCTTCGTTTAATTTCCAAGTATATTTATATTTTATATAATAGAAGTTAATATAAATTTTTTTATACTAAAAAAACCTTACAAGCGTTTTTAAGGAAGAGTAGCATTTCTATACATTTAATTTTTGACGTGACAACGTCTTAAATTAGGTTGTGCGGCTCGGAGTCAAATATGAAAATGGTAACGTAACGATGTGTCAACTGTCACCGAACTATGATCGGTCCGCCGCGCGTATCACTTGACACATGTACAATGCTTTAGTAAACAAAATATATTTTCTATAGTTAAAATTTGTGCAATTTATACTATAATTATTATTCATATCAATAAATATTCTACCGAGAAAAAGACGTTGTCACGTAAAATTTTCGCCCGTAAAACCCACTTTACAGGCAACCATTTTTTTCTTTATTTATTTTTGCATATTATAAATTGCATATAGATTTAAACTAAGCTGAAATGGAGTAATTATATTTAAAATATTACTTTTTCATCTTGTATATTAATATTTTAGTTTATAAATATGATTGTATAAAAAGTTTCATCTCAAAAGTGTCACATTAAATTTGACTACTTCAGTCATGCTCCTTTGTCGAGTGAGTAGCATGATGTGAATATATGAATACTGAATACAATATATTTTTCTTACTGAAGAAAGAAGGATTTTTAAAACAATAATTTTGAATATTCTTTTCTGTAGACTATTTTATAACATTCATCTTCAAGTAAATACGTACGAACAACGTTTAATTCATTTTGGCATGAAGAACCTGCATGCTCGACGTTCAATTCATGATTTAATCATTATGTTCGATATCATAAATGGTAACATTGATAGCAGCCATCTATTAGCTCAGCTTTCTATTTCAGTACCTAATAAGCTTCCTCGTCAACGCATTACTAAAATTTTTTACCATCCAAGAGTTCGTACAAATCTAGGTGCGCATTCTCCACTTGCTAGGATGTGCAACTTATACAACTTTTTAAATAAAGAATACTCTGCATACATATTACTCTCTAAAACTGTAACTGTTTCACTTTTATTTTATGTGTAGTTTATGTAACTTTATATATATAGTGATGTTTTTTTTTTGTAGTAGTAATTTAATTAAGTTATATTAAGGTGTTATCGTTGTTATAAAACTTTTCAGACAATGTTGTGAATACCTGTAATTGGTGTACATATGAAGACCTGATACTTTTGACTATTTATTTATATATAAATGTTGCATATGTGTACTGTTGGTGTTCCTAAATAAATAAATAAATAAATAAATATGAAATATTTTATTTTACAAAACTAATATGAACTAGTTATGATGGTTGAAAGTATGGAGAAGGAAAAATATTAAAATTTATTCTAAATAAATAGATGACAATTACTACACGTAAAAAATTGAAAAAAAAAACGAACCAATAACGAGCTCTTTATCATATGTAATGTTGTCATAACTAGTAATGTTGTCGCCTTAAAGTCAATAATAATAAATGAGTAAGTAGAAATCTGGTGATATAATTTCTCCCATACTGTCTTGTGATAAATAGTCTTGACAGACGGACAGCGACACAAATATTCCTTATATATCCTTTTAAAGGAACCCTAGTCATAGAATCTGATAATTACTTTTTCTTGCACGACAAATATTGGCTTGAAACTGATTGAGCTGGGATATATTTTGTGAAATTCCAATTTCTAATATGCAACATGAATACCTTGCAAATTCGTAATTTAGATAATCGTTGCACTGCAAGTGAGTCGTTGTTAAAGCGGTAGTTGTGCGTTCGAACACGATAATAGGGGAATGAAAGCATTTAAACTATATACTCATCACTTCACCCTGATAAGAGAAAGCGGTCCATTTAGTGTGTCCACACTATACTTTGTATTGTTTCGGTAAACAAGATTATCTGATAAAAAATTTATAAATAAAAATATATAAGCTGAGAGTTTAAAAATATAGAGCGTGTTTCCAATTTTCGGCTTCACTGAATTTAATAGCACTTAAGCTTTGACACTGAATCAGTCGCAAAGTTTGAAATTAAGGTTAGAATCTTAAAACAAATTTGAGTTTTAGGCATCCCGGTGCACCGGGATGCCTAAAACTCAAATTCGAAATGCATTTCGAATTCCAACTTTCATCTTAACGTTATATATAACGGTGTAGGAAATTTTATTTTTAAAGGAAAATTTACTGTCTACTTTCATGCTTTCTGAGGCATGTGGAGGGCCAGAACTCAACTTCACCTTAAAACAATGAATTCATAATTAAGTACTCAGCAAGCGAATTTGATTAAGTTCTTTCATGATTGATAAATGTGTAAAAGAATGCTCTAATCGCTTGTGGGTTGCAAGAAATTTGTATATATAATTATAGTACTCATATTAAATATGGTTATGGTTCGTTAATGAAGAAATTACTTGTAACATAGGGTTTTACTAAAACAGCTGTAATTTTACTATACGACGTTTCAGCAAGGAAAAATACTCAGCTGGCTTAAAGTATGTGTAGGATCGTAAATTACATTATATTGTATATAAATATAACTATTAAGATTCAGTTTAATCATCTTAAAGGTCGTCTCAATTTCTTATTGTACAAGGAGTAATAAGATTTTTACTATGAATTAATTAAAGAAAAATATTTTACTAACTTTAGTAATATAAAATACGAGTTTCGCTTCTCAAAACTATGTTGAATTTAAATAGGTAGTAAAAAACGCATTAAAAAACACAAATGATAGGTTAATATCCTTTTATATACTAAGAGCACGAATTACTGAATTATGATTTATTAATTATTATGATTTATTAATGCAATATGTTAATAAGATTCTAATATTATGTATATGTGTATATTTGTGTATAATGTTGTTGAGTAAAAACTGCAGCTTCTTTACTTAAATTGAGCATACGACAACATATAAGAGCATACTTTATATATTTTATTATATACGCTTGTATAAATATATATTTCAAATATTTATATATTCTTAATACAACTCTTACTACTCTTTCTGAAAAGGTATTCGTATATACAGTTTCTAGTTCATTAAAATACGATTCTGTTTATTTCAAACTTAGTAATGCTATATAATTTACGTTAAATCAGTTAATTCTTGTTTTAAAAAAATTGACAACTCTCTTTACCTCTTTTTAAATAAATACGACAAATACGACAGCTTAAATATGTTTGTGAAATACTTTGCGAGAACTTATTTATTATTCAGATACCGAATTTCGAGAGTTATCTATTTATATTTCATTTTCGTTTAGTTTAAACGACCTTCAAATGAATAGATCTTTACATAAAATTAAAAAAAAGAGACTGTTTGCTAGTAATTTTATTAAGTTACTATTAATTTATTACATTTAGATTTAAATATCAGAGTTTCATTAAAATTACTAAATGAGTGGAATTGTACTTAATTTTAAATATTATACCGCCAGTATGTAATGTATTGATAATCGATGAAAATTACTTTTCTTTAATTTATAACTATTAAAAAATAGTTTGTAATTCTGAAAAACGCGCTTTAAGACAAACAGAACGCTAACTATTTCTCTATATAGTTTTTTTGCTATATATTATTTTTTGACGTATTATAATAATTTTATATTAAATTTTGAAAAGAAAATAAAATATTAAGTCCATATACAACGTACAAATGTTTTTAGTCAATTATTAATTAGACTGTTCAAATTTGTATATTGGCTATACTGTTCTCCAATTTGCCTTTTCAAGATCTTTGAAACGATGTTAAAAGTAAAATTCTAGGTCAAAAATCACACTTCCAAGTATCAATTAAAACTCTTCCACAAATATTACATAATGATGATTGAACTTAAAAGAAGCGCAATCAATTTTAGATCAAAATATTATAAATATATTGAATAAAAAGTTACCTTTCTTTATGTGTTCTCACATTTACCTTTACCTTTCTTTATGTTATATTTTATGTTAATCCTAGAGTTCCTAACTTGTAGTTATTTAAACTTTATTTGTTCGCATACATAAAGAAGATATAAAGGTGGCTCTATATTGTAAAACGTAAATAAATACGTTAATTATGTAGGTATAAGTGATTGTAATGAAAGACTGTACTACTGTACTATACAATACTTTTACAAAAATAAGACTCTCCTAGTGCAGTAGAGCAGGGTCTACATTCGAATTGGGATTGAATCACCTATCTGAAAAAATATTATTCATTATATAAAATATTATATTCTCCACTTTGGAAGGCAAAATCGTGTCTTATTAGGCCGCTTATCAAGTCGAGAATAGGGTATCCTCATATGAGACTACTTTCTTTTCTTAAAAATAACAAAGCCCTAATTTTTTTAGACAGAGAATTATCTTGATTTGTTCTAGACAGACAATGATCAACGACATTTATTAATATCGAAAAAAAGCTTATACTTTAATCTCATGTAATAGTTTTGTAGGACTGTAGTATAATTGTTATTTTTTTAATAATTATTATGTTTGTTAATTAAATTACTCCAACTTTTACTTTGACCGTAATGACAGACCATAATAAGTTAGTCTAAATAAGAACCTGATGCCTCAATATCGTGGTCTTACCAAATATATAATAAATAAGAATTGTGAATTATATTTGACTTTTTCTAATTGAAACATATAAATTAAATACGTTAAATATTTTCTAAATATTAAATTTATTTTTTTTAGCTTTTCATTAAAAATAACATATACATTATGTGGATTAATGAAAATAAATGTAATAATGTATGCAATATATTTGAATATATTACTTAAACCTACTACCTACCACCCCTACTACCCCTAGTAGTAGAGCTCTTAAACAGATTCTTATTGTAACACTACAATACTGTGGAAAGCTCTACTAGTAATAAAATATTTTTTAAAATAGCCATTAGTGAGCCGATAATTTATAAACATGATTCATTGTTTTAAATTTAGAAATAGATAATTAAATTGGCACTATAATAATACATTTTAACTTCTTATAACGTTCATTGATGAGAAAAAAATACTCGAGACTACTTAAAAATGGGCGCCATTTATCTTTAGACTAAAGTATCAAACTTAATTTATATAATAAATCTAAAATCTATATCTTTTTCAATCAGAATTCGGTGTAATTTTAATATTGAATCAGTCTGAATCACTTAAGCAGTTGTTTTAACTTGTTTTCTTCCAAGGCATACTAGCAGAGAAGTTTGTTAGACGAACTGGGACTGCTTCTGAAATTGAATTTTCAAATAATTTATACGTACAATACGGCACAATGCCAAAAGAAACGAAGAAATTATTTAAAAAATTACAGATTGGCTTTATTTTGATGATTTTTAATTAACCATGAATTGATGCCAGAGATAATGTTTTAATTATTATTATAATGTCAATCGTGTCGTACCAAATTTTATTAAAAATGTAGCTAATCTAAATATTACAGTGTCATTGACCTCTTGTACTCTATAAAATAACAAGTTCATTGGCATGGGTTTAAGTCACTTGATCGTCTTAGATCTCCTAACTGCAATTTGGGACGACATTGTGAACATTATGATATAACTTAATAGCAGAATTATACCAAGACTTCATGTGCAAGATTTTGATTAAATTGTGCTTATAGTATGTACGTCTGTAGTAGTGCTGATGTATTTAAAACTTCAACTGCAACAAATATAATGTCAATAGTATGATATAAAATCTTTTACTTCGTGGCTACGAGGTCTCTATAAGATATTTCTACCTTAATTTTAAGTAGTAGTACATATCTGAGATCGCCCGGATGAATAAAAATAGCTATAAATAGAACTCTATTTGACATATTCTGTTTCGAGTAAATCAGGTTAGCCAGATTGCACACATTACCAAGACTTGCAGTTCACATAAAGTGACCATAACACAGTGACAAACTGTCCATAACACTGGCGGCCAAAAAAACTTTCTTTGGGAACCATCGTGTTAAATAATAAATAAGAATTCATTTTTCAAAATAAAATATACGAAGATATAACAGTTAAATATTAAAAAATACTATTGTAAAAGTTGAAATTTATGAGAAGAAACAACTTAGCGTTCCATGGATTCACCGTGGGGGTGCCGGGCCCATCGTGTTGTAGGAAGAGGAGCTCCGAGCAGCGCTTGGGACTTGCGACCCAAGTGTAGGTTTAAAGGGGCCCCTTTAAAATGCATTAACGCTCACCTTCACTGTCCGAGCTCCTCCCACTACCTAACCACATTTTAAATGATTCTACCAAAGCCGCCTTCGAAGTGCGTTCTAGAAATGAATTTGTGATAGTTCTAGACAGGCCGAGATCTTTTAATAAACTATAGAGAGATTTAGCTGTTATACCTCTCGCTCCTACTTCAACCGCATATAAGCTAGCTCTAAACCTATTCCTGGTCAGTTCGTTTGTAAGATCGAAATACTTGTTGAGTTTAAGGTGGTGACTTTTCGGGATATTTGTTTCCCACGGAACTGTAAGTTCTACCAGTACTACGCGTTTTAGGCTTCGAGAATATAGAAAAATATCCGGTCTGGATGACGAAACACAAATATCCTCAGGGATTTTATACTGTTTCTCATACGTGTCCATCACAAGTGTCCAATCAGGAGCTGGATCTAATATGGAGAAAGGCTTTTGTATAGGTTTTTTATGAGAACCTTCTTTCACAAACTCTATTGAGCGTTTGCTGGTTGTTATGTTTCTCTGTGCTCTTGCTACAGATAGACTAACGGCTTCACGTATGATTTCTAGTACTTTATCGTGGCGCCGCGAGTATTGACCACTATCCAAGAGTACCCTACACCCCACCAGCATATGTTTAGCTGTCCCCACTGCCTCTTTACAGATGTAGCAAGATTTATCGGTAGATTTACCCCATCTCACTAAATTACTTTGATCTGGAAGAGTCATTTGGAACGCATTTAGGTAGAATTTTAACAGTGCTGGAGACCAGTCGTGAATTAGGGTGCGCCATTTTAAAGCTAAACGGATTCAGAATCCTTCTATAGCTAGCCACTCATTTTGTATTTCTAAGCCCATTGCGTGCACCTTATCGTTTTCGTCTTGCCGAATAAAAGATTTTATTATGTCTGTGTCTTGGACTTTCCTCTTTAATCCTAACCCTACTTTACTAAATTGTGCTCCTATCATAAATTGCTTACGGAGTTTAAGTCTTGACTCGAGCTCTGGGACACTTCTGTCTCTTGGAAGTGAGGTAACAATCTCATCCCGTGATTTTCCCAGAATATGTGTTTTGGCGACTCTTAGATGTTTATAGAGCTCCGATGGTTTCTTTAATCTCAACCCAAAATTATTTTGGTCTCTAAATAAGGTTGAGGTGTCCGCCGAATGCGCTAGCCCAAGCCAAAACTTCAGCATCGTTATGACGCTTGCATCTAACTTTGCCAAGAGAGTTTTATTAAAATCATATACGAGGAAAGGCCAATTCAGACGTGATGTTAGAAAATTGTCGTAAATCCAAGCTTTCTTGACATTACTTATAGGTTGATGGTCTACCTTTTCAAGATCCGTCATAAAGCTGTCGACTAGTACATCAAAAGATGGAGTTCGGCCTTTGTAATCTATTTTCTTACCAAGAAATTAAAAAGGTGCCGCCTCGGAAACTACAGCAATGCTTTCGCCGGCAATTTTTAGTCCCGGATCGTAGGAGGTATATTTTATGTCTCGTCTTCCTAGACAAAGACAGTGACACTTACTAGGTTTTGTCCTCATTCCTTTTGTCCACGTGCAAAATTCGTCTACTTCATCCAATAGCAGCTGGCATTGCTTTGGATTTCTAGTGAGTATCGCAAGATCGTCCGCAAAAGCAAGAATAGATTCCGTGTACTTGTTATTGAACTTAAACCGATAACCCCATTTTTTCTCGTGTTTAATTAGAATATCTAGTAAAATATTAATAACGATATAAAATACTATTGGGGATAAACAACAACCCTGAACATAACATTAAACTAAGTAATTTGACTCATATTGCTAATAGGGAGATAGCGTATAAGTAATGCATTACAACTTAATATAATTTATTTATTCAGGCAAAAATGACAAATTATTTTTCCACAGGAGATATGAGAGCGTGAAATCATACTCGCTTACTGACCTTTTGTAGAGAAACGTGAACATGTTATGAAAAAGGCAAGAGCCGTGAATTTTTCAAACGCAGAATTCAATTGAACGAGATTTTTTATTTATAAGCGTTATTTGTTTGTTGAGCTTTTGTGCCTATCGTTTACGTTTACATTCAACTTTGGATATGCGTTGTTTAAATTAATCATTTTACATTGGAATTAATAAACGAGTGGTGGATTACGTCAGATAAATGACACACGGGACGTTTGTTGTGTTGATTCCCGCAAGGCTCTAGCAAAAAAAAACGGCAAGGAATGCCGTCTTTTTTGCTAACCAGTAAAACAATAGTACAATCAATTTGCTAAGAAAATATATTATATTTTGCCAGGATCAATTGAAGTGATAAAACGTAAATTTTTTACATGTCAAATTTTCATAAATAATAATTAAAATTTTTAAATACATATATTAAAATTTTAATAAAAACATTGTAGTCTAAAGCTATGCAAATAACGATGGAGATATAAAATTGATACCGGAGTTTTACGTTATTAAGAAAACAATCTAACAGCTCCTTCTTCTGTTCCACTTTTTATCAATCTATTTGGATTTTATTATTGTATCGATTAATTGAGTAGCATCATTTAATAAAGTAATCAAAGTGACTGGTTGTAACGTCATATTGTATCACTAGTGTAACTTGAGATACTTGTTGCAGTTTGTGAATAAGATTTTTCGCATAATATATCTTACGACTAAGATCCAAACGGAGCGGTCCGTAGTATAAAGCACAGTATCATCGGCATATGATGTGAGTTTTAATTTAGGTATTTGAGGTATTAGTGTACAGTGAGAGAAAAAGAGCGTGTAGAAAGAGAAACTTAGTAAAACCTTGCAAAATTTTAGCATGAACAGTACATGTGGATGCGAGGACTCTTCTATGTGATAACTTAATGTGTGATTCGACTGGTTCTCTAAAATGACGTGTACGACAGAATCTGATAGTACCATATGGTGGAGATAGGAGCAAGCAGTTCGGCAGCGTGGTTAAAAAAAAATAGCAATAGATGATTCTCCCATTATTATGCCAGAAGCAACTTATGAGACTAATGATTATGTAATAAAGGAGTAGGGTGGTACGTTTTCTAGGATTTTCGTATACGAAAGCTAGCTATTCCTAAAATAATGTGGGTCATTTACAATTTAGTTAGGTAAGGGAAAGAGCCGGGCTCTTTCCCTTACCAATGGAGGTGAACTTCTTTTGAACCATATACTTATATTGATTATTTATTTGAGATTGACACGTCTACGCGGTCTTGAACAAAATAATATACACAGAGAGACGAACAGCGAAGTGATCCCATAAGGTTTCTATTTCATACAAACAATATATTCTACAAAAATATGTAGAACTAAAAAAATATATGTATAAAATATAGTATATGTATAAAATATTTAGTCATTAATCCTGGACAGAATTAAAAAAATGTTGAGATTGACGTTATTATTAAAATTATTTTAATTTTGAAAGTTATCTAAAAAGCGTTCTAAATCTAAAGTCTAATTAAATATGTAGTCTTAATACGCATACGAATAATTCAATTATTACGAATACAGGGACAGAGTAAAAACAATAACGTTTTCAGAACGCGCCTCCTCCAGCTTTATCGGTATCCCAGTTAGCCTTAACTATATAAATGATTCATGACCGCTCGAGATACTGAATCGAAATATCTACTTCTCTATCTATCAACTACTTCTCTTTTTATTTTATTATTTATCTATCGAAATTCTACTTGCATTGCGGAATATATTCTAGCTTTTTTAAGCTTTATTAGTAATTACGGCTATCTTTATAGGATGTAATGGAATGTGATACTAGTGTGGATATTAAATGTGAATGTGCGAGTATAAACATTTTGAATAATAAGCTTTTATTTTACCAAGAAAAATAAAACGTACTTTATTATTCTTCATTTAAATGTTATCGAATGAAAATAAATATGGCCTAATATATTATTACGATTAGAATTCTGTATTGTTATTTTTTTGAAACTTCCTTACAAAACTAAGTTTACTTTGTTAATTTCTCTTCTTTTTTGAACAAAGCTTAGAGATAGTAGAAGTCTATGAAATGTAAGTAACTGAAAAATGTGTTTAACATAAATTGTAGTTTAATAATGAATATGATATATTCAATAAGCAATTTTTTCCAGCTTTCTATCTACTTTTTGATCAATTAAATTTCACTGAGTATTCGTTAAATATTTGTATGGTCGCAGTTACAAGTTGATTTAAATTAATTTATTTAAAAAAATAATTTATATTTTTAAATATACATAGTAGAATGTAAGTGGCTCAGTTTCCAACTATATCTATTGTAAAATTGCACGCTTACAATTTTTATTTTATTTTATTTTTATTAAACAATTATTTTAATGTACTTGAAAATTTATGAATACTTAATAATGTATTACTTAATAATATATTTTATTTTTGCTAGCACTGAATAAATTCTTCACGTGTTTTTCGATTTAAACGAAAAAAATACGATCTACTTAAATCTATTAAATTTAGGCTTTTATATAAGAGTTTTCCAGAATAAAAGAAGTGAATAGACAGAATTATTATAAAAGTAGTAGAGATGAGTATATAATTAAAGAAAAATTTAAAATATATATTAATAAAAAATAAAACGTCACATATTACGAGTACCTAGATCAGTTTGGCCCAGCGTAACATTTTATCCATCGTAACATATTATATTTATATTATTAGCTAGATGGAACGAAGTATATTATTTTTACAGTTTTATTTATTGTTTTAGTTATATTATTCTAGTTTGCTTTTATTTAATTTATTGCTGACTGGTTTTTGATGAAATGTTCATGGTTCGTATCCCAATCTAAGGAATGAATTATTTTCATTCAAACAAAATGATTAATGCCTGTGGTTACTCTGGTAGCATTTATTTAGTAGTCATTCTCACACACAGTGTGTTAGACATAGACGACATAACTTGACAAAAGATTCTTTGTGCATGTATTTCCATATGCAGTACACAGTGTAAAGCTAAAATAAGTTGTATTAAATATAACAAACGTTACAGAACACCTACGCTATATCGTCTTTTAATTAACAATATTTCCAAATAATTATTCTTTTCCAGATTATGAGCTTAACATAAAATTAGATCAACATTCAAAACCTTTTTGGTAATTTTCAATCTTATTTTCTCACGTCGTTAATGACGTCGTTAATCTTGGTCAAATACCAAGAGCAGTCTTGTACAAGTGTGAAGTGTGTCTTGAGCAGTGTTGAACAAGGGATCCGTACCAATTTTCTAATCAATAGGTATACAAATTCACAAATTTAATACAAAAAAGTATAAGCAAACCCGCATAAACACACCCACAGACATATATATACATACGCACACACAAACAAACACAAATACATACACACACTAATTTTACCACTTTTGACGTGTCTTTCGCACAAACTATTCTTTCAAAAACCAACCAGCCAACCAACCTATCCATAGAGACTCCATGTGTAAAGGATTCATAATAAAAATTTAAATAACTTTAGTAAGTATCAATATATCTAAGTATGAGAAGACTACAAAATTTGTTTTTTTTTTTATTTTTGTGTGAAAAAATTATGATGTTTAACATACTTTTTACAAACAGACAGATAGACATGACAAATTTATAAGGTTGCCGTTGTTTGCCCTTTGGCTACGGAACCATAAAATTACGACAAGTTGCTGCATGCGACCATAATAATTAAGTATATAAACTGCAAGTACAAAAATAATATTGTGGTATGATATTTTATTCATCACGCTACCATAGTAAATTCAAAGTTACTATAAGAAATTCATTGTGCATTATAAAAATGTCATCTCAGTAGAAAAGCGCGGAACTCATTTCCACTATTTGGCTCACTGATATAGTAAATTAAAACAACTTTCATAATTATTCTCATAGATGCCTGCTTTCACCTACAACTACCTTTGATCTAGTCCTACTTTCTTTCCTTTATAATTTTAATTTATCTTACAAAGTACTTAGCTTAAATAAGGTATTTGGTTTTCATAATTTTTACATATAGACGAAGCGTCTGCTTAGTTTCTAGGTTCGATTCCCATACAGTTTGATGTATTATTTGATAACGATTTTCTTTGCGAGATAAAGCGTGAAGATAAAACAATTAAATCACTTAACTGGTGCCAGTAAAACGTTTTCTTGTCTACAGAAAACTGCAGAATTCTTAAAACGTCAGAATTTTTAAAAATATGTTAAATCAGTATTTTTACTAAGAAGCGTAGCGTCTGCCTGTAAACGCGACGGTTTGTGGGTTCGATTCCCACTCGGGGAAGATGGATTTTTATATTTCCATTTTCTTTGCTCTGGAAACTAAACAAAGTGCGGCGTTGAATTCCGCCACTCAGCACGTAATGCCTTGAAAAACGGCGGAAAGCGGAGACGGAGAAAGCAGGGATTAAAAGCAACGAAATGTCTTAACACTAAGTTCGTATGGTTCCTGCAGTTCCCACTGCCTACCCTGCCACGTGCGGCATAAAGCGTGAAGCTATAAAAAAAAATATAAACGCTATTCATCTGATTGAAGATTTTTTGAAAACTTGAAGATTTCTAAGCTTTGCTTTCTGACACTTGTACATAATTCTATAAACTACTTAAAGCCAATCTAGCTTTTAAATTTGCAGTGAATATCCTACATTAAACTCTAACAGAAGATAGAATTATCTATGTAAGGGAATTCATCATGCTTCACCATGCGAGTGCCCATCGTTTTGTAACGAGAGGAGTTCGAAGCAGGGCCTGGGATTTGTAAACCAAGTGTATGCTTAAAGGATCCTCGAAGGGCTAACAATCGTTGGAGGGTCCTCTCCCTAACCAATTAGCGTGACGATGTACGTTATACAAATTAACAAAGGTAGATAAAGAAGTTAAATCAAAGTAATATGCAAATGAATTTAATTAAGTAATTCTGGGAAATGTCAGCAAAAACTGTAGATGAGTAGTTTTATTGGTAGTGCTATTGAGAATTTTTTTCCCAATGGATTTACTTGTAAAATAAGTAGTTTGATCCTAGTAAACGTATCAGTGAAAAGAAACAATGTCAATAGGTATACCTAATAATTTAATTGACCTGATCATTTACCATTAATAGCTTCATGTTCATTGGACAAATCTATTGCAGTAGAATAGTACACGATGACTATAGCGGCTCTTCTAACCTGTACCATAACAATGTATTTTCATCTTAGGATATTTTCTTTTATTTGTACTGTAAATTCTAAAAAACGAACATGGCTACATTGTCCCAGAAGTTAGATTTTTTAAATATCTAAAAAACTATAGATTTTAAGATAAGATGTTACTTTTAACTTGATGCCTTCACATTATAGTGCTTTTTTCGGAAAATCATATTAAGAGACAGACATGAAAGTGCTCCTAGTACACAAAACGAATGATAAGTTGTCAAAATCAGTACATCTTATTATTAATGATGAGATATGTCAATATTTTTACAAAACTGAAATATGTTAATATATTTACAAAACATTTAACTCTAGTCACTTCTTGGACTTTACTCTTTATTAAATAATAAAATAGACACGCACGAAGACTCTAAACGTCGAGCGTATTCGGTCAGACAGATTCTGCGTAATAGCATTAGCAAACGACATGAATCACTTAAGAACTATATTTCAGTTCCTTTCCAATAGAGACCATCGCCTGTATGTAACAGCCTCAATGGATATAATTTTATCACTTATATAGTCGTTATCATCTAAGACTAAGACTACCCTCTTTTACAAAACTGTGAGTAAGACTATTTAAAAAAAATCATAAATTTACTGCTGGTATGATTGTACATTAAATTTACTGAAAATCAACCAAAAACTGATACAAATAATATACAAAGTTTATTCTTGTGGACTGAGTAGATTTTAACAACAAAGAAATAAAAAAAAGACATGTTGAACTACGTTATAATTAAAAATTATTATTAAAATATTTTTTTTCTTATTTATAAAACATTTAGGTAGCTCATGCAAAGCGTGTTTATTACATTCTAAATAATGTATCAGGCTTTCACAGCGAGTCCAAATATTTAGCATTCGTTTTAAATAAAACTTGGAAATGTCAATATAACTTAGGCGCTTGGTCTGTGGTAGAGATAAGATAAATATTGGCTGTACACTCGATATTTAACTGAAGTTAACAGTTCTTCTTGATATAAATAAATTAAGCTATATTAATTATAAATTGAAGCTAAGCTATAATTTAATTATGGCAATAATTTTATATTATTCATAGAAAGAACTATATAAATAATAAAAAAACGACTGATTATGTCATATATATAGTAATTTGACGAGTATAGTCTCAATTACTAAAAATAATATTAAAAATATAGAAATACATTACAAAAATAAATACATAAATATATATTATATATAATGTACATATATGTCGGTATTAAGCTAAAGTTACAAGGAACATTTTATAATGAAAATTGAAAATAATATTGGTTATTCCTGCTACATTTAATACAGAAGTCCAATAAGAACTCTCAAAAATAGCTCTTCATAAGAGCTGTTGATTTTTTAATGTGGCAACAGACACTTTGTTTAATTTGTGTAAAAAACTTAATCTATAAACAGGTTTTACCCATTTGAATAAGTAAATAATGATTTCAATTACATTTTTATATATATATATTTATCAGATTTAGAAGATGAATTTGTGTGAATTTTCTTTAACTTTGTATAGATTTTGTTAGCCTGTGCGGAGTATTTTGCATAGTTTAATTTGAATACATCATGTAGAACCATAGTATAACCAAAATGTAAATAAAACAATAAAACAAATAGTTCTTCAGCAAAAGCTGCTTAGCGTCATGGGTATTTTTTATGACATATAAAAACCAAAGTTTGGACCTTAAATCTTAAAACACAAAAGTTATAATACTTAAGAAAGAGAACTTACAGAAGCGACCTACTTGATATAGTTTTATGTATTACACCTACAATAACATAAATATATGAATTGATTAATATACAAAAGATATCTTTGCTTAGGGCTTTAAATAATGTAGGAACAATATACAGAGTGTATGTTGTTCCTACATTATTTACGGCGGCTATTACCAAAACTACTTATAGGGAAACATATATTTTTTTTTATGAGAAGGACAAGGCAAACGAGCGGTCGGGTCACCTAATGGTAAGTGATCACACACTAAAATATATTTGATTGAACTATAATATAAGCATACCTTAATAAGTCTACGCTTTTAGTTTAAATAAACTAATGAAAGTAATGTTAAATTTAAGTCTTTACAACATCATTTTCATGTACTCAACTTTGTGTTTGAATTTGATATATTGTTTATTCAGCGGTAAAACTAAATGCTGTTTTTTTAAATGTCTAACCAAGGCGTAAAAACAAAACTTACTCTCGCGAGTGTGGTTTAACCCATAACTATTGTCATTATAGTAACAGATACTGTGTCTAAAAATTTTACCTTAGATAAACAAAAAAAAACTAAAATAATATAAGGGTACATAAAAGAGTGAACACATAATTAACCCTTAAGATACAGCGACATGAATAGATATAAAATAGGCTTTTGTTCACAATATTTGTGGTACAACAATGCGTGTAATGAGGGTTTTGTTGTGCGGCGCAATTAAAACATTCTCTCATTTTAAAAATTGAAAAGAAAATATTAGAAAAATCACTTGATTATGACTTAATACTTAATATATAAATTGCTGATGCGTTGAGTTACGCCACTTAACGAAATACGGAGAGAGCTTGAATATATTTTCATAAATATTCCTCATCTGCCCTACATTACACTAAAATACTCGTATACACATATGTGTTGTTATCAAAAACGATCCATCAATTGGTACAAGTTATGATTGAAAATAAACTTTGTTTGTTATCAGCGGATTAAGGTTCGGTGGCGCTACTGAATTAACGTTGAAATGTTATTTAAACTTTAAAGCATAAATTATTATTAGATTATTTATTTGATTATTCTGCATCGATAATTTTGTATAAATATATACTTCCTTAAGATCAAGTAAGTGAAGTCAAAGAAAGCCTGTTGTTATCCACCACTATTCAGTAACGGAAAAAAAGTGCAGCACATGTTTGTATAATAATGATAAATCTCTACTTTGTTAATGATACAATTCGTACCATACACATCAATTAAGGATATATACAACTTTATCAAAGATTTTTAACGTACTTTGCTTTACTCAGATTACACGTTAAAAATATTAAAGAAAAATTATAATAGTGCGAAGCTCATTAAAACTAATTGAATTATTGTAAGAGCTTTTCGTAATTTGGCTTTTACGCTTGAAAGCATCAGAGAATACTGGAAATAATATAAGTAGAATCTATTAATTCTGTATTGAGTTTTTAAAAATTTTATGTATTTTACTTTTCTCTTTAAACTTTTACGAGATAAAGTAAACCTAGTATTAAAAGCTTCTGTTTTTCACTTCTGTATTGTATCTAATCTTCATCTTCATGACGCAGCCCGACTATGACTACGTACAGTGAATTTTGGATTCCAAAAAATACACTATTAAAAATTAATATTACAGTTTAATTATGATAATCAGAGATTAGTAAATAACACTAAGTATATAGATAGTTTGGGCCCTTTCGATTTTTTATAATTCATTCAAAACAGGCTTTTAAAGTGAAATATTATAAATATTTTTTGCCATAGTACTTACGACAGTGCTTCCTTATATACAATAATCTGAATATTACACATTCATAGACCTAAAACAACCATAATGAACAGTACTTATATAAAATATCCATTTTTTTTTATATTTTCGTTATTTTCTAAGCTTTACTTACAAAGACATGAAGCTATAATTTATTTTTAATGATGAATATAATTTTTGGCAACCATAAATCACAATCAGTCACGTTTCTAAATAATAATGGCTCTAACGTTTTTGGTTTCAACGCTCAAGGAAACGTTTTTTTATTAATTTTTTACTTTTAACGTAAATTTTTCCTAATCTTTTATAAATTTAAAAATGACATTTATGTTATTGTACCTGTTTAAAGGAAGCGTTTTCAGCTGTCATTGCACTAATATGCAGGTTTATCACAAAAAAATATAATGTGTAAAGAAATATTTAAAATAAGTGAGTTTTTTTCCTTAGAAAAGATTTTTGGCTTTAAATAAAAATATCGTTATAGTGATCGTATCAATGCACTTACATACATACACATTTTATCACATGCTTTATTTCTAACGAGATAACCAGACAGACTAAAACGCTAAATTTTGCGATCCTTTCATACCTCTTTCGATCCTATTATTAATTTCTTGATACATACCCTCCGTGCGGGTTCTCGTGTCCTTTCTCCGGTATTTTTGATACTTTATCCGCGACCATCCCTTAAGGCTTATCTTTTACTATTTATTGTTACGTCTTCTTTTTTTTAATTTTGACTTAATATGACACTAAGTGATTTTTTTAGTTGTACAAAAAATATTCGAATTACGTACATTATATTGTACAATATACAATTTTTTCCTACCATGCGGCAGAGGGAACCGCAGGAACCCCGCTTTCAGCCGTCTCGAAGCATTACGAATTGAGTGGCGGATCTCAACTTTGCGCTTTGCTTAATTACCAGAGCGAAGAAAATGGAAGTAAAAAAACTTATAAAAATCTTATATAAATCTTAAAAAAACTGTTGTATGTGCAGGCAAATGCTGCTCTTATGTGCCACGAACGAAATATATTATGCAATATGTTTATACTCTACCTTAAATATATGCGATTTACGAACAAACGAAAGATAAACAAATCGAATGTAATTGTTGTTTTTGTTCAGAATTCGTGTTTTAATTAAATAAAAAGGTAACTCAATGCACAAAATCAAATCGCAAATGCATATATTGAACCGGACTGTAATTAAAAGAGTACACAACAACGAATGGTTATAATGGAAAATTTAAAATATTAATTTACTGTAAACTTAGGTGGTAGAGTCATGTTGTTAGTGATGACAACCCTTGGGTAGACTCGACCGGATATTTACCACCTTCGACATTTAAAATCGTCGTTAAGTAGTGGCTTTTTTGTCACTGCGTTTCGTATTAGGTAATGCCGAACTCCGGGGCCCAAACCCAAACCCTTCCCTTCCCTTCTTCAGGAGGGTACCAGCACCCCCGGTGCTGGAGAATCCCTATCTGAGTCCTTACACTCAGGCTGCTCGTCGAATTCTGGGGAGAATAGACAACGCAAACGAGGCGTGCGCTCTACGGCAACCTTTTCCACGCTTAAAGTGGATTTTTGTAACATCAGAGGTCTTCATTCCAACTTCAATGCTGTCCATCAACACCTTGAGACGGCTCGGCCGGCCTGGTTGTTTCTGACCAAAACACAAATAGTCAGACCGAGTGACACACCATATCTTTATTATCCTGGCTACAAATTAGAGCATAACTTCATGCGTTATGCCGGAGTCGCTGTGTTCATAAGGAATGACTTAAGTTGCCGTCGTCTTGCTAATTTTGAAGGTCCAAACCTGTCTATTATCTGGCTTTAGATCTATTCAATCCGAATCGATTCAGTCCGAATCTACGCATGTCTATACAGGTCCGATAATGGTAATACAGAAACAGATCGACTCATGGAGCGCTTGCAATCGGCCATTGATCATATGCTCTTGCTTATCCCTTACGCTGAAATCGTGATACTTGGCGATTTCAATGCCCACAATTCTGATTAGCTTGGGTCACGCACCACTGACCACGCGGGGAGGGCGGTATTTGACCTTGCTGCAAACCTTGTGGCAAATAGTTGACCCACCCACGCGTCTTCATTGGTAGCCATAATGCCTCCTTACTGCACCTTCTGGTGACTTCACATCCAGAACAGTACCGGGTTGTGGTCGATGCCCTTCTGGGATTTTCCGATTACTACCTAGTGTGGAGTGAGGTGCCTATTAAGTGCAACAGTCGCAGAGAACCAGTGGCTCGTCGCGTCTGGCACTATAAGTCAGCAGATTGGGACGGGATGCGTGCTTTTTACTCATCCTATCCATGGGGGCCGATTTGTTTCTCTTCTGATGTGCTACGGCTGTCACCGAGGTACCGCTTGGTAGCAAGTTACATCCGTGGTTTGGTATGTCTTGCAAACAAACTGCTACTGAAAAACGTAAGGCATATCAAGTGTGGGCTAAGGCGCTGGCTACTGCGGATCTAACAGTGAAAACCTTAAAATGGATGTATAATCGCCAGAGCCAGGTCCGAGCATGTCGCCAAAATCGATGAGAAACTTGTGAGCTACCCATTTGAAATACGTCAGTTCTAGGCACTCTCTAAGGCAGCACTTGGCAACTTCAACCGGCCCTCGTTTCCACCGTTACGCACAGAGAATGATATCCTCGTCCATACGGCCAAAAAGAAAACTGACCTCCTGTAAACTCTCTTTGTCTCTAACTCGACTCTTGATTACCAAGGCAAGACACCGCCGACAATCTCGAGATGTCTGAGCTCAGTGCCAGATATTAAGTTCAGTAAAAAAGCTGTTTGGTGAGCCCTCTCTTCTTTGAATATCCACAAGTCGAGCGCTCCTGAGTTGACACTATGATCTTTTTGTTTACCTTACTCACCGTTGGGTTGCAGCTGTCAAAAGCAAAGGCGAAGGCTTGACAGTTAGTCTGGATATGCTGAAAGCGTTTGATCGTGTGTGGCATAGAGCACTCTTAGCAAACTTCCATTGTATGGGCTTCCCGAGAATTTGTGCAAGTGGGTCGCTCGCTTTC
Organism: Dione vanillae; assembly: GCA_037178615.1. Classification (NCBI taxonomy): domain Eukaryota; kingdom Metazoa; phylum Arthropoda; class Insecta; order Lepidoptera; family Nymphalidae; genus Dione; species Dione vanillae. The sequence goes on along the minus strand of JAZFAU010000048.1, from coordinate 1,054,206 downwards.
TTACCGGGCGTAGCATTAAAGTCGCTATCGACGGTTTTTGCTCTGATTATTTTCCCGTAAATGCCGGCGTCCCCCAAGGCTGTGTGCTGTCCCCCATACTTTTCCTTCTGCATATCAATGACATGTTAGAAGATTCTAACATTCATTGCTATGCGGACGATAGTACTGTGGACGCCGTATACTTCGGCCGTGCACGTCTTTCTCGGGAAAACGATTACCGAATGAAACTTGTGTCTTCTATTGAGAACACCCTCAGTAATGTCCCATTGTGAGGTGAAAGGAATCTTGTTCAATTCAACCCCCAGAATACTCAAGTTTGCGCGTTAACCACTAAAGAAACCCTTTTGTCGTGTCACCAATTTTTGATAATACTTTTCTCAAAGCCTCGCCTACTATCAGTATATTGGGGCTCAGCGTTTCGAATGACTGTCAGTATCAGGATCATTTAAAATCATAAATATAGTAATAAATACATTTGTATATTTTTTTATCAAAGACGTCCTTGTTTTACTTTATTAACAACTAGCGACGGCTTGTTTTATTAGTTCTGAATCAAATACTACTGCTATAAAATATTTATTTATGTTGGAATATTACAAAAATCCAAGTCTCCACAGATACTAAATAATTAATAAGTTATTTGATTACATTCATTCAATCTTTCACTCATTCAATTATTGTGAAGGTATTCAGTTATTTTTGTTATATTAAATCAAACTGTCGAACAGTGCAGACGTGTTTTTTTTATACCTGCGACCCATTTCACAACAGGTTATGGGCCCAGGCCACGTGCAATAATTCTATTAGTTTTTTTTTCGAAGTACTCAATTTAAATTCCGTTATTTTAAATTCAAAATGGATTCTCGAAGTAAAAGGAATATACAACAATTTAATGGTGACCGTTACAGTACTTGGAAGTTTCGTATAAGATCACTTTTAGGAGAATTGCAAGTATTATCCGTTATTGACGAAGAACCACCACATACCGAACGAAGAGTGGAATAAGAAGAATATGATTGCAAAAGGTACGATTGTTGAGTACTTAGGTGATGCATTTTTGATTTTCGCGAAGGGTTCCGCTACAGCGAAATCTATAATGGCCGAATTAGACAAAATTTATGAAAGAAGAAGTTTGGCTACGCAATTAGCACTGCGCAAACAATTGCTTAATTTGAAATTACAACCAGATGTGACTCTTTTCCAACATTTCAATAATTTTGACAATATTATAACGGAATTAATTTCTGCCGGTGCAAAATTGGACGAGATGGACAAAGTATCGCACTTGTTATTAACACTACCCACATCTTACGACGGTGTTATAACAGCGCTAGAAACACTAGGAGAAGAACAATTGCATCTTGCTTTCGTTAAGACCCGTCTTCTCGATCATGAAGTGAAATTAAAGGCTGATACAACGACTGAACTCAAAGTGTTACATACGTTTACGAAGAAGAATACCTTAAAAAATAAACCCGGATTTGATAAAAAGAAATCACATTATTATAATTACAATAAAAAATATACAGGAAACACGACACATAAGATATCAAAATTGTATTGCGATCATTGTGGACGACGAAATCATACGAAGAAGGATTGCCGTTATTTCAAGATGATGCAAAAAAATGGCGGTAGTAGCAACAACCAAACGCTAACTGCAAATACTTTACAAACAACCAATGACGAGGAGAGTTTCGCTTTTATGTTATCAAATTGTAAGTTATATAATTCTTATCACAATTCTTATAATAATACAATTGTTTTTCTTTTAGATTCGGGTGCAACTGACCACGTTGTAAATAGTAAAGATTTCTTTTCATCATACTCGGAATTAATGTCTCCAATAAACATTGGTGTCGCTAAAAATAACGCTAGCATTCAAGCTCTTGGTAAAGGCCAAATTCACGTCACTACTAATTTAAGTTTTCAAGGATCAATTGATAATGTCTTATACTCGCCAGAGGTACCATATAATTTGCTTTCCGTAAATCGTATTCAACAAGCAGGTATGTCTGTTATTTTTAAAAGTAATAATGTTTATATTTACAAAGATAATAAGTTATTAATGTCTGGTGTTAGCTATAATAATTTATTTAAATTAGTTTTTCAAGTAAAGCGATGTCAATATAATTTAAATCTTTCTCAGACGTCTAAGTCCTATGAACTGTGGCATAAACGTCTTGGCCATTTAAGCAAACAAAAATTTTATATTCTTAAAAATTTAATTGATGATAATAATGTAATTAATGATATTACTCCTAGTGATGAATTGTGTGAATCATGTATACTCGGTAAACAATCACGGCTACCATTTTCCAAATTAAAACAAAAATCGAATAACAATAGGCCACTTTTTATAATTCATTCAGACATCTGTGGTCCTATTACGCCAACTACATTTAATGACAAAAATTACTTTATAACTTTTGTTGACGATTTTACTCACTATACAGTTACGTATTTAATGAATTCTAAGTCGGAAGCATATAAATGTTTTAAAGATTATGTATCTAAAAGTGAAAATTTGTTTAATTCTAAAGTTGTTAATTTGTATTGTGATAACGGTCGCGAATATCTTTCAAATGAATTCAAAGAATTTTGTGTTGACAAAGGGATAATGTATCATTTAACGGTTCCTTATACTCCACAACAAAATGGTGTATCAGAAAGAATGAATCGTACGTTGACCGAAACGGCTAGATCTTTGGTTATAAGTGCGAAATTAGACAAAATATTTTGGGGTGAAGCTGTCTTAACAGCTACATATTTAACAAATATTTTACCCACTAAAAGTCTAATAAATAAAACACCATATGAGTTGTGGCATAATAAAAAACCGAAAATAAATCACTTAAAAATTTTTGGCTCTACTGCATACGTGCACAACAAAACTAGAAAAACTAAATTTGATGAGAAATCTATTAAATCAATATTAGTTGGTTATGATACTAACGGGTATAGATTATTTAATGTTGAAAACAATGAATTGTTTGTAGCCCGAGATGTTATGTTTGACGAGTTAAACTTTGAACAAACACGACCAATGCGATGCAGTAGTGACAATAATAATAAAGTGATTCCCTCAAAAATTAGTAAGCCCGAAAATGATTCGGCAAAACTAATAAGTCAACAACAAGATTCTTTGAGTGAAACTTCATTTGAAAACCAGCCTAGTAACATAAGGCGTAGTGAAAGAATTCGCAATCTACCCCCTAAAAATTATAAACAAATGAATGATCCTGATTTACTGTTATCTTTAATTACTATGCAATCTTTACCTTCATGTTATAAGAATATATTTAATAGACATGATTCCGACAAATGGTTAGAAGCTGTAAAAAATGAAATTGAATCACTTCGCAGCAACCAAACGTGGACTTTAGTTGAAAAACCAAAAAATGTTAATATTATTAGTTGCAAGTGGGTGTTTACTATTAAAAATAATGAATTAGGTGAACCTATACGCTATAAAGCTCGATTGGTTGCTCGAGGTTTTACTCAGGAATATTTACAAGATTACGATGAAACGTTCGCACCAGTAGCACGGATAACTACTTTTAGATTTATTTTAGCTTTGGCAAATCAGTATGATTTACATGTTCATCATATGGACGTTAAAACGGCATTTCTTAACGGTATATTAAAAGAAAATATCTATATGGAAGTACCAGAAGGTATTATAGCTAATAATAATCAGGTGTGTAAATTAAATAAATCATTATACGGCCTGAAGCAGTCATCCAGGTGTTGGTACGAGCGTTTCGATCTTGCTCTTAAAGATATGGGTTTCAAAAATTCCGAAGTTGATCCTTGTCTTTACATATTAAATAAAAATTGCATAGATAAAAACGTTTATATTGTTCTGTATGTTGATGATTTAATAATTTCTACAAAAAATGCTGATTCATTACAAATGTATAAAAATAGTCTTATGCGAAAATTTCAAATGTCAGATTTAAAAGAAATAAAATTATTTCTTGGAATTAGAGTTCAAAGATCAAATAATACAATTTCTTTAGATCAATCTACATATTTGCAAAATGTTTTAAATAAATTTTCTTTCAATGATTGTAATCTGTCAAAATCACCTTTTCCATGTAAATTAAATTATTTAGCTTTAAATTCGGATACATACTACGATGCACCTTGTAAAAATCTCATAGGCTGCCTTATGTATGCAATGCTTTGCGCAAGGCCAGATATTTGTGCTTGTATTAATATATTAAGTAGATATCAGTCTAAAAATAACGAGGAGTTGTGGAAAAATTTAAAACATCTTTTACGTTATATAAAAGGGACAGTTGGGTTAAAATTAGTGTACAATAAATGTGATTTTAAGCAAGTAATAAGTGGGTATGCAGACTCTGATTGGGGAGGCGATCAAAACGACAGAAAAAGTAGAACAGGCTATTTATTTAAAGCCTTTGATAATTGTACAATATCTTGGAAAACACAAAAACAAGCTACTGTCGCCGTCTCCTCAACGGAAGCTGAGTATATGGCTCTTTTCGAAGCTGTAAAAGAAGCAGTGTGGATAAAATCACTGCTAAACAGTATTTATATCCAAATAAAAGAGCCAATTATAATATTTGAAGATAACAATAGCTGTATTTGTATTGCAAATAATCCCACGGACCACAAAAGGTCCAAACACATAGACATAAAATACCACTTTATTAGAGAAAAAATCGCCGGCAATGTAATAAAGTTAGAATTTATTTCCACAGGAAATCAACTAGCTGATATATTTACCAAGGCGATGCCCTCGAACAGATTTATAGAATTAAGAAAGAATTTAAAATTAATTTAATTAAAAACTTATGTGAAAATTGTAAATTAACTTGAATGTATACTTGTATTTTTGAGGGGGACTGTTGGAATATTACAAAAATCCAAGTCTCCACAGATACTAAATAATTAATAAGTTATTTGATTACATTCATTCAATCTTTCACTCATTCAATTATTGTGAAGGTATTCAGTTATTTTTGTTATATTAAATCAAACTGTCGAACAGTGCAGACGTGTTTTTTTTATACCTGCGACCCATTTCACAACAATTTATAATTCAATTATTTTGTTTATAGAGTTCCAATCATGTTAGGACTTATTAGATAAGTCAATAGTCCAACATTATACGGGTAATACTGTAGCAGGGTGTTAACTATAAAGGACTGGGGGTCTTCCTAAATATTTGTGAAAAAGGAATCAAAACGTCAGCATAAAAGTATTAAGTGACTTTAAGAAAATAGTTAAGCTTCTTAACAACACCAGTCCTTAACCAACTTTCAACAAGAGTCATCAGGTCATAGAACTGTACACTGACCGTCATCTAGTTAGAAGTTACAATTATATAATAACTTTTATACTCACACTCAAACGTATTTTCTTGTTTAAATTTTTTATCAATATGTATCTTGATTATCAGTAACAATACGTGTCCCATTCATTTATTTTAAATTAATAGTAATTTACATGCTATTATCTTGAACAGTAACTAATCGAAGTCATTATGGCACCTATAACGTGCAGGTATATGTAATCTATTCCTGATGTACAGTCTTAAAGCTCATTACAATGGTTTATACCTACATAATTAACGTATTTATTTACTTTTTATAATCTATATATCTTTCTTAAACATAAGGATACTTAAATACATACTTAAAGGTTGAATAATTACCGGCTTAAAAACTTTAGGTAAAAAGAACTATGTCCGCAGAAAGAAAAGAAAGTTAACTATTTATTTATTGTATTAATTGTATTTTAAACTAGACTCGATTGAGCTACTTGAAGAGGCGAATTTTTTACCTAGAATTCTATATTTGGTATCGTATTAAAGATCTCGAGAAGGCGAATCGGTAAAAAATATAACTTATTTCCTAACTTCAACAGTCCAATAAATGGTTAATTAGATAAATTTTACACATCATATACGGTCTTAATATTCGAATAATAAAATTATAAAATTAATATAGTACGTCAAAGAAAAATATTAAAAATAGTGAAAGTTCTGTATATCATATAGTTCGTTTTTCAGAACTACAACTACCTGTTAAAGATTATAAATTCGAGAAAAAAACAATTTTCGTCCATTATCAAGACAACGCTGGTGGTGGTGTTTCAAGTCGCACTTTGTTACTTGATCAGAAAAATAAAAGACATTAAATACAATTCCACTGATATGGTAATTTTATTGGGAGGGTGATATTTCATTTTTAATCAAACGATCAAATAAGTTTACTAAGAAACAGTCCCATTTTTAAATTTTATATACAGATATATTGGCTTGAAGGTCGTTTTTCTAAAAGAAAATGAAATACAAACAGATAGCGCGTGAAATTCGCTACCTGAATAATATATAAGTTCGCAAAGTACTCTTTATTCACAAAAATCTTCAAGTTGTCGTATTTATTTACACTTTTCTATAATATTTCGTAAATTATAGAAAAGTGTATATAAATACGGCTATAAATATGGCTATAGATAATATTAAAGTAGCTTCTTTCTACAAAAACAAGGCTATCATGGTACAGTAAAGCAGGAACTATGGAAATAAAATAGTTGCTCATATTGTGTTTCGATCATCGATCTGAAAAAATAATTATTAATTTAATTAAAATATTTTATTCTCCACCCTGGAACGTAAAAACTGTGTTTTTTATTCCGCCGCTTGTCAAGTCGGGAGTGAGGTATCTTGAAATCAAGTTCTTTCTACGTTCTATTCTTAATAATAGAAAATAAATATAATATGATGATCGCTTACGCTCGCATCCGCATGAGACGCTTACGTGAGCGTCTGATGCGGATTTTTCTATTTCCATTTTCTTCGCTCTGGAAACTAGGCAAAGCACGGCGTTGAGATCCGCCACTCAACAAGCAATGCCTGAAAAAAAGGTAGAAAGTGGGGACGGAGAAAGCAGGAACTAAGTAATTAGTATAAACGCTCGTATCTTTTGGCTACATTGTTCTAAAAGTTTGATTTTTTCAGTACTCAAAGAAACTATAGACTAGAAGATAAGATGTTACTTTTAACTTGATGCCTTCACATTATGCTGCTTGTTTCGGTAAAGGGTATAGACATCAAAATGCTCCTATCACACAAAACGAATGATAATTTGTCAAAATCAGTAGATCAGTAGAATAGTGATCTTATTATTAATACTGAAATATGTAAATATTTAAAAAAAACTGGAATATGTTAATATATTTACAAAATATTAAACTAACTAGTTCCTAGACTGTACTGTTTATAAAGTAATAAAATAGAATCATTCGAAGACTATAAATTGTGAGCGTATTCAGTCAGACAGATTCTACGCAATATCATTAAACGACATGAATCACTTAGGAACAATATTTCAGTAGTTCCCTTACAATACGGACCATTGCCTCTAAGGAACAGCCTCGATGGACGTTGTCATTTTTTTTTCTTTTAAGTTTTTTATAATTCTATATTACTATACATCGTATATCCTATTTATATGTACAGACATACTAATAATATACAGATATTATAAAGGTGTATCGCTGTTAAATCTTACTATGAGTAAGACCATTTAAAAAAAAAAATACTGCTGGAATGACTTTACACCAATGTTACTGGGAATCAAAACCAAAAACTTATACAAATAATATACAAAAGTTTATCCTTGTGAACTGAGAAGATTTTAATAACAAAGAAAATAAACATATTATTATTATTATTATTATTATCATATTAACTACGTAATAATTTTAAATTCTTATTGCAGTTTAAGAAACATTTAAGTAGCACAAGCAAAGCGTATTTATTGCAATTTAAATGACGTATCAGGTTTTCACAGCGAGTCGAAATATTTAGTATATGTTTGAAATAAAGCTTGGAAATCTCGTGCACTGGAGTAAAAAGATAATGTCAATATAACTTAGGCACCTGGTTGGTAGTAGAGATAAGATAAATATTTGCTGTACACTCGATGTTTAACTGAAGTCAGCAGTTCTTCTTGATATAAATCAAATAAGCATAATAACTAAGCTACAATTTAATTATGTTAATAATTATATATGTTAATAATTACATATAGTAAGAACTATAAATAAACGCGACTAATTATGTCATATAGGACTACGATGGGTATAGCTTCAATTAGGTACATAGATAATATTTAAAATATGGACATACATTACAGATATAAATACAAAAATATATATTATATGTAAGGTATATGTCGGCATTAGGCCAGAGTTTTAGTTTAAAATTTATAATGAAAATTCAAAATAATACCAATTGGCTATTCCTGGGATGGTTAATGCAAAACTAAGTGATATATAAGTTCTAAGAGTGATAAGCATTTTTTTTGACATATAAAAGCAATGATTTGGAACATGTAAAACTCTTAAGACACAAAAGTTATAATGCTTGCGAGAGCGGACTTACAGAAACGGCCTAGTTTATATAGTTTTATGTCTTACGCCTCCAATAATATACATATATGAATAGATTGATATGCAAAAGATATCTTTGCTTAGCTTAGGCTATAAATAACGTAGGAACAGTATATACATAACACAACCCATAATATTATCTAAAATAATAAATTACATTCATCGAAAATGATTAACATGATATATATTACATTGTTAATGAATATATTTATTGAAATTCCTTCGGATATGAATATTATAGTAATTTGACTACTACTCACTGAAGTATATTTAATTACAATACAATATAAGCATACCTGAATAAGTCTCGCTTGTAGCATAAATAAACAAAATAAAGTAAGGATAAATTTAAGTCTTTTCAATATATTTCACTTTCTACTTGAATTTGACGTATTGTTTATTCAACTTCAGAACTAAATGCTGTTTTTGTCGAGGCGTAAATAAAAAAAAATACTTCCCCAAGTGTGGATTGAACCCACAACTGTCGTCATTACGAAAACACATACTGCGTATAAAAAATTCACCTTAGATAAACACAAAAATGTAAATAATATAAGGCATGAAAAGAGTATGAGAGCAAATAATGTACGTAATTAACCCTCAAGATACAGCGACATGAATAGATATAAAACAAGCTTTTCTTCACAATATTTGTGGTACAACAATGAGGGTATTTTTGTGTGGCGCAATTAAAACATTTTCTTATTTTAAAAATTAAAACGAAAATATTATAAAAATCACTTGATTATATAAATTGCCAATGATATCTTTAAGGATGTCGTTGGTAACAGGTTCCCTGTTCAAATCCTTTTAAGTTTTATACTAAAACTATATGTAATATAAATATTAAAATAAGTGAGAACTGGAAAAATCTATCCCTCACTACTAGAGGTATATGACACGGGTAAACTGTAAAAATATGTTTTGTTTTTAAATAGTCTCTCAAAAGAATAAAAGACATATTTACAATTGTACTTTGGAGACGAGAAAGCGAGGTTGAGTTTCGCCACTAAAAGAGATATGGAGATAGCTTGAATATATTTTCATAAATATTCCTCATCTGCCCTATATTACAATAAAATGCTAACAAACGTGTTGTTATCAACAACGATCCATCAAATGGCATAAGTTTTGATTGAAAATAAACTTTGCTTAATATCAGCGGAGTAACGTTCGGTGGTGCTAATGAATTAACGATGAAATGTTACTTACACTTTGAATAAATTATTAATTATTAATTTCTAATTGCACGCGTTTGAAAGCATTTATTAATAGACTTCTGTATCGATATTTTTTGTATATTACATAAACTTCCTTAAGATCAAGCAAGTGAAGTCAAAGAAAGATTGTTGTCACCCACCACTCTTCAGTAGTAGGAAAGAGTTGATGAAAAATTCAATAGTTGCCTTAAAAATATAAATACTCAACACAGCAAGTGTTCATTGTTTATATTTAAATCAGCCAGCGAGTATATTACTTAATAAAGTATATTGTTAACATAATGCTGTTGAAGACAACAGCATTTAATAGGATTTATATTTTTTTTACATGTAAGTAAACTTACTTGAGAAAAATGAATAATTTTAATTTTCTAAGTTTCGCCGCTCAAAGCGCAACGTCTTAAAAGACCAAATGCTGAAAATGGAGAGTCTTAACACTAATATTCTACGGTTTCCACTGCCAATCCTTCAAAGTACGATATATAACGTGAAACTAAAGAAAACATAATTAATTTATTAATTACAGTAATTAGTCATTAACATAATAAAACTTTGGAAAAAAAAGACAATTTTAGTAACTACAGTTTTTCTAGGTACCGTAAAGCAGGATGTAGTCCTTCTTTATATACATAATACAATAGTAAGCCCCTTTTAGTATTCTTTTTAATTTTTTTTATAATGTTGTTCAGCTTTTTTAGATTGCATGTATAATAATGATAAATATTTTCGTTATTTAAGTAAAAAAATCAATACAAAACATTTAACAATATATAACTTTATCAAACAATTTTAACATACTTTTCTTTATTCAGATTATCTGTTAAAATACTAAAGGAAAATTATAATGACGCGAATCTCATCCAAACTAATTGAATTATTGTAAGAGCTTTTTGTAATTTCGTTTTTTTGCTTGAAAGCATCAGAAAGTACTGGAAATAATGTAAGTTGAATCTATATATTCAGTATTGGGTTTTTAGAAAATTTTATGTATTATTGTTTTCTCTTTAAAGTTTTGCTAGATATATTAAACCTAGTATTAAAAGCTTCTGTGTTTCACTTCTGTATTGTATCTAATCTTCATCTTTATGACTTCATGACGCAGCCTGACTATGACTACGTACAGGACAATAAGACTACGTACAATTGTGGATTCCAAAAAAACATACTATAATAAAATTAATATTGCAGTTTAAATATGATAAAGAGCGATGAGCGAAGAACACTAAGTAGGTAAATCGTTTGGACCCCGTTCAAATTTTTATAATTCATTAAAAACAGACCGTCGAGGCGCAGAGCGCTGGGTTCGCTTCCCAGTCGAAGAAGATGGATTTTTCTATTTCCATTTTCTTTGCTCTGGCAACTAGGCAAAGCGCGGCCTTGAGTTCCGCCACTCAACACGCAATGCCTCGAAAAATGCGGAAAGCGGGGAAGGAGAAAAAAGGGACCAAGCAACGGAGTGTCTTATGTAAGTAGAGTTTGTATGGTTCCTGCAGTTCCCTCTGCCTACCTTGCGGTATAACGTTAAGCTAAAAAAATTAAAAATAGACTTTTAAAATAAAATAGTATAAATATTCTTCATCATAGTACTTACGACAGTACTTACTTATATATAATATTCTGAATATCACACATTCATATACCTAAAACAACGAGCGATGTTAAAAGAAAGAGTACTTATATAAAATATCTAATTTTTATATTATTTTCCATATTTTCTAAGCTTTACTTACAAAGATATGAAGCTAAAATTTATTTTAATTCGCGGTAAAAATAATTTTTGGCAACCATAAATCACAATCAGTCACGTTTCTAAATAATAGCTCTAACGCTTATGGCTTCTGCGCTCAAGGAAACGCTTTTTATTCATTTTTTACTTTTAACGTAAATTCTTACTAATCTTTTATAAATTTAAAAATGACATTTGTGTCATTGTACCTGTACAAGGGAAGCGTTTTCAGCTGTCATTGCACTAATAGGTTTATCACAAAGAAATATAATGTGTTAAATATTTAAAATAAGTTCAAATTAAATATTTATAATAAGTGTTTTTTCCTTAGAAAAGGCAAAAAACTTTTTCGATCCCATTGGTAACTTCTTCATACATACCCTCCGGATGGGTTCTCGTGTCTTTTCTCCAGTATCTTTGATTACTTTAACCGCGACCGGTTACCATATCCTTACGGCTTACCTTTCACTACTTATTGTTGAGTTTTCGTTCTCTAAATTTTGACATGCGACAGTAAGTAATTATTTTAATTGTAACAAAAATATTCAAAACACAGACATTTTACTGTACAATTTTTTTTATAACTTCACTCTTTATCCCGCACATACGGGTACTTTTTCCTGCCATGCGGCAGGGGAACCGTAGAAGTCATAGATACCTAGTGTTAAGACACTACGTTCCTCACGTTCCGCGTGTTGAGTTGTGGAACTTAACATCGCGCCTTGCTTAGTTGTCAGAGCGAAGAAAATTGAGGTACAAAAGTCTATCCTTGCTGAGTGGGAATCGAACGCATAAAGCAATATATTTTTACTATACCTTAAACATATGTGTGATTTACAGATGAAAGGTAAACAATTCAAATGTAATTGTTGATTTAATTAAACTAAATGGTAACTCAATGTACGAAATCCTGTTCAATCGCAAATGCATAAATTGAACCGCACTGTAATTAAAAGAGTACACAACAACGAATGGTTGTAATGGAAAATTTTAATTTACTGTAAACTAATGTGCTTGAACACGTTACGGCTATACTTTTTATACTTTTTAAAATGTTACATCACATAAAAATATAGTAATAAGTAGATTTATGTTTTTTTTATTAAGAACGTAAATGTCGCACTTTTTTACAATTAACGACTGCTTCAAATATAAGATTATATTTTTGGTAAGTTCTAAATGGACATCATCTTAGATGTTCTCGAATTTAATATAATATATTTATTTATATCAATGTTTAATTTTTATTTTAATTCAATCTAATTATTATGACTATACCGTTATATTGTACCAGTTGACCATAAATTATAATTCAGAGGATTAAGACCAGAACTAGATGACGGCCAGTTTACAGATCTGATCAAGTCAGAAACATTAGTTTCTAACCGGGAAGTCGAGTGGAAATCAAACCAGACTAGATTTATGACCCGGTGCCAAGTGTTGCTGCAAAGCAAAACTTAGCTCAGCACTTGCCAGGATAGGCAGAGGGAATCTCAGGACTCGTAGGAACCTAAGATACGCCATTCCCTGCTTTCCACCTTGTCCGAAGCATTGCGTTTTTAATGGCGGAACTCAACGCCGCGCTTTTCAGTTGCCAGAGCAAATAATAATCCTATTAATTTAATTATTTATTAATGTATTATAAACTTTTATTAAATAAAGTTTATATAACGTATGTTAAAAGTTTTCATACTTAGTCAATTGAAAAATAAATAAGAAGAATGAATATTAAAAAGTGTAATTTTATATTACACTTTTTAATATTTGAATTTGAATTGGAATAATATTTGTTCAATGAATAACATTTTTTTGTATATTATCATACTATTTCGATAAAAATATAATCTATTACTGTGCCACATTCAGTATAGATATGCTAAAACGAAACAGTTTCATTTTTTTTAAACTTAATTTTTTAATCATATTAGGAATTATTTGTTGGAAAGAATAAAACCATTTATATGACTTAATGCCTAAACAACTGTTTTAGTAATGCTTAGTGATGTCTTAAATAGTAAAATTTAAATATTTGTGACAATCTACTGAAATGAAACCATTTCAAATTTTGTTTGTATAAAAACCTCACCTTCTCATATCCTAGAATATGTAGTTGTAAGTTTAAAGCTACACGCTCTAGCGCTGGTGATTACTACAAAATGCTGATTGAAAAATGTGTTTTTTACTGTAAAACAAATAATCTGAAAAATAATATATTTAGAAATATGTAATTTATGAAATTTTTATAATATACTAATTTTAGGTAATAATAAATCGGTTGAGGCTGAGTAAATTAAAATAAACCTATCACAGAGCAATTATTTTGTCAATTGGACACTCTACGTTTAACAACGCGATATGAACAAACTCTAAATGTTAAATGTTTATAAAATGATATTAAGCGTGTTCACCCTTTTAAAGATGATTACGGGACTAAGAAAAGCTCAATACTGCTCTTAATCGCTTTTACGTTATGAAAGGTTTACGTCACGCTAAAATTACCATATACGTTACGTTATACTACACGGTCTTGGGAGCCACGTGAACGCGATCTATCAAAACAAAGCAAGAGTCATGACCGCAAATTTGTTTATGAGATATATTTTTATTATAGTTTAGAAACTACGTACATCTGTGAAAGTTAGGTAAAGGGGCACGTTCGGTTTTAACCCTCTACTGGTATCCTGGGGGCCGCACAGCCCCCACGCATACTATTTCTTGGAATATTTCAAAAGCTAAGACTCGTGCGCGACCGCCATTTTGAGTAATCTCAGTACGTCGTGAGTCACTCCGGGTGTCGGACTTTCGGCGCTACAACTATCATCAGAGCGGAGGTACGTACCTTTTGGGGGCCGCGCGGCCCCCACGATACCAGTTACGTTAGTGTTTTTAGTAAATATGTTATTTAATTTATTTGTTTTTTTACGGTTATTTTGAAAAGATGGCGAGACGTATAAGTGAAAAAACAATAAAAGAGATATTGAATGAGGATTCAGACGCCGAATCAGTGCTCAGTGATGGCTACCCTCAAGAACAAATAAGCGACAATGTAGGAAATAGCGATTGTGAGGCGTTGTAACCGCACGATTCCGATAGTGATGAAGACCTGGATCCCAATATTGAAGAATGTTCCTCAGAGAGCGATGGTGAAGTTGTTGCAGAACGAAATCAGAGGAGTTTTTATAACATAACGGCAGCATCTGCATCTAATGCTGCCACATCGAGGCAGAATGTACTAAAAAGAGGGCGCTGTCACTTATGTGACAGAAAAAAAGATGGGAAATTTGCTACAAGATGCAATAAATGTAAGCATTTCATTTGCAAACTGCACAGTAACACCAAAGTATTGTGTGATTATTGTCAAGACTGAACTAATGTTCCTTTTAGCACTTAGATTTAGTTAGTGTTGATTTTGCTGTAAAACGTTAATGATTGGTAAAATTTTATTTTATTCTAAAAGTTTATTGCCTAAATAGTACAAAAAAGTACAAATGTTATCTTTAGAACTTAGATATAATTATTATTCTTTAAATTTTTTATAGTGGTAACAAAAAAAACCAAAAAAAATGTCAAATTTTTGTGATCTCATAAAGTAAGTAAGGAAACCCAATTTTTTGAATAAAAATTTACTAAAACTGTGAAACATGCTTGTTATTTATTGTTTTAATATAATATTTAAAGAAAATCGCAGAAGTTTCCATTCTAGAAGCTAATTTTAAATGGGGGCCGCGCAGCCCCCATGATACCAGTTACGTTTGTAAAATTTACGATACCAGTAGAGGGTTAAATGGTTAATACTTCACTTACCTTGTAGTTATATTTAATTTGTTATATCTATTTGTTATTAGATCTTTTTAATAATTTTCAGATACACAATTAAATTGTTGCATAAAATTGTTTCTTCATGCATTATTAGGCTCATCGCAAAGCTCAGCTTGGACATATTGTCATCTGAGATTGTAATAAACTATGTGAATAGACGTCATGATTCTTAAAAAAAACCATTAAATTTTTTTTTTTTTTTTTTTAGCTTCACGCTTTATCCCGCACATGGCAGGGTAGACAGAGGGAACTGCAGGAACCATATGAACCTAGTGTTAAGACACTCCGTTACTTAGTCCCTGCTTACTCCGTCCCCACTTTCCGCCGTTTTCGAGGCATTGGGTGTTGAGTGGCGGAACTCAACGCCGCGCTTCGCCTTAGATGCCAGAGCGAAGAAAATGGATATAGAAAAATCCATCTTCTCCGACTGGGGATCGAACCCAGTAACCGTCGCGTTACAGGCAGACGTTGCGCCTCTGCGCCACGACGATCTACATACATATGTAGGAAATAACACGTGCGTCGTTTTACTATTTTTTTGCGTTTCATAGTTTACGACAAATTGACAAAATACACAATAACACTATATGTATATATTTGTAAATAAATATATCGCATACTTAGTCACATAACAACTCTAACAAACTTTTGCTTCAAAATAAGTAATATTCAGTTGATATATATTATTTTTATCGTGTAAGGGGAATATATAGCCAAGGAAAACGTGCATGAAATTTTCAAAACTGTACCTGACTCACAACACGCTCCGAGCGTGAAAGTAACGAGCGTCCTGGGACGATACATTCATTGCATTTACTCTACATACTATTACATGTTATATTAAAGGGCGTTACGTTTCAATTTATTCGTCTAAATCTGTTATCACTTATTTCGTCGTCGTCAGCCAATCGCAGTCCACTGCTGGACATAGGCCTCCCCAAGTTTGCGCCAAACATCTCGGTCCTCCGCAACCCTCATCCAGCCTGCTCCGGCAGCCCTGCGTATGTCATCGGTCAGCGGGCCGGATAACCTCATGTCTGATTTTATTTTTGACAGAGACCCCGAGCATAGCTCGCTCCATAGCACGCTAAGCGACTTTAAATCTGTGGACCAGCCGCTTTGTCAGTGTCCACGTCTCGGCAGCGTATGTCATCACCGGTAGGACGCATTGCTCGAAGACCTTGGTCTTCAGGCTTTGCGGAATTGTCGACGTAAGGACTCGACGGAGCTCGCCAAATGCCGTCCAACCCAACTTAATCCTCCTATCCGCTTCCTTCTCAAAGTTGTGTCGGCCAAGTTGTATTGTCTAGCCTAGGTAGATGTAGTCCTGTACAACTTCGAAAAGAACGCCGTCAACCCGTACTGGTCTCGGCATGACATTGAACATAACTTTTGTTTTGTCCAAGTTCATACCAAGATCCACACGTCGGGAGGACTCATTTAGGTCGTTCACCATTCGGTTCAGCTCTTCCAGCGCCTCTGCAAAGATGGCTATATCGTCGGCAAAACGAAGATGAGAGATATACTCTCCATTGACGTTTACGCCTCGTCCAATCCAGTCCAGGGTTTTAAAGACATCCTCCATCGCGTTGGTGAACAGTATCGGGGATATTACGTCCCCCCTGTCTCACTCCACGATGGAGCCGAATAGGTCTTGTTCGCTGATCTTGGATTTGAACTGTCATCGTCGCAGCGTTGTAGAGACATCTCATCACTTCGATATATCGCCAGTCGATTTGACATCTCTGCAGAGACTCCAAAACAGCCCAGGTCTCGATGGAGTCGAAGGCTTTCTTATAGTCCACAAATGCCAAACACAGCAGCTGATTATACTCTTCGGTCTTCTGTATAATTTGCCGAACAGTATGTATGTGGTCTGTGGTGCTATAGCCTTTTCAAAACCCGGCTTGTTCCGGAGGTTGGTATTCGTCGAGTTTAATGGCGAGACGGTTTGTAACGACCCTTGAGAACAGTTTGTAAACATGGCTCAGAAGCGTAATCGGCCTGTAGTTCTTTAGGAGGATCTTGTCACCCTTCTTGAAGAACAAGACGACCACATTCCTGGACCACGCTTCTGGCGTTATGCTTCGGTGGATGACGGCATTAAAGAGCTCCGCTAAGGCTTTTTGAACTGGTAGTCCACCAGCATTAAGGTGCTCAGTTGTAATGCCGTCATCACCCGGGGCCTTCCTATTTCTGAGCTGTTTAAGAGCTGCACTTATCTCGCTTACGTCAACGTCACATATATAGCGCGGTTAAAAAGTAACAAACTTTCCATTGAGTAGTTGTTAGGTCAATTTTCATACAGGGAATTAACAACTATAAAACTTAAAAACAGAATCTTAAGTGGTTTAGTAGTAAACTATGAGAATTTACTGTGAACGGTTATTATTAAGTATTATAAAATAAGAACATCGAATATTGACTGACGCGGAAACGGTTCGCCTTATTTACTTTAGTTACTTTCATAGTATTATTATTTATTGTCTTACGGCAATTATTATGCTGTGGGATAGTGCGGCCAATAATAATTTGACTTTTGTCTTGTAGAAGCAAATTATAATAATCTATAATAAAATGTAGACTTTTACAACTATGGTCCTAAAAATTCCTTAGATAAAAAACATACATAGGTGGTAAGTAACACGTGTGTCGTGTTTCTACTATATATAAATGTAAGTGGTCGGTGTCGAATTTGACGAAGAAGGAGACGAACTCAACGAAGAACAGAGCCTCTTCTAGGTACTCTGCGTACATTGTTATGCGGGAAAAAGTTGTCACATTATAAATAAAAATATAATACCACACATACTTGTTACATGTTTATTATAAGAATTTATCCATTATGAACGCCTTTAGGTAAATTTAAAATCTAACGTGAATTGAGAAACCCTTTAGGTAGATAGATTTATTGTGTCGAGCAGCGTTACCGTATAAGTGATTTATGGCACCTAAGCGAACCTAAATCCTGTAGTATGCAATATCTTTTTGATGTTAATACAGTAATAGAAATACATAGACAAAACTAAATCTATTTTTGATTTTTTTTATGAAATATTGAAATTTAAATTTTTTAAGTGTTTTATTCTTTTGTATCCTTTTTGTAACTTTACACTGTAACTGGACTGGACTATATGCTGGATATAGTGGGATAAACAAAGGGAACTATAGGCAGAAGGAAACTTGTGTTAAGACACTCCATTCCCTGTTTTCCGCTTTTCAACGCTACGTCATTTGTAACTCAAGGCCGTGTTTTTGCCTCACTATCAGAACGAAGCAAATGAGCATAGTTCATGCTCCCCAAGTGGGAACAGAACTTACAAACTGTCGGGCTTACAGATAGACACTGTGCTTCTGTGCCGCAATGGATACTTAGTAAGTATCAGGTTTCCTTTGTCGTATTTATTATAATATATCAGATTGTATATATAGTTATTTGTCGATTTTTATTGTAATTTGAAAAGGTCTATGTTGATAAGTAGAAAGGCGAGCAATAGATGAAAAATATATTTGCAATATAATGGATGAGTGTTCCTAAAAATAATTATAATTATTTTTAATGACAGACTAGTGGATGTATGACATACGCGTTGCCATAGAAATGTTGTAGAACACCCCATACAAGTCATGTAGCATTTTGTGTAGTGCTTTTCATCGTTTTAAGATACTTTATAAGTATTATTATTGAAAAATATAAATATTCTCCATTTTTAATAAACACAAACTATAAGTGTACTAAATTTCATACACCTCCGTTCGTGAAATTTTGGTATAAAGGGGCAAAAGTTTTTGCTTTTCGTGTTAAGAACATAAAGATAATATAACTTTATGCCACTAAAAATTAATTTATATGAACTGTGTGACCGTTGACAACTTTTTGGGCTGTCATTCAATATTCTTGATAATATCCTATCCAGAACAAAATTATACAAAAAAGTTTAAGTGTATATTCTAAATTCTATTTTAGTGACAACATAAAATGTACAAATAGACTATTGGAATTTTTAATGAAATTAAATATTTATATAAATTATTTCACTATTTCCATAAATAAAATAAATATTCTTATGAAGTAATAAATATATATCAGTTTGACTTATGTTTTTGGTTTTTTTATTGCATTTCGAGTCGGACAGCACAAAATTCTCCACTTCGACCGAAAACTTTCGATTACAAAACTGTCATTTACACTCCAAATCTACATATTTTGTGATGTAAGATATTATGAAAAAAAAATAAAACAACTTTTTGAAATTTCTAATAGTTGTTCTTTAAAATTCAAGAAAATATTAAACTATTCCAATTTGATTTAAACGATTCAGATGATGTCATACGTCTTTATATCGTCTCAATCTTGTTGAATCTTGTTTAACTGCATTGTTTTTTGTGAAACGTACGTTTTGAATATACGATATTTCTATAAGCCGCATATCACTACAGTAGGTATTGCTGCTTACACATTGAATTCAAAATCAAAGAAATATAAAAAATAAAAAGCTTACTACGATTACATAAAGCATTCTAAAGCTCCAGGACTTAATATGTGCTTCAAGAGAACTCGAAAAGCGCAAACAAAAGGTGAAGAACGGTAAAGCGCTATAAATTGTGAATGGCATAAGTTTTAAGCGCTTTGAACCTATTGAATTAAAATTAGTATACATTCTAATATTGTTATAGTCAAAGTAACTTTTTAAGTTCTACGTATATAAAAGCCTATTGAAGTAAAATAATTGATTAATTCTGCTACAGTCATTAGTACTTCTTACAAATATTGTCTAATTTAAATTATTTGGGTAAATGAAGTAATACAACGAGATAGCGTGGTTTTCAAATACCGTTCTTTAATATTAAAGCTTTATTAATAATATAGCTTAAAAAAAATATTGAAAGATAGTGGAATAATAAGCTTAGCTCAATATTATTATGAGGAAACTATAAAACAATAACAAATGATTTTTTTCCTTTTGTTCCTACTTACGGGGCGGCGCACGTATATGTGGGCGCAAATCAATATATATTTAATGATTTTATTGTTAGAAAGTATTTAATATTGTAATTAATGTTTAATTATTTAAATAAATAAAACCTATTTCTAATGTAAAGTTCTTTATGATGTTAATTTTGAATATTGAATAAATGTCAGTTGTTAAATAAATAAAAGGACTGAATTATGTACTGTCAATCTCTTTTGTATTAACTATTGTACGAGAATAAACGAATTGCTACCATTCTGTTATTTTATTATGAAAAATGGACTCTGAACAACGAAACCCTGGCCTAGCGCAGACATATACCACAAATAACACAATGAGAGAGTAATTAGTACACAAACATAAGTATATAATACTTGTGTCTGTGTAATAATGACTCTCTAATTACTAGAATATATTATTATAAAATAGAAAAAACAAAATGTGTTTCAAAATATTTAAATGTAATCCCTATATACTGTATTTTTTATATAAAACCTCTAAAACTTAAAAATTGAAAATATATATTTTGAACTCAGGTAAACTACGGTGAGCCATAGTATACCTCAGAATAGTTTTAACGTGAAATTCGATTTTTTTATTACATTTTATATTAATACATTCATGTGGTTCGACAGCGCTAGCTATTCAATTCAAATTATGACATCAATTTTAATACCTTTTTTGTGGTGGAGACAGTTATATAAATATATATATGTATATATATATATATATATATATATATATATATATATATATATATATATATATATATATATATATATATATATATATATATATATATATATATATATATATATATATATATATATATATATATATATATATATATATATATATATATATATATATATATATATATATATATATATATATATATATATATATATATATATATATATATATATATATATATATATATATATATATATATATATATATATATATATATATATATATATATATATATATATATATATATATATATATATATATATATATATATATATATATATATATATATATATATATATAATTAAAATCTACATTTTACAACATAAAAGCTTTAACAATTAATAATTATAGTTCTATTTTAATTATAAAATCTCATATTATTTCAGATTCAAAGCATAATAGACTAGACAGAGAAAATACAATGTTAATATATTCCGTTCCCATTTCGCCGCCTTTCGACAATTCAGGTGTAGAGTAGAAGAGCTCAATGCCCGTCTTTGTGGTTAAAATAAATGAAAACACATACAGCCTTACACAATGACAATGGACCCAGTAATCGTCAAATTTACAATATTATATGCAAAATATAAAAGAGCATAATAAATCATTAGAGTACGTCTATGAAGCTTGAAGCTTGAAAAGTAGCAAACACTAGTTCCTAAAACTAGCTAAGTATAATATATCTTAGTAAAATCTTCAAAGTACACATTACAAAGATATACTTGTGGGGCACAAAACATTTTTCACATAGTCACAGTGCATTTTCAAGCTCGCGTGCTAGTGGCGATAGCTTAATCCTGTCTCCGTGTAGAACTACATTTGTTTCACAGGATTCAAACTAAATGCAGAGTTTGTTTCTTAACGTTATGTAAAGTTTACCATTAAATGTTAGCTATTTACATACACTTAGTGTTAAGATAGGGAACTTTAATAATTTAATAATTATCTTTATGTGGAAAAGGAGAGAATATTTGTATTTGTGTCATAAATTTCATTAACACGCTTTTTCTTGTCACAAACATAATTCCTTACCACGAGTAGATATTAAACCCACGATACTCAAGCTTACAATTAGATATTGTACGCAGTACCACGACATTCGCTTGATACTGATTATTGTTTTCGTTAGCCTACAAAAATATATTCCACTTACATTTTTGACTTCATTAAAGTAATTCACGTAATCATATATTTTCACGTAGAGTATTGATCGAATAAAATTGGGAATAATATAATAGAATAATATGTATCTCGTATACTAATTAATATACTTTTGTAATGTAACACCAAAACTAGCATGTGTTGTGATTTGTAATTTTATCATTTTTTAAGGTTAAGCGATTTTTTCATACCTCTTCCGATCTTATTATTAACCTTTTCATTCATACCGTCCGGGTGAGTTCTCGTGTTCTTCCTCCAGTATCTTTGAGAATTTTACCGAGACCGGTTACCTTATCCTTACGGCTTACCTTTGACTACTTATTGTTAAGTCTTCGTTCTTCAAATTTTGCATTTTTTTTAGTTTTTAGTTTTTTTTTTGTAAGTAAATTTTTTTATTGTATCAAAAATATTCAATTCACAGACATTTTACTGTACATTTTTTTTATAATTTTACGCTTTATCTCGCATGTACGGCTACTTATTCCTGCGTTTCCTACGCAATTCCTGGTGTTAAAACACTCGAACTCGAACGCGTTACGGTTAAACTTTTTATATTTTTTAAAATGCAATTTTAAAATGTTACTATCACATAAAAATATAGTAATAAGTAGTAAATTTATGTTTTTTTTATTCAACACGTAAATGTGCACTTTTTTACGATTAACGACTGCTTCAAATATAAGATTACATTTTTAGTAAGCTAAATTAGTTCTGTAAGTTCTAAATTGACATCATCTTAGATGTTCTCGAATTTACTATAATATATTTATTTATATCAATGTTCAATTTCTATTTTAATTCAATCTAATTATTATGACTATATTGTTATATTGGCAGAGGATAGGCAGAGGGAATCGCAGGACTCGTAGGAGCCTAAGACACGCCATTCCCTGCTTTCCACCTTGTCCGAAGCATTGCGTGTTTAATGGCGGAACTCAACGCCGCGCTTTTCAGTTGCCAGAGCAAATATTCGTATAAAAATGACAGGTTTTAATTCAATCGTACTATTACTTAAAATGCAACGCAAATAGTATCGTCTTTTTTAGACACACACACACAACAACAACATGTCATGTTTAAATAGACAAAATAATACAAATTTCATATTTACGACTGCCTCTTAGCAATAAAAGAGAGTATTAAACTACACAAAACTCGTAACATGTTATTTCTAAAATAACTGGGATTTACTACGTACATACGCCTGATATAAACGACGAACGTGGTCACTGTGGACAATTTCAAAGATTTATCAGCACAAAGTATGGCAGTCGTTACACGTGACAGTGGAGGTAGATTATATATTGACATGATGAAAGAATGTCGAAATATGTGTAAGTAAGGCCTTAGTAAAAATTATTATAATTATATATTTTTCTAATAATCCTAGAAGGATAAGTTAAGTACGATAAAATGAATATACGCGTTGTATATATGTATATAAAAACTCATAGTTTACTTTGTTTCTATTACTCTTAGTTATTAGGCCCTTCATAAATTTATACAATCTCAAATATAAATTCGTAATCGAACTTTAGTTAGTAAAGTTGTATTTGAACAATTTTAATCCAATTTGTAAATGCCTTTGTGATTCATACTTCACATGATTTCAAAGTACCGTGAAAATCTACTTACCTTCACAAATTTTTTATGTTAAGAGCGTTCTAAATCTAGTAATATTCTACAATTCAAGGCACGTGAAGATGTCTAGTGTACAAGCGCTTCATATTTCACCGACACTTGCACGTCTGTAAGAAAATTGTTTTAAGTTGTAATATATGGTTTTTCATTTTAACATTCAATGCTTTGTATAATTTTAGATTTATTATTATATAATATACAGGTGTGTGTATGTGTGTGTGTGTACGGTGTATATGTATGTACATATAAGCATAGTTAGGGGAGACGTTAATAATTCATTTAGATATATCTCTTCCTCTTTTTTTTTATAAATGGGAGATGAAAGATTAGTAGCATTTAGTTATATTTTGTAGTAAAAGATACGTAATCTCTACTCGCCAATGTTTTAGTTTTTATTAATATAATTCATCGGTAATGGTAGTTACATAAATATGTATAACACCATAACTAGCACGTCAAACCTTCGTCGCCACGATATCAGTTTGTTTGGAACATAGTGCCGTGAAACGCGTAAGTTATCTTCAAATGCATTTGTAAACATAATACATATTTTGTCTAGTATCTGTTTTGGCGCATTGAGAATATCCACTATAGAAAACAATTTTTGTATGCTTATATCGCTTTTTTTTTTTTTAATATACTTTATTGCACAAATTAAAAAAAAATGTACAAAGGGCGGACTTAACGCTATGACAGCAGTTTCTGCCAGCCAACCCAGAATAGTGTAGGAGAGTAGTCAGTAGGATATGCACATAAAAGATAAAGAAAAATTTAAAATACATACATAGCAATAGATGCCTAAAAATATATAAAATAATAAAACAATATATTTCTATGTTATACATAATATATATATATATATATATATATATATATATATATATATATATATATATATATATATATATATATATATATATATATATATATATATATATATATATATATATATATATATATATATATATATATATATATATATATATATATATATATATATATATATATGTACATATAATCCAATTATAATAATAATTTAGATGGAAAGACATCAAGTAATATTAATAGATGACAGATAAAATTCTTTTACTTGGCGCTTGAAGGAATCGCGCGATGAAGCTCTACGAATAGAATCAGGCAAAGTGTTCGAAAGCCGTGCTGCAACTAGAGAGAAGGAGTTGGAGACAAAGCCAGATTTATGGGAAGGTATGAAAAGGGTTAGTAATTGAGAGGATCGTAGGGGCTTATTATGAGTAGCGGAAAGAAGAGAAAATTTAGAGGATAAATAAGTAGGAGCATTAGGATCAGTAAGGATAGAGTAGAGAAGACAGAGAAGCCGAGTATATCTACGTTCCCGTATAGGAAGCCAGTGTAACTGTTTCCTAAAACGAGAAACGTGGTCGAATTTTCGTAAACCAAATATAAAGCGAATGCCAGAGTTAAGGAGACGGTCAAGTTTATTCAGGTGCTCTTCCGACAGATCTAGATAACAGGAGTCACTGTAATCAAGAATTGGAACCAAGAGGGTAGTAACAAGTTGGATTTTAGTTTCGGTAGGCAAAAAATTTTTTAAACGCATCATGGAATGCATGGTGGCGTAAAATCTACGAGAAACTTCTTTAATATGATCCCCCCAACTAAGTTTACTGTCAATGATAATGCCGAGGTCCTTAACACTACTACTGAATTCTATGGGTGTATTATTGTATCGCAGGCTGGGCAGAGTCAGGACATCTATCTTAGCTAACTGTTTCCTGCTACCTATAATGATGGCCTGACACTTGGATGGATTGACAGCGATACCATATTTAGCGGACCAAAGAGATATGCGGTGAAGATTGTCGTTTAGGGAGTTGATAGCCGCGGCAAGATCACTGACAGAAGAGTGTTCGTAGAGCTGCAAGTCATCGGCATACAGATGGTAGTGCGAAGTTAAAATTTTAGTGAGGGCGTTTATAAAAACAGAAAATAACAAGGGAGATAATATGCCGCCTTGAGGAACGCCGGCACTCACTTCGCACCAATCAGATTGTAGCTGACCAATGCGTATGGATTGCCGACGCCCTCGATTCATAAAGTGGAAGTTAGTTTTAGAAAGTATGATGACAATTATTGTCAAAAAATTGCGACAAATTTTATATACATTTAAATAAAAAAGAGCAATATTTATTAGATTTGCTAAAAATTCAGACTGAAAGCTCCAGAACCCAATATTTTAATGGTTAAACATAAAACATAGAAATTCACTTAGCCTGTATCTGTATCTGTTTTAACTCTCTCGGGTACAAAAGTCATGTAATAGTTAAAATATTCACTTTAGGTAAACTAGTATTTCAACTTAAAGCTTTAGCATAATTTTGAATTCTGGACAGGCCCAAAGTTAAATGCGCGTCCAACTCTTAACTTTAAACCACAGTGGATCAAATTTTAGTATACATTTAAAGTAACGCAGTATGAATAATGTATAAATAAATGGAAAATATTATGAGCTACCTAGCTTTTTGGTCGATTTGAGCTTGTGTTCGTGAAAGTAAAGATTTTTCATGTTTATTTGTTGTTTAAATTAAGGCAGAACATGGTGATCCATGTTATATTTTCCTCCAATACTTTATATATATCACTCATTATATTTTCTGAGTGGTGAATTTTATGCCAGTTATTTGAACCGCATTGAGCCGCACAACATTTATTTATATTACAAACACACTTATTCTTCAAAGTGGAATTAAAATTCCCAAGCACGCTTAAAGAAAACATATAACAATTTGAACTCTCAATCAAATAACATGTTTTGTGACACTGTAATATCTCCTTATTGACACTCAACATTGCTAGGACATTCCAAACTATAAATACACTCGTCTTTAATTGTAACCAGTGGCTATTTCAGCTCCGTCAATAAGCTAGCAGTGTTTTTAAAACGGGTGGGAACTAGAGCATAAACTGGCATGTGAATTTCAGTTGGTAGATAACAGTACTCTGTTATTCCGTACAAAAAACGTCTAAAATAAAGAAGATAAATCTACAGTAGATTGTAGACTTCCTAAACAGATTTCCATGTAAAAGAGGTACATAAAAATAACTTCTCCTAATACATTAATAACACTTGCAATCTTCTTATCATCATCATTAGGTAAATAATTTATCACATCTCGATCTCAAAATTCGAAACAACAACCAATAGAAACTTCCAACCTTAATAAGCCTTATAAATTATTTGTCATTCGCAACGAGTGTTGTTAGAAGTTATATCGAATATATAATTTGTATAAGATAAATTGATGTTTTGTCTCTAAATTTTGTCTTGACAAACATGATCAAATATAGAAATTATTCTTTTGTGTGCATGAAAAGTGAAAATTTTGGTTGAGTAATTTTTTGGAACTTTTGCTGTCAATAAAAATGTCCTTCACTTATTCTTTTCTTCTCGTCCTTCACTTATTCACTCCTTCACTTATATAAAACGTTATTTATGTCTTATCTTTCTACAAGCAAACGTTAATGTGTAATCAAATTCATATGTTAATTATTTTAATAGAAAATTTTGTATAAAGGACTAAACACTTACATTAATTTTTAACATTAATGGAATAGTATACTTTGACGGCCAAATTGACTCAGTGATACATTTTAATAATTTCATTATTTATACATATGCGCTTAGTATATGCGCTTTTACAATATTATCATTATTAAAGAAATTTCGAGTAATCGTCTCTTAGCGATTTGTTGTAAATATAAACTAGTATAATAGTATTTTATTATGTTTTCATAATAGGATAAGGTTAATATCGTCTTAAAATTGAGAGTTCATTAATTAATTATAACAGGTAATGAAGAAAAAATGCATTTTCCATTTTATATTATAGTACTGGAATATATGAAATTCATGATTTATTTTTACTTTACTAAGGCTTATTTTTAAACGTTTGATCTATTTTCTCGTTACTTACTTCATTTCCAACCATTTTCGCAGGTTGGTTGGAACAAATTTCTTATAGAAATTTTATAGTTCACCCTTTATATTTCATGGCATTTCTGTACGTCTATACTTCACATATTACTTAATATAAGAAGCAGTACTATATATACTATAAAAAATTTGTAATTTCGGTGCCTACTAATAACACTTAAACTAAATATTTCAAATTTGAACGGATAGAATGAGAAAGGAGCGTCTTGACACTAAGTTAGCTCTACTTAAACCACTATATAAGTGAAGTTAAAAATAATATATTCATTTAACAAGTAAAATATATGTTAATATTGAACCTGATAATTTTGAAAATGCAAATCCTTTATTGTTATATTTATAATTAATGAACATTTTCCTTACATTTCTAGCTGTCCACTACAAAGCTGTACATTTTTATTATTAATCTTTTATAACCCGTGAACATGGAAAATTGAATCTTTATATAACAGCTCGATTAACTTTTGTTTCATATTTAAAGGTGAAAGAATACTCTAAAATAAACAAGTATGTTATGGTTAAAAAGTAAATGAATTTAGAATTTGAATTAAAAATCAATTTATTTCAGCATTGTTTGTACTGTACAGGTGACAAAAAAATATAGTGTTTTGAACTATCGTGTTTTATTCTGTACAATGAAATAACAGACTAAATTTAGAGTCCAAACGACGTTTTATGTCTGTAAAAGTAACCATACATATAGTTATTACCGTTTATTAAAAATACATGTATTAATTACCGTTTAAACGGAGTCATTAAGATGTTTCGTTGTAGAGTCTTATGATTAATTCTTATTTGTCATCATTTGTATTTTAGTAAATAAAAGTAAATTACATCCTCCACTTTCACTGATTTGATAAAAGGTTTTTTAAAGATGCTCAATCGTAGATC
Organism: Dione vanillae; assembly: GCA_037178615.1. Lineage (NCBI taxonomy): Eukaryota > Metazoa > Arthropoda > Insecta > Lepidoptera > Nymphalidae > Dione > Dione vanillae. The sequence continues at coordinate 1,025,619 of JAZFAU010000048.1, read as the reverse complement.
TTGCCCAATCTGGGTTTGATGAAATGTCATACATACTAGCAAAGTAAACAGTATTAACACCGGGAGTAATTAGTTTATTTGAAGCTTCCAATAAACAAGTTCAAATTCTTTACGTTTGATTAGTTTGATCAGTAGTATGTACGGTACAGTACCTGTAACGTTTTTAAAAATACATAGTTCAAGTGCAAATCGAGCTCGCTCAAGGATGGCTCCATTCCAATTTAACAATTGTACGTGAACCAACACTAGTACTTGTTGAAGTTACTAATTTAATATTAAGACATATGCACCCATTTTTTATGAAATAAGTATCATATAAGATTGTTCCTATATACGGGATAACATATGTACATTGAAATTACATATGAAGACACTCATTGTGGTTGTAGCCAAAATAAATTTTAATTAATATTATACGACTAGAGTGCTTTAATTAACTCGTTTCATACATATTTAACGTAATATGTATTTAATTAAATATTATGGCGACAGTTCGTCGCCGCGATCATAAGCTTAAAGTATTCAAGGCACTGTTTAAATGAATAAATTTTAACAAGCAAAGGGCGACGTTAAGTTCGGTCACACGAAGTCTCGAAAGTCGAAAAGTGCTGGGTGGAGTGTCTAAACACAGGTCTCCAAGGTTTCCTCTACCTGACCTTCTTTAAGCGAAAGAAAGTGTGAAATAATAAAAATAATGAAAATTATACAATTATAGAGAAGAAATGTATTATTTACCATTATTATTAGAATTTCTTGAAGAACAAATCTAGTACTGATCGGTTATTCGTTATATATAAATATTTATTTCTTATAAAAGTATAAAATAACATTTTTACTTTATTGAAATCAAAAAAATAATGACGAGATTTTCCTTCTCCATTTCATATAGAAAGGGCTTTATCAAAGAATTTTGCTTTCAAAATCGAATCTAGATTGACAAATGGTTGCTTCAGCATTGTAGTTTTTGCCTTGTCGTATCTTTTTGACTGACAAACGGACAGAGCGGTTTACTTAATTTTTTTTGTCGTTCTCCATCACATTCTTTGTTAACCGTACGTCCGACAATAAATGATGTGAAAACAATTGTTTGTTGTTAAGTAAAATAAAATAACTTGTTTCTCAGAACAAAGGCGTGACTGTCTCTTAAGGATTAACGAAGATTTATCCGCTCGTATGTCTTATTTCATATAGACTTAGCGGTGCAATGTTTTTATAAAATATTAAGTAATAGATGCATTATTTGAAATTTATCTTTGGACCATGTTTTAATATGGATAAGTGAATACTAGATATTATAAAATGTCAGATTTTCCTTACAACTGTAACTTTTAACTTTTGTTAATAACTGAACAGAATTCAATGTTGCACTAAAATAACTGTCCGTTAAAATTAACCAATCACTGTAAACTATTTCATAATAATATTTCGTAAATTGCTAATCTCTAAACTACTTAAATGAAACATGAAAATTTTGAACGCAGTTTTTTTTAGTTTTCTTTTAGTATTTTTCTATCTTTAACGTAGATCGACACTTTTCATAACACAAATTCATAAAAATAACAGATAAATTTACACTTTTAACATTATACATAAGACAAGAAAGTTAAAGAATTTAGTTATCTGAATAATAAATAAGGAGTGCATTTGAAGTTTTACATTTTTTTGCTTTTAACCTTCTAGATGTCAGCTACAACTTCTACGATATTTAAAGAAAATACAATTGGCCAAGATAGGTAGAAATTTAATTATTAAATGTTATTTGCATACACTATATACATATATATGTTTTAATCCCATTTAGTAAAAAATTATTTGTGCTTATTGTATTACTATAACCTATGTGTATACGAGTAATAGCATTTATTTTCGTCATCAATGTTTAAGCATATATGCTTTGTGATAAGCTTACTATATGCTTTTTACAAAGCTTCCAGATCTAAACATTGTAAAAAGTGATATTTTTTACCCTTTATATTTTCCATACATAGCAGGATGTGACAATAAACGCTATTTCCAAGGAAAAATGAATACCGAATTTTACCTTTGCAGGCTGTGGAAATGAAATAATAAATTCTAATGAACGGAAATCGAACCCACATCCAATCGACGCAGTTCAACTTTACTGAGACGGCCTATGTGATAAAATATCACAATACATGTTATATACCCGTAGAGGACCGTCGTGGCGCAGAGGCGTAAGCGTCTGCCTGTAAACGCGACGGTTACTGGGTTCGATCCCCAGTCGGAGAAGATGGATTTTCTATTTCCATTTTCTTCGCTCTGGCAAGCTAGGCAAAGCGCGGCGTTGAGTTCCGCCACTCAACACGCAATGCCTCAAAAACGGCAGAAAGCGGAGACGGAGAAAGCAGGGGCTAAAGAACGGAGTGTCTCTTAACATTAGGTTCCCACGGTCCCTGCAGTTCCCTCTGCCTACCCTGCCTTGTGCGGGATAAAGCGTGAAGCTAAAAAAAAAAAAGTTATATACATTATTTTAGTTATCTATATATTACGTTTTGAAACAAAACCCAACGCTAGAACATTGTGTTTATATAAAATCTATATTTTAAAACCGACTAACTAAATTATTGGTCAGTACATCCAAAAAAATAAATATGGTGCCCATATATTAAATTTTTCTTATTATTATTTTTCTATATTATTTTCTTGTAACTTAAGAGCTAAATTATTATTGTTATATAAGTACAATACAATGTATCTATTCAATTTATATCAAGAACTAATTATCATGCGTGTCGTAACTCGCAGCTTTCAGATCTCGTAAATATTCAAACAGATAATTTGGTTTGTGCAGCTTAATATTATGTGCCTTATTTTTTATTGGATATATATTAAATACAATATATGTCTAGGTACATCTTTTGTTTTTAGTTTAACGCTCATGGCAGGGTAGGCAAAGGGAACTGCAGGAACCGTGGTAACCTATTGTTAAGAAACTACGTTGCTTAGTTCCTGCTTTCTTCGTCTCTGCTTTCCGCCTTTTTTAAGACATTGCGTGTTTAGTGGCGGAACTCAACGCTTTGCCTAGTTTCCAGAGCGAAGAAAATGAAAAAGAAAAAATCCATCTTACCAGAGTGAGAATCGAACCCTCAAACCATCGCGTTTACAGGTAGACGCTACGCCTCTGCGCCATGATGGTTCTATAGCTACATATAGATTATAACACAATATAATATAACAAATATTTTAAACTTAAATAGATAAATATAACGATCATGGGAATGAAGTAAATCATTCCCGTAATTATTTTTATTTCTCCACTGTGAACAGCGCAGAGTTAATTTGCTACTAACTACTATGTTATCGTATATAAATAAAATTAAAGTTGACCTTACTTCTCTATCTTTTAGCTATACATAAATTAGATTTCGTGATATGTTCAATACCACTGCAAATATGTGATTACCATTATCTAAATTAGACATTTTTTTGCTTTCATGAACGTTTCAAATAACTTACAAGTGAAATACCTTAGAGAAATAAACTGAAAGCTAAAAAAGCTCTTGACTTTTTTTAATGTCCTTCAAGTAAGAACTTAAGGTCATGTAAAGTTTTTTCTGAAATTGTTGTGGATATAAGCGTTACTTATTAATTATTACTTATACATATTATGTAGTACATCTATAAATGTCCCAAAATACTTTTGTATTAAGTATATTCTCATACTTCGTTGTTGAATAATAGGTATTTTGTTGTACAGCGTAATTAAAAATGTAATGAAATGAATGAATGAAAAAAAATAAACCAAAGAAAATTATTTTCACGAATAACAGAAAATTAATTTCAAACATAGCTAAAACCAGAATAAAATCAAATGTTTTTAATCAATTTAGCAGGTTCGATGTAATCGAGTTAGAGGTGCGATAAGCTTCTGACTATTTCCGATGTTAATGTTGTGTACATAATATTTACAAAAAATTTTTGAGTTGGAACTGTCAATAAATTAGTTTCTAATTTTTTTGCCTTAACGAATATATAGGACCATAATTGTAAATAGTGTTATAGATTGCAATAATTCGCTTCTACAAGATAATATTCGAGTTAATATTAGCAGCATTATCCCATAGCATAATAACTGCCATAAAACAATGAAAATGACTAGTAATACTATGAAAGAAACTAAAGTAAATAAGGCGAACCTATTCCGCGTCAGTTAATAATCGAATTTCTTATTTTATAATACTTAATAATTACTGTTCACAGTAAATCTTCATACTTTACTACTAAACCACATAAGACATTGTATTTAGTTTTGTAGTTATTAGTTCTCTGAATGACCTAACAACTACAAAATTGAAAGCTTGTCACTTTTTAACTGCGCTATATATAAGTGAATACAAATTTAGACGGATAAATCAAAACGTAATGCCATTTAATATACCATGTAAGAGTATATAGAGTGAAGCACTGCAATGAATGTACCTTCCCAGGACGCTCGTTACTTTCACACTCGCAGCGTGTTGTGAGTCACGTACAGTTCTGCAAATCTTATGCACGTTTTCCTAGGTTATATATTCCCCTAACACGATAAAAATAATGTAAATCAACTGAATATCTGTTATTTTAAAGGAATAGTTTATTAGAGTTGTTATGTCATTAAGTATTCCGTGCAATATATATATGTAAATCATATATTGCATGGCATACTTAATCACTATATTTTTTAACAAATGTGTATACATATATGGACTGTGTATTTCAATTTTATTTGCACATGAATTGTGCTTTACGTGTATCAATTTTTTAATTCACTTCAAATGTTATGTCATAATAATTTATTTATTTATTATATTCTTTTATTGAATAGAATTTATATAATTTATATTAAAAGTATTCATACGTAGTCTATTGAATAATAAACGACAATAAATTAAAGAGTGTAATTTTATATTAGAGTTCAAATAAATAAACATATTATAAACAAACGGTTTGAATTTGAATTGGCATAATATATATTTAATAGTGCTTGTAAGTTTAAGTTTACTAGGGTTACTATCAAACAAATAATTCGAAAAATAATATATTTAGAAACATATAAATAATTTACTACATTTTTATATAACATTTTTATATGCTAATTTTCGGTAATAATAAATTTGTTGAGGCTGAGTGAGATAGCAAATGACTGTAAATTAAAATAAACCTATTACAGAGCAATTATATTTATATCATTTTTAATAATCTGTGCATGATGTAAAGTATGTTCTTTGGTTTTTTCACTCTTCTAGAGATGATTACGATACTAACAAAAGCTCAATACTGCTCTTAATCTCCTTTACGTCATGAAAGGTTTACGTCACGTTAAAACTTCCATATCCGTTATGTTATAATACACGGTCTCGGGAGCCACGTGAACGCGATTTATCAAAACAAAGCAAGAGTCACGACCGCAAATTTGTTATGGGATATATTTTTATTATAGTTTAGAAACTACGTACGTCTGTGAAAGTTAGATAAAAGGGCACGTTCGGTTTGAAATGGATTAAGATATATATAATCTTAAAATGCGATTATTTCGACGACTTACGAAACGTGTATACCTATATGTTTACATTTGTATAATTGTATATACTTTATAAATATTTGTGTTTATTTTAGAGTCGATGTTATATCATGTTATAAGTCAATCTTATTTAAAGAAATAAAGACTATATTATTAAAATTGCTAATTTCAAATTTTATTTCGTAATAAATTTTTGAAATATATCAGTGACAACAGTTTAGCCGACCAAGATCTTGCTTTGAAAATGGAATACCTACTTATATAAAGGAGAACCCTTATACCATTTCGTGGGCAGACTAAAAGATCTCTCAGATGTCAACACCTATTTATCTTATATTTAATTTATTAAATTCATTTGTTGTTAAATCTTTTTAAAAATTTTCAGATTTATTTTTATAATTCTAACAGCCCATTGACTCACCATCGCTAATATCGCATCAGGCTCGTCGCCAAGCTCGGCTTGGAGTAGTGCCTGGGATTGCAATCTACGTATGAAGTCTGAAGTCTCCTTTTAAAAAGAGTCGCTTAAGTCTCTTCCTATACAATGTCATATAACACTATGTTTTGTTTAGTTATCTTAATATAAGAAACGTTTTCCTTAAATAAAATTCGTAATTGTAATGCATTATCCCCGCTAATTTTTCTATTAGATTTTTTACTTTAACACTGAATTATAATTCAGAGTCATAAATTAATTTTATTAAATAAACGTTATGATTCGTTACATTGTAAATTAAATTTGCTCTATATATACCTATTTATGCGTATTATAATAATTTATGTCTCGACACTATATTCCCTCTACGTACAATATAAAATACAGAATAAAAAACACTCTCCATAAATATGCCTCGATTTAAGTTTAAAGTTTTTAGCAGGATATATTGCCACTGGATTTAAAAAAGGAAATCATATTTAAATTTCTATTTGATTAGATATATAAAAAGTTATTGTTAAATTACTGTAGTAGTAAAAATTTTATTATATACTTTCACCATATTTATGGAATAAATTCTAAGCTTGAGATATTTTAAATGGTAAAGATTAAATGTTTTTAATTTTCTAAAGTACTTGACTTTGAATGTTGAGTTTCCATTTAATTATTTTAAAATTTACTTAGAAATATAATGATTCAGTCATAACATTTCATAATCTGCTCGAAGCTTTTAAAGAAATGAAAATAAAAAAGAAATAATATTATCAAGTTTTGAGATCACTTTAGCGCAATGAGATATCCCCTGAATGTAAACGGTTGTCAGTTCAATGCTATTCGGGGTGTGGATTTAATTTAATTACTTACTCTAGCAAGATTGAATGTAGCTTTGAATTTTATAGTTTAATACACATTGTCCTAAATTCAGGTGTAAAAAGAAGAACTAAAATTCTTTCTCCTCATGGCTATAAAATATTACACAAAATACTGAATCATTTGTAAATTACATAAGGTTTGTTACAGAATTTTTTGAATGTGTTCAATTATATCAGGTATTGTGCATAATGCCAACAATCTTATTTCATTCTACGTACGTCGACTAGTAACCGGTGGACTAATTTGATTAATTCATGACTTGTACCTGCCAGACTCAAGTTAGTTGATCCGTAATAATTAATAATGTTTCAAATAAAATGGGACAATTTGTCACAGACAGTAAAAGATCAATGAGTTTCGCATAACCAACGAAATTAACAGGTTAATAATTGTCAAAAAAGCAACAGCTGTGCCTGACTTTAAAGGCGACTGGCTAACTGAACTGTTAATAATTGAAAAGTTGAATAATTTCAATTTCCTAACTTAGATAAGAGAAGGGAGCCTTAACTCTTTTATACTTACACTCTTCTTACCTTAGGTAATTTACGTACGATAAAGCTTATTATGAAAGATATTTTTCAGTAAAGCAGTTTGACTGAAAAAATGTTGTAGGTACATATTTTTTGTAGTATTCAACCCACAAATATCTAGGAAAAATAGATTAATAAAAAAAGAACAGAAAGTAATACAGCTAAAATTATTATCCTAATTTATAGATAAACCAATTTTATTATAATTGATGGCATGACGTTAGTAAACATAATTTTTAATCATCCGCGCTATGCTATGGCAAAAGCTGCATAAAATTGGATATCATCATTTTAATCAATTAAGTCTTTTCCTGTCAACTGCTGGACGTAAACCTCCCCCGGGGTACGCCAGTACAAATTGGGTATATTGAACTTCAGCCGGGTTCCGTAGCTGAAAACAATCTCAAACATCTAAATCAAATTATACTGTATAGGTATAAATTTGGCAACAAATATTTAATTACTATCATATTTTATAATGTCTTGTAATGTACAAGTCATGTTGATGAGCAATCTGTACCAATGTACGGAACCTTTCGTATATGAGGATATATTTTGTATTTAAATTAGTCTGTCGTATTTAGAATCTTAGATAAATGCATGAGCTTTTTATACAACTTTTTTACCGACATATTTGATCAAACTCCCAACAATAGTTAACGCAATAACCTCTAGAATATTTCTCACTATTTTTCAAATATTTATGCTCTAGATACCATCTAGTGCCGATTTAATATTATGCTGCAAACGCGTATTATCCTCGATGCTACTGTGATCCCATTTTCAGGTTTCAATGATGTAGAAATAAATTTAGCAAAATTGACTTTTATGTAACCACGATAATAATATTTAAATGTAAACACATTTCTTGTCCTTAAAATTTGCACAAACAAACATATACCTATTTGTTTATGCTAGAATGAAAATAAAATTTAAAATTCTTTATTGTCTTTTGCAGACGAACGAAAAAATATCTCAATTATATGCACAAAATTTAAAACTCCATGAAATTTTAATCTATAAGCTTAATGTGCGTCCACGTGAGTGGTATCGACGAAATACAATATAACAATTGTATAAAGTTTTTCAGTGGATATTAAACAAGTATCTATTCTGTACAGTCTGAGTAAGCTTAAACAAGATAAGTTTCTTGATTACTTGTAACGCCTTTAAAAGATTTATGAAGAAAAAAAAATCTAATCTTTAAATAAAAAAAATCTGAAATTATTATATAGATAAAAATAAGCCTTTCGGTTTTTATAGAGCAGGTGCTTTACATTGCTTTTGTAATGATATAAGAAAACTGGCGGCCTGATGGTAAAACTAAAAAAATAATAACAGACTCTGATGTAATCTGTCGTTTAAATTTCTAGTTATTGTAAAATATTAAAGCTAGTAAAGTTTGATTGTAATAATAATTTATGTTTTTATTCTATTAGGCTTCTGATGTTTATTTATTAGGAAATCTTCACTATATGTGCGGCCACAAACACGTAAAGTAATCAATCTATGTATAATTGCTTTCATTTGACTACGGGGACATTTGACTACATTAGACTGTGAGCAACAGCTAGTACTTAATATTTCTGTGAATGTAAAGAATATTCATTGAATAAAATAGTTATAGATATAAAAGCTAATACATTTATGTAAATAAACTGTATTATATCTATCCATATAATATGTCTATTATATTTCAAATGGTTTTATTTCTAATAGCTTCAGGCAATTGAGTTAAATTTTATAAATACTTCCAACTCTATATAACAGTTCGCTATAATAAGATTGATGGATCTATCGTATTTCGTCATGTATGTAACATGACTAAGCAATTCTTATTACGTGTTGTGTTATTAAGAAGGTAAATGGAAGATGACGTATTTTAGCGTGACGTGTTTTTACATAATTTAAATTATATTTGGCAAAATTAATATAAACAACAATAATGCAACATCTCTGACATTTTTTGTCCAAGATAGAAAGAAAGACTTAAAATAAATTTTTATGTACTATACTCCAATTTCTTATTTTCTTTTACGATTACTTTTGTACTTGTACGTGTACGTAATATATATAATATATCTCTGCTTGAATGTCGAATATGTAACCTAAAAAATTTTTTAACCAATGATTATATATAATAATATGTCATATAGAATTACATAAAATATTATATCTTAGTTGTTCAACTTCGACCTCTAAATTAAATTAAATAGTGATGTAACGTGGCTAGACGTAGGTAAATCAGATCCTCGTAGACGGCCACACAATTTAGGAGCCTACAGGATAAATGAGTTGAAGTTGCAAAAATCAGAGTAAATGTTTGGTACTATTTAAGAATATGATAGTAAACAATAAAATTGTAATATTTTAGTAAAATTAACAAGCAAATTTGTAAACACACTTTTTTCATACTATATATTTTTCCATATTTCTTTATCTCTTTTGTTAAAAAAAGAAGTGCTCAATTGCTCAATCAAATGCTACTTTGAGCACGTCGAAAGAATAAGTGATTAAAGAATTGTAAAAAAGATATATAAACAAAAAATGGTGATAAGAGCGGAAAGGAGAGAATATGGAAGATACTGCGGGAAGGTCACGTAAAAAACACAAGGACTCGCCGGAGAGCATATATAAAGACATTATTGACAGAGGACGAAGGAGGACGAGGACTCTGACTACTCCGCTGAAGATAAAGAGTGTAGATATGTATGTATGTATGTATGTTAAAAAAAGAATTTTATTGTGCTAATCCGCCTGTGTCCAGGATAAGTGTACATCCTTGAATACAGTGGTAAAATAATTCAAAACATTGTAATTAATACAGAGTCACTGTACGATTAATTAACATATTCACGAGGATATATTTTAAAGAGCTTTAGCATTATGTGAGACAAATGTACAAAGTAATTAAGGCGCTACTAATATAATTAATTAAATTGCTCTATACGGCCACAATGCTTTAAATGTGTTTTCATAATTTTAAACATTTATTGTTCGTACAAGCCAAAGGAAATAATAACTTCTTATAATTTCTCAAATTTATTTATTTAATAACAATTGCGCGTAAAACTAGACTAAAGGCTATATTAACATTTAATATAAAGTGAGCAATATGAAATACCACGGCACGTCCCAAATATTCACGCGCCGATAGATTCCGTTACGTACTTGTGAGAATTCCTCGCTATTAATTACGCACTATCATAGTATTGGTATATATTATATTAATTTCTTTAATATTTTATTATGGTATATGTAATATTTAAGATAAATGTACATAACACATTTTTGGCTTTGATATGGTGGATATAGGACACAGAGTAAAGAAATCATTACACGTAAAGTAATCAATAAAAAGCTGCGTTTCGATTATTCTTGACTGATCATTTAATAAAAAAATGTTGACTTTTACTAAGAAAAAATATTACTAAATTAATACTAAGTTTATGTAAATAGCTAACATTTAATAGTAAACTTTACATAACATTACAAACTTTGCATTTAATTTGAACACCGTAGAACAAATGTAGTTCTACATAGAGACAGGATTAAGCTATCGCCTCTAGCACGCGAGCTTGAAAATGCACTGTGACTATGTGAAAAATGTTTTGTGCTCTACAAGCTTATCTTTGTATAATATGTACTATGAGGGTTTTACAAAGATACAATATACCTAGCTAGTGTTTGCTACTTTTTCAACTTTCAAGCTTCATCTGTACTCTAATTATTTGTATATTTGACAATTACTGATTCCATTCTCACTGAGGGATGTAGAATGTATTTATTTTCGTTTATTTTCATCACAAAGTGAGACGTTGAGCTCTTTTAGTTAACACCTGACGTGTGGAAAGGTAACGAAGTTGGTAACGGATCTATTAACACCGTAATTTCTCGATTTAACATGCTTTGTTTGAGATGAAACGTGAAGCAGAATTTTGTTTTTTAATTATTATAACTTTAATTATATTACTTGTTTTTAATTCTATTAAAAGTTTTAAAGTATAATTTTTAGTAGACAAAAGAAGTTTTTGACACAACATTTTTATTTAGTGTATATTTCAGCGAATTTGTTAATTTATTCTACGTATACCACATTTAACAAGTAAACATTTAATATATTAAACGTTTATGTAAATTCATATTTATTTATATATTATCTCTCCACCACAACAAAGGCACCGAAATTGATCTCATAATTGGAATTGAAAAGCTAGCGCTGTCCAACCACATGAACATATTAAAATAAAATGGATTATAGAAATCGAATTTCACGTTAAAAGTACTCTGCTGCATATGGCGAGTCTATAGCGAGTCTTGACTTACGTTTCATCATGTCCAAAATATGTATTTTCTAGTTTCAAGTATCCCGTGTATACAAACACATCTAGTGTGAAGACATTGCATGTTGCAAACGAGCGTTGCAACCGAGCGTTTTAACGTAGGAATAAAAATAATTTAAATATCATTCCATTGATAGGAGATCGAATGTACAGCAATTGGGTTTAAAGTCAAACGCTGTTCTATATTACTGCTTCATATTGGATTTAAATAGCCTTTACGAAGCTGAATTTTAGAGATTTTATATAATGAAAGACAGTATATAGGGATTATATTTAAATATTTTGAATGATTTTCTACTACATTATAATTTATTTTTATTAATTAGAAAGTAATCATTACACAAACATAAGTATATTAGCGAATGTCTATATCCTAGGCTATTCTATCCTATATTATGGTATATATGGGCCAGCGCCCCCGGTTAGTAGAAATAAAAAGTCCACAATCAATTTTTGTTATTTAATAGTTTCTTGATAACGATATTGAGCTAAGCTGAATCCACTGTCCTTCCATATTTTTTTTTAAAATCATGTTATTAATAATGCTTTAATGCTAAATAACGATATTTAAAAACCACCCGATATACTATTCCATTTACCCAGATAATTTAGATTTGATAATATTAACATTAATATCTAATAACTATAGTAGAATAAGTTGCTTATTTTACCTAAATAGGCTTTTATATACGTACAACTTAAAAAGTTACTTTATTTTAATAATTTTGACTATAACAATATTAGAATATTTAAAAAACTTAATAGAATAGGTTCTAAGCGCTGAAAACTTATGCCATTCACAGTTTATAGCGCTTTATCGTTCTTCACCTTTTGTTTGCGCTTTTAGAGTTCTCTTGAAGCACATATTAAATTCTGGAGCTTTAGAATGCTTTGTGTAAGCGTAGTAAGCGTTTTATTTTATATTTCTTTGATTTTGAATTCAATGACTAAACAGCAATAATTTACTGTAGTGGCATTCGGCTTATAGAAATATGGTATACAATTTAAAATGTATATTTCACAAAAAATAATGAAGCTATCATGACGTATGATATCATCTAAATCGTATAAATTAAATTAGAATATATTTAAATATTTCTTTCAATTTAAGAGATAAATAATACGGGGAATTTCACAAAGACTTTCTTATATTTTTTTTTTTCATAAAATTGTTCATCTCAAATGTGTAGGTTGGGAGTGTAAATGACAGTTTTGGAATCGAAAGTTTTCGATCGAAGTGGAGCATTTTTTGCTGACCGACTACACTGAAATTCTAATTTCGACGTGCCTCGAATTAAAAATGACTAAACCAATAAGATTATTTGAACTAATTTATATTTATTATATTGTTAGATTTTGCTTTAAGTAAATAGTGATATATTTTATTTAAGTATAACACTACTTTATTTAAATATTATAAAAGACTATGTGTGCATTTTATGTTGTTAATTGAATAGAATTTAGAATATTGTTTCAAACTTTTTGTATAATTTTGTCCTGAGCAGAATATAACTATAATAATGGATGGCAGCACTGGCCCAGGCAACATGTCAAAGTTATAGCTCAGGCAACATGGCAAAGTTATAGTTTCTAAATAATATTAAATAATACTCAAGTTATTTTTTAATATTTGATTTTGTACACCACGGACGTTGGCTGTAGGTGTCTAAAGAAAACATAAAAATTAAAAAAAATATTCGCATTAAGTTGTGTTAAACGTATAAGAATTTTGACTTTATCCTTAGTGTGGATTAACACTTTCAAAATCATAAAAATCTTAAATACTAAATTCGTGATAGACATTTTTCAAGGACGTATAAAACTACAGATCTAGAGTATCTAAAGAGGTACTAAAATAACTTTCTAACATATATTTTACGTAAATAGCAAAAGCTGTCTGTACCTACGTGAATGTAATATTTGTGTGTCAAAGATTTAATTACAACAAGTAAATAGATGGCATGGGTCACTATCTATCTATCTAAATGTCTCCTCTATTTACGTTAGATTCTAAATTCACCTAAAGAAGTTGAAAATGTATAAATTCTTATAAGAATCATACAACAGACATATTTATATGGGCTTAGATTTTTATTTATAACGTAACGACTTTTCCAGCATGACAACCTTGTTATGTATAGGCATAGGTATAGGCAGAATACCAAGAATACACTTTATTCTCCGTTGAGCTTTTCGTCATTTCCTTTTCCGTCAGTGCCTGTCTGGTCAAACTCGACACCGTGCGTCGTGTTACTTACTACATATGTATGTTTTTTTTTAAGAATCATAATATGTATTTTATAAAACAACTTAAAGCATAATTTATAATTTTAAGCGATTGAATTATAATACCAAGTAACGGTAAAGAACATATACAAGCTACAAGTGGGGAAAATAAATGACTTTGTCTTTGGACATAATTTCTTTGCATTTGTAATTTGCAATGTGTAGTAGTTTTCTATTAAGACATATGACCCAGTTTAAGCGAGCCCTTCTTGAAGGGGCATTCAGCCTACGCTCATAGGTAAAATCTCAGATGTCAATCTGTCCAAGCTGATCTTTGCAATGGGCCTATTAACGCATGGTGATTCAATGGGATACTATATAAGTATATCTGAAAATTATTAAAAAGATCTAGTAACAAATAAATTATTTAAATATAACAATAAGGTAAGTGAGGTATTGACGTCTGAAAGATCTTTTGTTCTGCCCACGAAACCGTATAAACCCTTATACGGTTTCGTGGGTAGAACTCCTCCTTTATATAAGTTGCTATTCAATTTTCAGAGGAAGATTTTGGTAGGCTAAATTATTTTCAGTGATATATTACAAAAATTTATTATGAAATAATATTTCAAATTAGCGATTTTAATAATAATATCTTTATTTCTTTTATTGTTATGAAGTGAATAAGATTGAAGTGATTATATATATCTTAATCCATTTCAAACCGAACGTGCCCTTTTATCTATCTTTCACAGACGTACGTAGTTTCTAAACTATAATAAAAATATATCCCATAACAAATTTGCGCTCGTGACTCTTGCTTTGTTTTGATAGATCGCGTTCACGTGGCTCCCGAGACCGTGTAGTAAAACGTAACGGATATGGAAGTTTAACGTGACGTAAACCTTTGATGACGTGAAGAAGATTGAGAGAAGTATTAAACTTTTGTTAGTTCTTGCTTGTAGGTGAAAAAACTAAAGAACCCACTTTATATCATTTTGTAAACATTGAATATGTAAAGCTAATCAACGCGCATGATTAAACATTAAGTGTCAAATTGACAAAATGCAGTGCTTGTTATTCTAAAGCAGATAAATTAAAATATTATAAATGTACTTATTTCCGTCATAGGTTTATCATCATTTACAGTTGCTATCTCACTCAGCCTTTACTTATTATTACCTTAAATTATCTTAAAATAATTCTAATTGTTTTACTTTTTGAATCATTTGTTTGATATTAAACATAAACCTTTTTCAATTATCATTTCCAGCGCTTAAGCGCATAGCTTAAAGCTTACATGCACTAGATATGAGAAGGTAAGATTTTATATGAACACAACTCAACGTTTTTTTAGCGTCACGCTTTATCCCGCATATTGCAGTCTAGGCAGAGGGAACTGCAGGAACCATAACATCCTAGTGTTAAGACACTCTCAGGCAGACGCTTGCGCCACGACGGTCCTCATTTTACTTGATTGTTACAATTGAGCAACACTCAAATTTTACTATTTAAAACATCACTGAGCATTACTAAAATAGTTGTTTGTTGTCGCATATATGTGCTGTCGCTTTAAACGAATAATTCATGACGTCACCGCAATTTAGTAAATAAATTGTTGACTATATTCAATAAAATTATATACTAAACAATTTATTTAGTAAATGGCAGTATTTGTAAATACGGTTATTATAAATTTTAAAATAAATATAATATTTCGTTATAGCATATGTTTGTCGAAATGATATGATAATATACAAATAAATATTATTAATTGAACAAATATTATTACAATTCAAATTCAAACTTTTTGTTAATAATTTGTTTGAACTCTAATATAAAATTGTATTTTTTTATATTTTTTTATTAAATCTTTCTTGCTTATTCATTTTTACAAATAGTGTTATAAACAATATATTCATAGTAAAATTTAATGATTAACAATATATAGTCAATCACATGTAATATAAACCTGAACACTAATAATACAAACGAAATTAATAGCACAAACGAAGAAGTGCATCAAAAGGCATACGTTTTTGACACTTTTAATAAAAAGTATATAAATGCTATACAATATTAATTGTATAATGAATAAATAAATAAATTATGAAGATTTATCGTGCATGTTTTCTAGTGTGTTGTAACTACCCGTATAATGCTAGAAAAATATGCAAATCACATAGACATCTTAACTGATAATTTAAAGAAGAATAGGGTGGTAAAATCCAAACAACTACTTAAGCGGTACGCAAAGGGAGGTCACAAAAAAATTTTGTTTACGGATGAGAAAATTTTTACAATTGAGCAGTATTTTAATAAACAAAATGACCGTATTTATGCTGGAAGCTCTAAAGAAGCTTCGCAATTAGTAAACAGAGTACAACGTGGGCATTATCCCACTTCAGGGATGGTTTGGTGGGGTGTTAGCTATGAAGGGGTGACTGAGCCATATTTTTGTGAAAAAGGTATTAAAACGTCGGCACAAGTTTATCAAAATACCATTCTTGAGACGGTAGTTAAGTCTTTAACTAACACCATGTTCAATAACAAAGAATGGTGCTTTCAACAAGACTCGGCACCGGGTCATAGAGCTCGATCCACCCAATCTTGGTTGAAAACTAACGTTCCGGACTTTATCAGCACTGAAAACTGGCCGTCGTCAAGTCCTGACCTAAATCCATTGGATTATGATTTATGGTCAGTTTTAGAGAGTAAGGCTTGCTCTAAACGCCATGATAATTTGGAGTCCCTAAAACGATCCATTCGGTTGGCAGTGAAGAATTTTCCTCTAGAAAGAGTTCGTGCTGCTATTGATAACTGGCCTCAACGTTTAAAAGACTGTATTGCAGCCAATGGGGACCACTTCGAATCAACATTGTATATTTTTAATAGTTATATATTGATGTATTAAACTAACTCACTATGAAAGGAATAAATGTTACGTATAAAAAAAAAATCGTGCTTTTCTTTATAACAATATTTATGGTAAGACTAAGTATATATATATATATATATATATATATATATATATATATATATATATATATATATATATATATATATATATATATATATATATATATATATATATATATATATATATATATATATATATATATATATATATATATATATATATATATATATATATATATATATATATATATATATATATATATATATATAATATATATATATATATATATATATATATATATGTATATATACATTTGTAAAAAAGTTATCTAAGTAATCTAAATAAATAAACATAACAATTTAAACAAGCTATTTCCACAAAATAATGATTATCCAGTTGATATATATAATTTTTATCATGTATCCCTTACAGGAATATATAACTAAGGAAAACGTGCGTGAGATTTGCAGAACAGTACGTGACTCACAACACGCTGCGAGCGTCAAAGTAACGAGCGTCCTGGGAAGGTACATTCATTGCAGTGCTTCACTCTACATACTCTTACATATTATATTAAATGGCATTACGTTTTGATTTATCCGTCTAAATCTGTTATCACTTATATATAGCGCAGTCAAAAAGTGACAAGCTTTTCATTTAGTAGTTGTTAGGTCAATTTTCATTCAGGGAACTAATAACTATAAAAGTTTAGTATTATAATACAGGTCTAGTAGCATACTGCGAAGATTTACTGCGAACAGTGATTATTAATTATTATAAAAGAAGAAATTCGATTATTAACTGACGCGAGCAAGGGTCACCTTATTTAGTTTAGCTTCTTTCATAGTATTATTAGTTATTATGTCTTCCGGTAGTTACTATGCTTTGGGATAATGCAGCCACTATTAACTTGAGTTTTGTCTTCTAGAAGCGAATTATTATTATCTATAATAAAATCTACAACTGTGTTCCTTAAAATTTATTAGGTAAAAAAAAATTATAAATCAATATATTGACAGTTTCCGCATCGTACATGTAAATCGATTGCATCGAACCCGAAAAACGGAATAACAGCATTTGATTTTGTTCTATGAGGTTATCTTTGAAATGATTTTTGCTTAGTTACTTTCTTATTTGTAAAATTGAAAAGTATTATCTTTGGTTTATTTTTTTCAATCCTTAATTATCCTGTAAAATAAAATACCACCAATGAAGTACATTCAACAATGAAGTATAAGTAGGTATATACTCAATATTACATACAAAAGTATATTGTGATATTTATAGACACATAATAAATATAATAAGTAACGCTTATATTCACAACAGTTTGAGGCAAAATAAAAACCTTACATGACATTAAATTCTTACTCAAGGGACATTAAAAAAGGTCAAGAGCTTTTTCAGCTGAAAGCAAGTGTCTGAAGCATTTTTTAAAAGTTTATTTCTCTAAGCTTTTTCACTTGTAAGTTGTTTGAACCGTTCATGAATGCAACAACAAATATCTAGTTCTTAGCTATGAGTAGCCGTTTAAATCTCTGGTAAAATATTTTTGTGTAAAAGTAATCATATGTATACGGTGATGTTGAACTTGCTACAAATACTAGCTATATTGATCTTAAGTATAACTAATGAACAAAGGAACAATGATAATATTAATTTTATTTGTACTACATAGCAAAGTAGGGTAAAGGAAACTAAAAGAGAAAAGAGAAGTTTCGTAATTTAACTCTTTGCTGAAGTAAATGAAGAAATGATGATAGGATGCGTTAACTTCGGGAATGATTTACTTCATTCCCAAAAACATTACGTTTACTCATTTAAGTATGAATTATCTAACGTATCATACTTCATGTATACCGTGTTTAATTTGTATCGAATACAAAAATCAATAAGGTACATAGCATCATAGCTGCACGAACCTTTATCTATTTAAATATTCACAAGATCTGAAAGTTATGAATTACCACACGCATGATAATTATTTTTTGATATAAATCTAATACCTAGGTATATTGTGTAGTATTTATATAACAATAAAAATTTAGTTCTTTAAGCTACAGCAGTATAATACATAAACACAATAATAAAAAATATTATAAATGGGCACCATATATATAACTAAAATAATGTGTGTGTTTAAAATATGCCAAGTATTGCGATATTATATCACATAGGTTATCACATACAGTAAAGTTGAACTACGTCGACTTTGGGTTTGATATCCATTCATTAGAATTAATTATTTCATTTCTTTTACCTGGAGAGATAAAATTCGGTATTCAACGCGCAGCACCTTGAAAATAGCGTATGTTCTTACATCGTTCTATATATGAAAAATATAAAGGCTAAAAAATTTTACAATGCTTAGATTTAAAACCTTTGTGATAAAAGTTGTGTTAGTATTTAGTGCCCAAGCATTTATGCCGAAAACAAATGCTGTAACATAACTTAGAGGCATACAATAAGCACTATCATTTTTTTTATTATATTGAACTAAAAGCATTTTTATATAAATATAGTATATTCAAATAGCAGTTATTAATTTGATTTCTACTTGTTTTGGCCAATTAAAAATAATAAAAAACTTTATTGAAAAAAAAAACACAATGCTTACATAATAGGTAGGGGAAACTACAGGGACCATATGAACCTAGTATTAAGACATTCCGTTGCTTAGTCTTTGCTTTCTTCGTCTCCGCTTTCCGCCTTTGTTTCGAGGCATTGCGTTTTGAGTGGCGGAACTCAACGCCGCGCTTTGCTTATTTTGCAGAGCGAAGAAAGTGGAAATACAAAAATCCATCTACCTCGAGTGGGAATCGAACCCTCAAACCGTTGCGTTTACAGGCAGACGCTTACACCTCTGCGCTACAATGGTCCTATAATTATTTTTATGATTATTAATCCGTATTGAGGATAGAAATTTTGCTATCCTCAGTGTGGACTAAAAATCTGCTGTGTTCAAAATTTTCACATGTTTTTTAAGTCATTTAGTAATAAATTTAAAAATTTAGTGATTTATAATTAGCAAAAAACTAATAAAGTTTTGTTACATAATTTTGTTAACGTAAATATTTAGAAAAATAATCTCTTCATCCCACATTTGTGCACCCAAGCGCATTCTACAGTTAGTGAAAAAAGAGCAAAAGTAAAATATATAGACTTAGTTAAAAAAATTTGATATTTTCAAATTTACAGTGTTGAATTTTAAATATGGACTAAAGTTTATCTAATATTACTTCTATTACTGAACAGTTTATAAACCGCTAACCTCTACACCACTAAGTCTGTATATAATAAAACATACAACCGGATAAATCTTCGTTAATCCTAATGAGACAGTCAAGCCTTATTTCTAAAAAACAAATTATTTCATTTCTACTTTAATAACACACCATTGTTTTCATATCATTTATTGTTGAACGTACGGTTAAAGATTTTTTAGAATTTCAGGTAAAAAAGTGAGTGTATTTTTTATTAGGGTAGACGGAAAGAATCTAGTCAAGATATTAATCCTTGCATAACAATTTTTGTGTGAATATAACATAATCTAGTTAGTTAGTGTTACTAATACTTTATTTATCTTAATTTACTTAACTTGGCAACTTTAAGTAGCATATAAAAGACAAGTTCAATTATTGATGTCTAAGCTTAAACGAAGAATTGAATATATTGCATCAAAATGCTAATACCGGTCGTGGTAAGCAAGTTGTCTTAAAGTTTTTTCATAGGGAGTAAAAATCCCTTGATTGATTTCAGTGTTGTTGAACTGTAAGATCCGCTCTACAGGCTAAATAAAATATTTATATGAACTGTATATACACGAAGAGAAGCACTCAATGTTAACACTTCGAATTTTGACGGTAAAAGGCTTAAAAGATAATGCTTTGCTTTGCTTTGCTTAACGCAACAACATCCATAACATGTTTTATTATGATTTTTAGTACAAAAATAAGAATATACAAGTTGTCTTAATAAAATACGGTCTCTATATTTAACAAACTTAGGTTTCCAATTGTGAAGACCTCATACGTACTTGTACGTTTGTTTTGTGTATTGTGTATGTATATAAAAAGTAATATCTGTTATGTAAGAAATGACATATGTTCGTAAAGGACTTTTAATATGATTTTATTTTAAATTTTACTTTTACTTAATATTATAGTAGAGAGTATTTAAAATTTTATATGAAAAAAACAAATATGCTATGCTTGTATATGCCAAAGCTCAATTTAGTAGTTAAAAATTAAAGCTACAAAAACGAGATAGGCAAAAGGAGTTACGAGATATTCTGTTTCCCATTTCCACCTTTCGAGCCATTGTGTGTTGAGTGACACCACTTTTTTTCTTTTTGCAAAGTGATAAGTAATAAAATATCACCTCGTGTTTTAAACAGTCGCTTTGTATTTACACTGCAATGGTTTTCATACATGGTATTTAAAAATTATTAAAATTTCGTAACAAAAATAAAATAAAACTAATCGCCGCACAAGCTGTTCTTCACAAGCTCTATGAAAATTAAAAAAAAAGTTTGTACATGTTGATAAAGTCACTCGGCCGGTTGGGAACTTCCACATATCGTTTGTTCGGATATGAAAAAAGTTAGTTCTGACGTTCTGACAACACCTGATAGCCATGGGAGATGCATTTCGGAAGACAGGAACAACATATCAACATATACAAACAACATATCAACAGGAAAGTTGAATAATGTTAAATGATATTTAGGTCTTAGCTTTTATAATTCGGATTTAGTTGTTATAAAGTACATACTACTTTAGAAAAATATCGATTGTATAAAATTCGTTCAATTATTTAAAACTGCTTTGGGGAACTGCGTTGTGTTCTATATTAAGCATGAATATCTAGGAAATTGGATGGAAAGTGGAGAGCGGAGTGTCTTAATATTAATTTTTCTCAGACTTTTTCATATGTGAGGATGCAGTGTGGCATTTATTGTAAAAATTAAAAAATCCTACAATAATTATGTATATCTGCTTACTAAGTTATATGCTACCTTAAATATTTTGTTTATGACGTCACACAAGTACATTTACGTACTTTTGTATTTATCTTTTGTGAATATTAAAAGAGGGTACTTATAATAAATTCATCTTTTTGCGTCCCTTATTATCCGCACAAGGTGTTGAAAAGAGGATTATTCAGCGTAACCCATTTTAATATATTAAATATAATGTTCAAATAAATATGTTTTATGCCACCAATACAAGATCTGTATCTGTATTATTTTATCACAAAAACTTCCATTAACACTGAAAATTCCTTAATTTCTATGAAGTAGGATTTATAGATTTAACCCACTCAAAGAATAATATAATAATTAAATATATTTTAACTTATCGCTGTTTCCTGTGTATAGCAGAGTAGGGAAAGGAAATTTAATGTGAGAAATTTCGTGCTCCGCTCTCTTCTGACCTTTTAAAATATGTTTGTCCTTAAGAAAATGAAAACAATTATAACATAATAAACAAGGGAAAGCCCTTGAGTGGAAACCAAATAACTTTGTATCACAATTTGTTTTCCATTTGCTCGCAAATTATTCTTATGTGTTTTGATGACTTTAATTTTCAATGTGTCTGATAGTATGGCTGTCATTGTGATCGATTCAAAATTAAGGCCTCATTCATAATTAGTCTTGTTGGCCTTTTCGAACATCATATAAGAAATATACTAAGATTGAAGAGTTCCTAATCGTAACTTTATTTCAGAAATCCTTCCTCTGCCACTTCAGTAGTTATAGTTACTATCAAATTTTTATCAGGTAAAATAAATTTCAGCTACAAAATGCAAAATCCATTTAGATTCAGCTCCTATAACACAATTAAGGCAAAATATAATAAAAGCACGACCGCGTACAGGTATTTACAACGGATTACGTATATTGTTTTTCATATCCTCACTGTGCGTGGATGAGCCGGTCTCTGATTACAATCGGAGATATTCGATGTTCAATTGTATACGTAAATTAGATGGCATTTATCTATTTTGCTCGTGAAACTCTTTTGTATTTGATGGCATCACAATGAGTTTAGTCTTAAGAATATTTAATTAAGTTTTTATAATTTATATCCATGGTGAATAAATCATTTTAAAACAGGTTTAAAGGTTTATGTGAAAAGAATGATTCTATATTTTCACTAACTTATATCCGTGGTTTTCACTAAATTAAAAGGCATAACTATTAAAATGAATGGAATATTTTAATACTGGTTAACTCAAATATACTAACGAATTTAAATGAATATCTTGAAGCCGAGTATTCAACTTAATAAGCACACTACACAATTATTTTCAAAAATATATAACAATAAACGTTTGCTTAAACTTATATAATATTTATTTCAGTCCTCTCACAACATATAAGGCTAAAAGGAGATTGCATACAAAGCGTACCTGTGTAAGTTAATATCATACTTTTATGCGAGGCATTCTCTTACATTTCCATCATCGTATATAAGTAATATTTTCAACACTGAATAATGCTTTCCATTGATTATCTTTTCTATAGGCTTGTAACATTTAAAATGTAATAAAGAAAGTAAAATACTACCTTATATAAAGAATTTTATAAAGACTGACGGCTAAAGTCTTCTCACTTCATTGTACGAATAGAAGTACACAAAGGGTGAATGTGGCCTTGACGATGGCTCTCCTCCACACAACCTTTTCTCTTGTCCTAAGTTAACTCGTCCCTTGTATGATATTCTTCCCAACAAAGTTCCTCGACCTCTTAATATTCAGTGTGTCTTAATGTTTGTGTTTAGTCCTCTATGTAAATTTCTATGTAAATACATTAAGTATAATAATATTACATTATAAACTAACACCCGTGTAAAATATTATTTAGTACTAACCCAATGTATTAGGTGTATATACTGTAATTCTTACATGTTAAATTGGTTTTAGGTGAAGAAATTTTTATTGGATCTCTTTTTTACATATATTCTATTATTGTGTAAAGCTTATTTTCTTTTTTCATCTTACATTCTCCTTGTTTATTCTCTATACAACGTGACATTGGCGAAGTGAATTGTGTTCAGCTGGCACACTCGGAACACCATTACTGTAGAACAGAATAGAACACGATGGTATAACTAACATAAAAATTTTTACCAAATTGAACATCACGATTTCAAAAAAAAATATAAGAAACTCTATGTGAAATTCCTAGTAATATTTTTGGTTTAAATTCAAATAAATATTAAAACAATTCCAATTTCATTAAAAAAATTAAAGTTTAAATGTCGTACGTCATGATAAATTAATTGTGGTTTGTGAAATATAAGTTTTAAATTATATACAACATTTCTATAAGCCGAATGTTAATATAATAGGTACTGCTTAGACATACTATTCAAAATCAAAAAAAAAATAAAAGTAAAACGTTCACTACGCTTATATAAAGCATTCTAAAGCTGCAGGATTTAATATGTGTTTCAAGAGAACTCGAAAAGCGCAAACAAATGGTGAAGAAAGGTAAAGCGCTATAAACTGTGAATGGTATAAGTTTTAAGCACTTTGAACCTATTGAATTAAGTTTATTAAACGTTCTAATAATGTTATAGTCAAACTCAAAGTTATTAAAATAAAATATCTTTTTAAGTTGCATGTTGTTCTTTTATATAAAAGTCTATTAAAGTAAAAATAATTGACTTATTCTACTAGTCATTAGAAATTATTGTTAATATTGTTAAATCTAAATTGTCTATATAAATGTAATAGTATATCGGATGATTTTTAAGTATCGTTACTCTAGTATTAAAGCGTTAATAATAATAAGATTTTTAAAAAATAGTGAAGGATAGAGGACAAAAGAGAGTAGCACAATATCGTTATCAAGAAAGTATTAAATAATAAAAACTGATTTTGTACTTTTTATTTCTACTTACCAAGCGGCGCTGGCCCACATATACCATAACAAAAGATAGAATAGCCTGGGACCTATGTTTAATATACTATGTTGTACTAACATACTTATGTTTATGTAATAACTACTGTCTAATTACTAGAAATAAATTATAATGAAAAAAAAAGTTATTCAAAATATGTAATATATATCTTTCTTTATATAAAACCTCTAAACCTATAAAACTCATAAACCTCTAAAATTTTGTAAAGGCTATTGTACATTTGGAGCCATTATGAAGCAGTAGCGTAGAACAGCGTCTCACTTTAAACCCGATTGCAATACATTCGATCCCCTCTCAATGGAATGACGTTTAAATTATTTTCATTTCCACGATAAAACGCTCGGTTTAACATGCAATGGAGAGTCTTCACACTTGTCTGTATAAATGGCATATTTGAAGCTTAAAAATAGAAAATACATATATATTGGACGTGACAAACGTAAGTCAAGACATGTCATAGTATACACTTGTCTTGTTAGAGTAGTCTTAACGTGAAATTCGATTCCTATAATCCATTTTATTTTAATACGCTCATGTGGTTGGATAACGCTAGCTATTCAATTTTAATTATAAGATCAATTTCGATGCATTTGTTGTGGTGGAGAGATAATATATAAATATGCATGAATTTACATAAACGTTTAATATGTTAAATATTTACTTGTTAAATTAAGTTTACATAGAGTAAATTCGTCGAATCAAAAATCCGCCGAAATATACACTAAATAAAAATGTTGTGTCCAACAACTTCTTTTTCCTATTAAAATCTATACTTTCAAATTTTAAATAGATTTTAAACAAGTAATAATTTCACTTCTATGTTAATTACAAAAAAATCATATTTTTTCTGCTTCACGTTTCATCTTGAACAAACCATGTTAAGCCGAGAAAATACAGTATTAATAGATTCCGTTACCAACTCGACGCCTTTCCACGCGTCAGGTGTTGAGTAAAAGAGCTCAACGTCTTTCTTTGTGATAAAAACAAACGAAAATAAATACATTCTACATCGCTCAGTGAGAATGAAACCAGTAATCGTCGAATATACAATAATTTATAAAATGTATAAAAATAATAATAAATAATTAGAGCACAGGTGAAGCTTGAAGCGTAAAAAAGTAGCAAACACTAGCCAAGTATATTGAATCTTTGCAGGACCCTCACAATTTTTTTACAAAAATATACTTGTGGAGCACAAAACATTTTTCACATAGTCACAATGCATTTCAAGCTAGTGTGCTAGAGGCGATAGCTTAATCCTATCTCCGCGAAGAACTACATTTATTTCACAGCGCTAAACTAAATGCAGCATTTGTTTCTTAACGTTAAGGTTTACCATTAAATGTTAGCTATATCTATAGTTTGTAAACATATACTTAGTATTATGTTAGGTAACTTTTAATAATGTATGTATTGTATCAGTCATGAATAATCGCAACACAGCTTGTTATTGGTAATATGATTACTTTACGTGCAATGATATTTTTAATCTGCATCCTATGCTCCATGTAATCACCGTAATAACTTAATAACAAAGCAAAAAAAAATCTGTATACATTTCAACATCTACCTTTATCTTAAATATTACAAATAACATAACAAATTATTAAAGAAATTAATATAATATATACCAATACTATGATAGTACGTAATTAATAACGCGGAATTCTCGCAAGTACGCAACGGAATCTATCGGCGAGTGAATATTTGAGATGTGCCGTGGCATTTCATATTGCTCACTTTATATTCAATATTAATATAGCCTTCGGTTTAGTTTTACGCGCAATTGTTATTCTAAATAAATTTGAGAAGTTATAATAAAACTATGTATGCGGCTATATAAACTAACTTCAGGCTTTATCCGAAAAGAGTGGAAATCTACTTTTAATATTAGAAGAATACATTGTGAAGCTGAAAAGGAGAAATATTTTTCGTAGAATACGAACAGTAAAATAACACGCTTCAAAAATTCATATCGTAAATAAACATATAGACAAAAATACTTTATTACATTACATTTTACATGGATATGTTTTATACAAATTTCATTATAAAATAAATTATTTTACAGAAGTCATTATATATATATATATATATATATATATATATATATATATATATATATATATATATATATATATATATATATATATATATATATATATATATATATATATATATATATATATATATATATATATATATATATATATATATATATATATATATATATATATATATATATATATATATATATATATATATATATATATATGTATATATATATGTATATATATATGTATATATATATGTATATATATATATGTGTATAGTATTTAATGAACCACGCTCTGCCACCAGAAAATGTATATTGAATAGTGGAGGGCAGGGTGTGCCGCATTTGTGGAAGCGTGCTGAGGGGGAGGTTATTTATTAATTATTTACCTTATAGTCGGTCTTAGGATAATAGAAATTGTACAGTACCTTATCTTCATAATTCGCAACACAAACACTGATTGTTCACGGCCGCCATGGAATGTTTCACATTAGTCTTCTTCACTTAGGGTTACTTGCACTATTATCTTTTGTAGGTTTGTCTTTGTCAGGTTCAATATCAAGAGGGAATACACAAAAGGGAAATCAAATAAGGCTGAGGGAAAATCACACCGCTAATTAATATATCGACTCAGGAAGGACGTGCGCTCGCGTCGGCCGTCTCACGTGCCCCTTTTACTACTTCTCGACAACTACTTACGAATACAACTCGACTACTACTACTGACCGCTCGCGCGGGGTGTTCGCACAAGACTCCAAACTAGTCGGGGTTGCCATATATGAACAAACAATATATATAGAAAACACATTTAAAGCATTGTGGCCGTATAGAGCATTTTAATTAATTGTATTAGTAGCGCCTTAATTACTTTGAACATTTGTCTCACATAATTCTAAAGCTTTTTAAAATGTTTCCTCGTGAATATGTTAATTTATCGTACAATGAGTCTGTATTAAATGCAATGTTTTGTATAATGTTACTCGTAAAATATATATGGGCTTAGTAACTCTATAGCGATGTGCGACTATATTCAAGGCGTAGATTTATCTTGGCACAGGCGAATTAGCACGATAAAATTCGTTTTTTAACATACATACATACATACATACATATCTGCACGCTTTATCTCCAGCGGTGTAATCAGATAGAACGGAGAGCCAAATGCAGGGGACCCTGTATACCTTTTTCTCTTCGTCCTCTGTCATTAATGTCTTTATATATGCTCTACGACAAGTCCTTGTGCTTTTTAACGTGACCTCCCCCCAGTATCTCCCATATTCTCTCTTTTCCACTCTTACCACCACTTTTTCTTTATATATATCTTTTTCACAATTGTTCAATCACCTATTCTTTCGACGTGCTCAAAGTATTAATTGATTAAGCAATTCAGCACTTCTGTTTTTAAAGAAATATAGAAAAATATATAATATGAAAAAAGTGTGTTTACAAATTTGATTCTAAATTTTAATTAAATGTTACAATTTTATTGTTTACTTTAGTCATATTCTTAAATAGTACTAAAATTTATTTTAGTTTTTGTTCTTCAAAGCTCATATCTCATTATCCTGGAGGCTCCTATTTTGTATGGCTATATACGAGGATCTGATTTATCTACGTCTAGCCATGTTACATCACTATATAATTCAGTTTAGAGGTCAAAGTTGAACAACTAAGATGTAATATTTTATGTAATTCTGTATGACATGTTATTTTTTTATGGGAAAGACAAGGCAAACGAGCGGGCGGGTCACCTGATGGTAAGTGATCATCGACGCCCACGGCCCTGTGTTACAAGAGCGTTGCCGGCCTTTAAGGTGGTCTATTCCACAGTAGTGTGGTACGTGGAAAACCGCACAGTAGTGGAATTCCACGTGTATTTTATATAATTGTTAATTTTATATAATCATTGGTTAAAAAATTCTTTAGGTTACAAATTCGACATCCAAGCAGAGATAATCTAACAACAAACAGATGCGTATAATACGTACAAGTACAATACTATGATAATATATAGTAAACATTCACATTTTTTAATGTTTTTATAGAAAATATAAACAAAGTGCGAAATTGGAGTACAGTACATAAGTTATAATAAGTCTATCTTTGTGTCTTGGACAAAAAATTGCCACGGATGTTGCATTTTGTTGTTTGTATTGATTTTAATATTATATTATTTTAATAATATATTATTATAAGCCAAGTAAGGTTCAATTCGAAAATTACAACACGTCATCTTCCATTTACCTTCTTAATAAACCAACACGTAACAAGAATTGCACAGCCATGTATATTCGAGTAGAAAACTTTATCTATTTTAAATAGCGTATAATTATTAGTTTTATTTAGTATTCAATTATACGCTTATAATTTAATATTGCCCAAACAAAATAGTCCCTTTAGGTGGCACAATGGATGCTATAGTTGAAGATTCGATATAACACTTACCTTCCACCAATCCGTTTAATGGACAGAAACTATTGTACGGGTAATTTAAGTTATTAGAGCAAGAGTTTGATAAAAGCATGGATTACTCAGTAAAATCTTGGCTTGCAGTATAATAAAACAGCGCTTATTTTTACATTTGGTATTTTTGCATTAAACCTAATAGTGGAGAATGATTTAAGATTTTTTTTTTAATTTTAATGGATCATTACCTGAAAAAGATTTTATCAGATATCTCAAGTCAATCAATAATTTTTAATAATCCATTAAACAGATTGATGAGTTTCGATGTTATATAAGATTCTCTGATACTAGCTTATACTACAAAGTCATTAAGTCATAAGTGTAAATCTCCAGGCAATTTACGATTTGTAGCCTCAAGAGAGCATCAGCTAGAAGCATTTCCCACTACACTACTAAATCGTCTTCAGTCAAATACATATATAGCCAATCAGATAAATCTCTTTGAAATACGATAGATCCATCATTCTTATTATAGCGAGATGGGAGCATTTATAAAATTTAACTCAATTCCCTGAAGCCATTAGAAATAAAACCATTTGAAATATTAAACATATATTATATAGATAGATATGGTACAGTTTATTTACATAAATGCTTTATTTGTTTTTTGGTTTTTATTTCTATAACTGTTTTATTCAATGGATATTCTTTACATTCATAGAAATATTAAGTACTAGTTTTTGCCCCCAGTCTCGTCTCTGTAGTCAAATAAAACCAATTATAGATTGTGTAATTTACGTGTTTCTGGCCGCACTTATAGTGAAGCGAATATATAAATAAACTTTAGAAGCCAAAATTATTCTAAAAAAGTGTGTAAACAAAATTTTTGATTAATAAAAGTCCTTCAGTTTTTTTATCAATATGAAACAGAATAAAACTTTAAATTATTGTTACATCTAAACTTTATTAGCTTGAAAGTTTCACAATAATTAGAGAAGAGAAGAAACAACTTAGCGTTCCATGGATTCACCGTGCGGGTGCCGGACCCATCGATTATATCAGAATCTATTAACCTATCTGTAATTATTTTATAACGCCAGTAGATAAAAAATAAACACTGCATATGATATTAAACTTATTTAATCACTGTTTCACAACTTAATATGATGACTTATGCAACGAAAGTAACCCGAATCACTACACTGCCGCCCATTTTATATTACTCTCCTCTCCTCTCCACAACGCACCTCCCGTCCTCGCCCCTCCTCGAAAACAACTCCCTTCTCTAGTCAACACACCATCTGTTTTCTCGTTACAATTTTTTTAGTTCTGCCATTAGGCCGCCAATCTTATATCAATACAAAATCAATGTAAAACACCTGCTCTGTTAAAACCGTCGCTGTGAAAATGGGATCACAGTGGGAGAGTATCAGGAATAATACGCATTTGCAGCATAATATAAAATCGGCACTCGATGCTATCTAGAGCATAAATGTTTGAAAAATAATGAGAAATATTCTAGAGCTCATTGTGTTAACTATTGTTGGGAGTTGGGTCAAATATGTAGGTAAAAAGGTTGTATAAAAACATTTTTATAAGATTTTAAGGACAGATAAATGGATAACAACAGAATAACTTTAAGTTATTTTGTTTTCATCTACGGAACTCTACTAAAGTTCAATATACCCAATTTGCACTGGTGTACCCCGGAGGAGGTCTACGTTCAGCAGTTGACAGGAAAGGGCTCTATTGATCATAATAATAATATCCAATTTTATGTAGCATTGCGCGTATAATTAAAAATTATGTTTTCTTTTTTTTAATATTAATCTGTGTTTTCTACATATTTATGTGTTAAATACTACAAAAAAATATGTATAAAATTTTTTCGGTCAAACTGCTTTACTGAAAAATGTCTTTCAAAGTGAGCTTTGCCGTAGGTTAGGCTTATTACCTAAGATTAGGAGAGTGTAAGTATAAAAGAATTCAGTAACTTGAACTTCCTAGCTTTGCTTTCCTAGATATGGAATCTTACCAAAGCTAGGAAATTGAAATTATTCAACTTTTCAATTATCAACAATTCAGTTAGCCAATATTCGTCCTTAAAGTCCAGCGCACCTGCTGCTTTTTTGACAATTATTAACCTGTTAATAATTTCGTTGGTTGTCCTAAACCCATTGATCTTTCACTGTTTGTGACAAACTGTCCCATTTTATTTGAAACATTATTAATTATTACGGATCAACTAACTTGGGTCTGGCAGGTACAAGCCACGAATTAATCAAACAAGTCCACCGGTTACTAGTCGACGTACATAAAATTAAATGACATTTTTTAGTTTTGATAATTTGTGTTTGAATCTCACTCGATAAATGAATGAACGAATGCTTAAGAAGAATCATTTAAACAACTTCAAAGCAGGGTCATTTACTATTAATGGAATATGAGAGACGTAGGACATATGAAAACGAATAAGTAGTATGCTGTAGTTTTATTTACGCTAACTGAGCATTGGTTATCTCCGAGAGTGAAATAATACAGTATATGTGAATATTGGAGATAACTTATTATTTGTAATATTACTATATAAAAGAGATATAGGAATATACGTTAGATGCACAATACTTGATATAATTGAACATATCGAAAAAAATAATATGTAACAAAATATTTTATAACATTAGTATATATTAAAAGGACCACATGTAATTCACGAATGACTCAATATTTTCTGCAATATTTTATTGTAATGGGCAGAAAAAACTTAGTTCCCTTTTTGTGACAATGTGTATTAAATTATGAAATTCAAAGGTACATTCAATCTTGCTAGAGCAAGTAATTAAATGAAATCCACAACCCGAGTAGTATTGAAGTGACAGCCGTTTACAGTCTGGGATATCTCATTGCACTAAGGTGACCTCAGTACTTGCTAGTGTTCTTTTTTATTTTCATTTCTTTAAAAGCTTCGAGCATATAATAAAATGTTATGACTGTTTCATTACATCTCTAAGCAAATTTTAAAATAATTAAATGGAAACTCAACATTCCAACTCAAATACTTTAGGAAATTAGAAACATAATAATCTTTACCATCTAAAATATTTCAACCTCAGAATTTATTCTATAAAAATACTGAAAGTATATAATTCAATTTTTACTAGTATAGTAATTTAATAATAATTTTTTATATATATACGAGGGTCAAACTGAAAGTTTTTAGAAAATCAAAAACTAAGCATTCTAGCAAGTTATTAGTTTTATTATAACTTTTCAAAATAGCGTCCATTTACATCAATACATCGCTGCATTCGATGGAACCATTGAGAAAAGCACCCTGCCCTCTCGTCCTTAGGGGTCTCTTCAACGGCGTTTTGAAACGCAGCCACTGCTTCTTCGGCGTCCATAAAATGTTTTCCTCGAAGTTTTTCTTTTATTTTCGGGAATAAATAAAAATCGCAGGGTGCAAGGTCGGGACTATACGGCGGCTGACCCAGTAATTCCACGTCTAAGGTCGCCAAATAGCCTGGCGGTGTGCGACGAGGCATTGTCGTGATGAAGGAGGATCCTGCTACGAGGTCGTTTCTCTCGAACCATTTCCAAGACAAGTGGCAAACAGTTGTTAGTGTACCACTCTGCATTAACCCTTTTCTGATCCTCTAAGACACCTGCCGCGTAATGACCTGTCTTTCCGAAGAACGAGGCCACCATCTTTTTTCCAACACTTCGACCTCTCTTCACTTTAGTTGGCAACTCTTCGGAAGGAAACACCCACTGAGCAGACTGTCTTTTGGTTTCCGGATCATAACAGTAAATCCAGCTTTCGTCACCCGTTAGTATGTCGAACACAGTATTTGAGTCACCTCCGTTAAATTTTTGGATCATTTCTCGGCACCAATCAACACGGCGGAGTTTTTGAGCCTCGGTCAAATTATGCGGTATCCAGCGGGCACAAAGCTTCCTGACCGCTAAATGTTCATGGAGGATTTTGTGCACTTGACTCATACCTATGCCTAGACTTGTCCGAATCTGCTGATAGGTCACTCTTTTGTCAGTCTCTATCATACGCCGCACAACACTGATATTATCTTCAGTCGTCGCTGTAGAAGGCCGTCCCTCACGCAAATCATCAGTGAGATTAGTTCGACCACGTTTGAATTCATTAAACCAGTTGTAAACTGTGGCACGAGATGGGGCTTCATCGTGAAAAGCCAATCGAAGTCTATCATAACTTTCTTGTTGACTTATATGACATCGAAAGTCATAAAAAATCATTGCACGAAAATGTTCTCGGCTTAAATTCATTCTGACGTGCACAGACAATTTTCAATTTGCCGCCAAATCGTAAAACAAATGACAAATGAATGAAATGTATACTCAATATTATTGGTAAAGAGTTCTATTTTCAAAATTTAAACTTATTTTTTTAATATAATGCTTTTAAGTTGCCAGTTCTAAAAACTTTCAGTTTGACCCTCGTATATCATAAAATATTAATTTAAATATGTCTTCCTTTTTAAATCTAATTGTCATAGAGGATGTTTGCTAACAACTTTAAACTCAAATCGAGGATATGCCTCGATATGGTGTTATTTATAGTGTGTGTTTTTTATTCTGCATTTCAAATTGTAAGTACAAGGAATATAGTCGAGACATTACGTGTGTGGCTTATTGTAATATACGTAACTTTTTAAATTATACATACTATATATGTAATTATCTGGTAACACTTGAATAATAAATATTGTATATTTTGATTAGTTTTGTATAGCATTTTAGAAAATCGAAGAAAATAGCCTCGACCACTGTTAATAATCTAAAATAATTGATATTCAAGTATTCAGCTTAATACCTAATTTTCAATTTAATTTTATTATTTTCCTGCTAATGGGATTTGAAACCACAATCCAGTAATTTGCTCTTATGTAGCAATTGAGCCAAGAAGGTGTCCATAAATAATGTACGATATTGCTACATACCGCTATCACAATGCATCATCAATCCACGAAAAAATATCTCATCGTTTAACGAAATTTACTATATTATTACCAGACGTGCGTGATTAATAAGTTTTCGGAAATTCATAATATAATCGTTTCGATTCAAAGTGAATACTAATATAGTTATATTTTTAACATTAAAACGTTTTTCATCCGTTACATGATCTTGTTTGAATATGCTTAGCATAATGCAAGTCATTTCTAGCGATAATCTATTTTATAACACAAAACCCATAATACCAAGCACCCGCGAAGTATTTTTATTTCTAATTAATGGGTTTTTGCAAGTAATTCCACTACTATTATAAGTATAATATTAATTATAAAAATTTACAAGAACATACCTCCTACTTATACAAACGCTGCGTTAAGTACAAAAATTCAACTCACTGAAATATTACTTTACAGTTTTCTACACTTAGTTTTCTATGCCCTCGTGTTTTCTTTTACATACATAATTTTACTAGCCCGTAGATTTTCAAAGCACTTCTTCTCAAAATGTTAATTAAGCCGATATCACGTGATAAAGTAAGACCCAAGGAAATGAGTAAGGTTGTATTTCCTTTTGTGAGTAAAGCACATTCGAGCACACTCAAGACAATATGGCATCAGAACAAAAGGCGCCTAATAAGTCAACCGTTATCGCAAGGCTAACAAGGGGCCTCTCTTCATGACAATAATTTTTACTTATAGACTTTCACGAAGTATGTTACACAAATATTATTTTATGTACTCAATTAAATATACATACTTATATTGAAAGCTAGGCTAGAGCTCGATTTTTTTAGGTTATCAAAATTGCTATTATAAATTTTGCCTACATATTTTATGGCCTATAATAATCCTACATCGCGTTCTTTTCCAGTTTTTAATTAAATCATACCCTATATCCGTTCTAGTTGAAACATATAATTTGATATACAACCAAAAAAAATTTACAACGCTACCAAAATTAAGCGTGTACAAATATATTTTATATTCATTATGTTATATTGTAGATAAAAAAATTATAATTTAAAACAAAAGCGCAGGAACAGTAAGAAGCTAGCGTTAAGATACTGTTCCCGAATTCCTTTTTTCAGGGCATTTCATGTTGAGTGGCGAAACTCAACGCCGCACTTTGCCTAGTGGCCAGAACGAAAAAAATGGAATGTAATAATGAAAATAATTTATTTCTCTGAATGCCACTGCACCACGATGGCCTCTTCTTTTCAAAGACATTGAAATTACACTTGAGTTGATAAATTACACTCGAGAAGCTGAAAAGAATAAATAAGTTTCTTGAAATATAAAAATTATGAACTAAATCTCGTACCGCCTGTACTACCATTCTCTACTTATCGGTCGGATTTGAGTTGTGAAACTGCCAAAGTTAGTCTATCACGTGGACCAGTAAGATTTGTATACGAGTGTAAACTTGTTTTTCAGATTCACAATTTGTAGCTACAGAAAATGAAATGTGAACATTGTTTTTACCTATATCCGATAAAAGAATCACACATTATGATACAAGTTTATTTATATTATATTAACTTTTATATATAATATAGAATCATTTAAAAATATTACATGATTACAGTGGTTGTTAAAAATTAATTAACTTTACTTAAAGAAATTAATTAACGGTATTTTCAACTTACTACTCTGTGCCAAATATTAGTTTCTAACAGAAATTTCTCCAAAGAATCGGTCACAAGTAATATCTTTGTTTATAATTATTATACTATAACAGTCAGGCCCCATACAAATCTTTCAGCTTATCATAAGCCCTTCAGCAAAGTTAAATCAATACGTAAAAATAAATACATAAAAACAGCAAACCCACGGCCTTTATTTTGTGTTCAAGTCCAATTTTATTTTCCTCCTATATTGTATTTAGGAAATTTAATTTCAACGAGTAGTAGATTTTTTATTAAATAAAGTACAATACAAAGTATTATATCTAAAAATGTTTGCAACAAGAGTCTTGCAAGAGCTTTTGCATTAATTTCATAGTATTAGCTATATATTTATTTATGTATAATTAAATAGATTAATCTGTTAGCATTATACGTAATATATTTATGTTTTTGGATCTGCTTTGTGGTCTAACAAAAAAAAACCTATTGATTTCTAGAAATAATATATCATTCTATTCCTTTCAGATTTTATCAAAAAGACAAAATTCTAATAACTTAGCTAGCCCCAAAATCAATTGAAGTTATAGAAAACTTATGACTTCAGTGTATTTTTTTTATTATATCCAAACGATATAAATACCGATACAATATTTATTTTTAATAATAATACAATTATAATATACTAGATTATACTCCTGTAATATGTAGTGAATAATTTACACTTACTTTATAACAGGCTAGCACTACACTATAGTGTATACTCCTTTAAAATATTAAAGTGAGTTTTATTGTATAATATAAACTCTTTTTTCATTTGAGGTTGTCGAATGCAGATAGAGGTCTTTTATTTTACCAACGCTTAAATTACCACAAAACCAAATTAAGCGTCTGCTCGCAAATATATGGAATAAATTGGGAACTATAAATGAAAAGTTAACTTATAGAAATGTTTTGGTCTGGAAGGAAATATAATTACGCTTAATTTCTACACCAATTCATGATTTAATTTCATTCATGTGTAAAAAGAAAAATTAGCTCTTGAATAAGTAAGTTATTTTTAAATGAGTAATTAATTAATTATAAAATAAGTAATAAGGTAATAATATAAGAAGTAGTTAGTGGCTTTTATTATTTTATGATTTAAGTTTTTCAAAGTGGCATTAGCACCTTTTTGTTACAAAACAGCATCTGATTATAAACGCGATAGGTATTGGTTCAATTATTACCCTAGTTCGGCTTTGGATAAACAAAGTAGATACAGAGAGAAAGTACAAAGAGGACAGTCATGGTGTAGAGGCGTAAGCGTCTGCCTGTGACGCGACGCGACGGTTTGTGGGTTGCATTCCCACTCGGGGAAGATAGATTGTTCTATTTTCATTTTCTTCGCTCTGGAAACTAGGCAAAGTGCGGTTGTTTTCGAAGCCTCCTTTGTTAATTAGACACATCACTTTCACAAATAATATTTATGAAAATTCGTTAAATGAAATGCAATGAATCAAAGAAAAAAACATGAAATTCTTTTAAGAAATTAAATGAAGCATAAATTATATAACGTTTTTGCAAAAATAGAGTTATATTAGTTTCAAAATGTAGAGTGCAATATGTACATTTATTATAGATTATGCAATTATTATGACCAAAAATAAAAGATAAATATTTAAACAACACCACTGTCGAACTTTTAATTGCCACGCAGTACAAAACACATATGAGAAAATATTTGCCATAATCGTAAAGTTTCGTTCCAAACTTTACTTATCTTTATTTTTACATACATAAATATAACTAATATTATGAATATAAAGTGCAAAATATATATTTTTACCTATCTGTCATAAGTAATTGTAATTTAATTTTTCCACTCAGATTGTTCCATCAGAGACTGATACTTCTGTTGTATGCATAAGCCACACCTGGTCATTATAGGTCACTTAGTTATATTCGTGATGAACTTTCATGGTAACTGGAATCAACATAGCGCAGTACATGGGACAACTGTGGATTTGATTCCTAATTTAATAATATTTAATAATTCTCCCAAGTGAGAATCAAACATAAAACAACTACGTTTAAAGTCGGACACTGAATCATGATGTTGACAATGTTGACATTCTATTGTGTACTTAATATAAAAGTGTAGGAAAGAAGTGTGAAATTTGATTTCTCAAGTTATCAGATTAGTATAAGAAGAATTGTAATTTTCTTTGTCCTATCGACAACAGCTTTGTGACGAGCCGTGTGAATTTCATTTTGTCTTAACGAAGTAATCCGCGAAGCATAATTGCACAAATTAATATATATATATATATATATATATATATATATATATATATATATATATATATATATATATATATATATATATATATATATATATATATATATATATATATATATATATATATATATATATATATATATATATATATATATATATATATATATATATATATATATATATATATATATCCTGCAGCAAATCTTGTGAAAAAGTGACTTTGTGATGATTTATTTAATTTTTAAAACTGACTAATCTGACTACAACTATTATAATAAATTGATTATTTGTCATAAAGGCACTCAGGCACACACTGTGATGACATACGTTATAAGCGATATGTATTCAATGAGCTGAGCGCGTTATCGTTTCGCTATCGCTATCGCTAAAATATTCCTTTTAAATGTTAATACTAAAAATCGTTCGTGGCAAGCAAGTTGTCTTAAAGTTTTTTCATAGAGAGGAAAAATATCCTGATAAATTTCAATGTTCTAGAACTAAAAGATCTGCTCTATAGATTAGAAAAATTACAGACACAACACAGCACATGTGCTGTACAGTATACAAAACTGGATAATATGTCAACAATATACATATATTAATGAAAAGCTTGGCAACTTTGTATGTCATATGTTATTCAAATAGAAAAATTGTAAGAGTACATTAAAATTACATATAGTACATACAGATACAGTGTATACAATTAGTATAGTAGATACAGTTCATATCTAGCAACTTGGTTCAATCAAGAGACAATATCTTCAATACGATCTTAAAGCGGAGAGCGGAGGCTATTAACATGAGAATTTCTCTGTTTGCCCTGTTACTTGTGGAAAGCTATAAAAACTTTATACTATCTATTAAATAAAAATATATAAATAAATATAAAAATACTAAGTAGATAATATCTACAAATAAAATAACTGTGTAGATTTGTTGCTTAGTAAAATGTTCCCAGAGATTAATTTTATTTATTCAGCAGTGAAACATTGGACAGTCAAAATTTTGAAACTTTGACTAATTTCTGGTAGTTTGAATTTTTTTTACGATAGCTATTGGAAGTAGAAGCAATAAAATCAGTTTTAAAACCCATTTTACTCGATGTTTCAGATAAAACTCGCCACAGAGTTTGTAATGTTCGCGTTAAATAAGCTGTATGAGAAAAGGAACTCAACGTCAGCACTTCGATTTTGACGGTAAAAGTTTTAAAAAATAATGCCTTATTCCACAAAAACATCCATGACGTTTCATATAATGATTACTTTTAACATAGATTTCCTTTAACATAAAGATAAGAATGTACACGTTGTCGTAATAAAGACAATCAAAATTGTGACGAACTTATACGTACTTACATATACATTTACACATCGTTTCATTGGTGTTTAAATTTTGATTTTGACATTCGTAAAGGATTTTTAATAAGACTATAAAATTGTTCCTTTTTCAAGCTACATAAATTTATAGTTTATTAAATCATGTGTTTTATATTTTTTATAGAATTAAATATCTTACAGAAGTAGTTTCCCCTAGTGACAAACTTACAAGCCGTCGTGTTTCTAAACTATGAAGCTTTTACACTACAACAGTTCTCCTATATTGTATTTTATATATATAAAATATTTTATTTAAAATATAAAAAGATAAATAAAAAGTTTTCATAGCATAAGTAATATTTCATATATTATTTAAAAAATATTAAAAAAGCTTGGTACATGTTGATAAAGTCACTCGGCCGGATGGGAACTTCCGCATACCGTTTGTTCGGCTATGAAAAATGTCAGTTGCCTTCTGACAACACCTGATAGCCATGTGAGATGCGTTTCGGAAGTCCTTTTACGCTATAACATTATATATTGTCAATTAAAATGTAGCTTTTATAATTCTTTACGTATCTTCTCATCGAGATGATTTGGTCATTATAAAGTATATTTTGGGAAAATATTAAGTATTTAAATTCCATTCATTCATTTAAAACTCGTTTACCACTTCAGTGAACGATATATTTTCGTCTCACTAACGAAACAAAGCGCAGCGTAGAGTTCCACCACTAGCCATGCAATGTCTCGGAAATTCGATTCGATTCCGATTCGATTTCGATTCTATTTCATAGAAACTAAAGAATTTTAACCGTTAATTGAAATTTCTATGTCATAAAATAATACATACGAGTATACATCTTGTAGTGGTGGCATAAAACATTTTTATTTTAACATTATATTTAAAATATTAAAATGGGTTACACTGAATAATCCTCTTTTGGACACTTTGTGCGGATAATAAGGGACGCGAAAAGATGAATTTATTATATAAGTACACTCTTTTAATATTCAGAGAAGGTGAATAAAAAAATATATGAATTTTCTTGTGTGACGTCATATTCAAAATATTAAAAATAGTAAGTAACTTGTAAAGCGAATATACATAATTAGTAGCGTTTTTTTTATTTTGCAACAGGTTCAGATTTTAATGTGGCTCTCACGAATAACAGATTAGGCTGATCAAAGTGTGTATTAAGACACTCCATTCTCCAATTTTCATCGAATTTCCGAGACATTGCATGGCTAGTGGTGGAACTCTACGCTGCGCTTTGTTTCGTTAGTGAGACGAAAATATATCGTTCACTGAAGTGGTAAACGAGTTTTAAATGAATGAATGGAATTTAAATACTTAATATTTTCCCAAAATATACTTTATAATGACCAAATCATCTCGATGAGAAGATACGTAAAGAATTATAAAAGCTACATTTTAATTGACAATATATAATGTTATAGCGTAAAAGGACTTCCGAAACGCATCTCACATGGCTATCAGGTGTTGTCAGAAGGCAACTGACATTTTTCATAGCCGAACAAACGGTATGCGGAAGTTCCCATCCGGCCGAGTGACTTTATCAACATGTACCAAGCTTTTTTAATATTTTTTAAATAATATATGAAATATTACTTATGCTATGAAAACTTTTTATTTATCTTTTTATATTTTAAATAAAATATTTTATATATATAAATACAATATAGGAGAACTGTTGTAGTGTAAAAGCTTCATAGTTTAGAAACACGACGGCTTGTAAGTTTGTCACTAGGGGAAACTACTTCTGTAAGATATTTAATTCTATAAAAAATATAAAACACATGATTTAATAAACTATAAATTTATGTAGCTTGAAAAAGGAACAATTTTATAGTCTTATTAAAAATCCTTTACGAATGTCAAAATCAAAATTTAAACACCAATGAAACGATGTGTAAATGTATATGTAAGTACGTATAAGTTCGTCACAATTTTGATTGTCTTTATTACGACAACGTGTACATTCTTATCTTTATGTTAAAGGAAATCTATGTTAAAAGTAATCATTATATGAAACGTCATGGATGTTTTTGTGGAATAAGGCATTATTTTTTAAAACTTTTACCGTCAAAATCGAAGTGCTGACGTTGAGTTCCTTTTCTCATACAGCTTATTTAACGCGAACATTACAAACTCTGTGGCGAGTTTTATTTGAAACATCGAGTAAAATGGGTTTTAAAACTGATTTTATTGCTTCTACTTCCAATAGCTATCGTAAAAAAAATTCAAACTACCAGAAATTAGTCAAAGTTTCAAAATTTTGACTGTCCAATGTTTCACTGCTGAATAAATAAAATTAATCTCTGGGAACATTTTACTAAGCAACAAATCTACACAGTTATTTTATTTGTAGATATTATCTACTTAGTATTTTTATATTATTTATATATTTTTATTTAATAGATAGTATAAAGTTTTTATAGCTTTCCACAAGTAACAGGGCAAACAGAGAAATTCTCATGTTAATAGCCTCCGCTCTCCGCTTTAAGATCGTATTGAAGATATTGTCTCTTGATTGAACCAAGTTGCTAGATATGAACTGTATCTACTATACTAATTGTATACACTGTATCTGTATGTACTATATGTAATTTTAATGTACTCTTACAATTTTTCTATTTGAATAACATATGACATACAAAGTTGCCAAGCTTTTCATTAATATATGTATATTGTTGACATATTATCCAGTTTTGTATACTGTACAGCACATGTGCTGTGTTGTGTCTGTAATTTTTCTAATCTATAGAGCAGATCTTTTAGTTCTAGAACATTGAAATTTATCAGGATATTTTTCCTCTCTATGAAAAAACTTTAAGACAACTTGCTTGCCACGAACGATTTTTAGTATTAACATTTAAAAGGAATATTTTAGCGATAGCGATAGCGAAACGATAACGCGCTCAGCTCATTGAATACATATCGCTTATAACGTATGTCATCACAGTGTGTGCCTGAGTGCCTTTATGACAAATAATCAATTTATTATAATAGTTGTAGTCAGATTAGTCAGTTGCTCTCTGGTACCGATACCAATTTGAACCGCAGATACATATTGTTCACTACAAGTAGAATTTGATAAGAATATAAATATTTGTGTTCCTCTTTGTAGTTAAGCTTTTACCTATAGTGATTTTTGTGGAAGCAATATATGTATATAGCCGTTTTTTATCAAAATAGTCTATCAAAAATTTAAATTATTTATTAATTCAAATTAATATATTTTAAGATTAACACTTTTATAAAGAGATCTCTTCAGCTTGTACGATGTCGTGTTCAGGATTGGCGTTGTGGATTGGACAATAAAACCGCTTGCTTGTTTTTAATGGCTGTTGTTAATCTACTGTTTTCTACTAACTATATTACTGATATATAAATAGTGGAAAATACGTCAAAATAATGTTTTAAAATATTTCAACAAATAAAGCCGTATTTCGTAAAATAAAATTGCTTTGTTAGAGTCCCAGTGGCTATAGCAAAGTTTGTTAAATTATTTCTACAGATGTAGGTACTAACAACAAAAGTTGTAATAACCGAATAGAAGTTTCGATGTGCGAGAAGTGAGATGTGAACGTTCCGAACGGAGCTTAATTGGCTAAAGAGCTTGAACAAAATCCAAACGTGGTTAGCCACAGTGGTATTACATGTATTTTAATACATAAGTTAAATAAAGAATTTATTTCAATCAGTATATTCTGTTTTATATAAAATATACTTCTTTGAATATAAATGTATTCTTTCAGTTCTTCAATTTTTCTTCTTTGTTCTATATTTAATTTTTATGGAACAATTGTTATCAGTACACAATTACAATAAGTACACAAGTACAACAATTGTAATCAGTGTATCATTATAACTTTCATCTCGAATTTAGGAAATATCCTGATGCATGGAGAAGCTTAAAACCCCATTAGCATTTTAGAATAGACAAAATCGTTTAAATATTAACATTAACAACGTAGACTATTTTCCACCCAATTCACTCTGCTTCTCTCTGACGTCCTATGATTTATTTTACCCATTTGTCAAAGGCTTGGTGGTATTTTTCCCGACTGGCTTATATTTGTTGACATATCGAAACACTACAAACTTTACACATTATGCCTCCTAATTTAGAACGTTATCCATGTATAAGGGGTGATCTCAACTTCACGTTATATTATATATAGTATCAAATCATATATTCCGGCTATGTATAAATTAGCAGGTATTTAGTAGCTGCCTATTGTTCCAAGTTATATTGAACCTAGTATTAAAACGCTCTAATTCACTTCTTTGAATTTTCCAGAGACATTGTGTA
Organism: Dione vanillae; assembly: GCA_037178615.1. Lineage (NCBI taxonomy): Eukaryota > Metazoa > Arthropoda > Insecta > Lepidoptera > Nymphalidae > Dione > Dione vanillae. The sequence goes on along the minus strand of JAZFAU010000048.1, from coordinate 981,827 downwards.
TTGTGCGGTAGAATTACAAATTGCGCTTTTTATCTTGTTAAAAAACAATTTAGAGTAAAGAAATAAAAATAATTCACTTTCTGAATTGGAAATCGAACCCTCTTTTGTGAAACCAAGTGATAGTTTTTGTATCTTTTATGAAGATATTTAGATATAACGTTTTCACAGGGATTACTAGACACTACTAGACTAGCATTATTTTCGTCTAGATATGTATTATGAGCAAAAATCTATCATCTTCAAGTCCCAAAACTCTGGCAATAAATAAAATTATAGTAATGAAGAAAAAAAAATAAAACAATATTCATGCATTATAGATACATAATAACTGAATTAAAAATACAAAATTATGAAAAATTCTCTATAGTAGCTATAGCATTTTCATTGCTTCCAACGAGTTGTGATTGTATTAATGAGTTATGGAGAGCGATATGTAAATCTCCAAAATTGAAGGCCGTTGTGATATGGCTGTGAATTGGCGATTGTAGAAAGACATAAATTCAATTAATCTATGACTGGGGAACTTATTAGCAAATATAAAAATAAAAAACACACTTCACTTACATTCTTATGTAAAGAGTACAATTATTATAGCTTCACGCTTTATCCCGCACATGGCAGGGTAGGCAGAGGGAACTGCAGGAACCATATTATAACATTATTATAACATTATTATAACCATATTATAACATTATTATAACCATATTATCGATACGCATGGGTACCTTCAAAAAGCGCGTCTACGTCCACCTTAAAGGCCGGCAACGTTCTTGTAACACCTCTGCTGTTACACAGGGCCGTGGGCGTCGGTGATCACTTACCATCAGGCGACCCGACCGCTCGTTTGCCTTGTCCTTCCCATAAAAAAAAAAAAAAAACCATACAAACCTAGTGTTAAGACACTCCGTTGCTTAGTCCCTGCTTTTTTTCCGTCCCCGCTACAATTATTACTTCCAATAAAACAATTTCAGCGTCCTATAACTTCCCCCCTCAAATATTTAATAATGTGAATTAACAACAATATACCTTATACCTCTATTAAAGCAAGTAAAATTAAGGAACATAGATGCCGTTTATATAAAAAATACTGAAGTGAGGGAGTCCCGGGAGGCCGCATAATACATTGAAATGTTTTTACTACGGCTTCTGTAGCAATAACATTACTTATTGAAGTATTCGCCTAGACTCGATATTGTCGCGGATTTTCCTTTTGTTTATACTTCTGGTAAGACATTGATTTTATAAAGATTCACTTAACTGCAACGCGTTAAGGCAGAATCTGATCTAGAAAAGAAAAGAAAAGATCTTCCAAATTTTCTATAGAACAAAATCCTTATAACTTTTTAACTTCAGGATAATCTTTGAACAAGTCACGTTTAATTTTCAGATCATATGAACGGAAAATTTGAAATTACAATTTCATCACCAATGATGAACCGAGTACTATTACAACATTACATTACCAATAATGTAATGTTGTTATAGTACTCGGTATTGATGCGAATATTTTAAGGCTCAAGATTCTTCAGCTTAAGCATTGCTTCAGCTTAAAAATGCAACGATTGTAGGTTCGATTTCCACTCGGGAAAATGATTTTTTTTCTTCTCTATAGTTGCAGCAGTTGTCGATACGCAATATCTGGAAAATTGGAGAGATATGAAGGGGACCGGAGTGTTTCAGCATTAAGTTTTCATAGCTTATCTTGTTATAAGTGGGTTACAACAAAATTCGAAAAGAAAAATCAATTAATAATTTGTTTTTGTTATTTTTACAGATTAGTATAATAATAATATGTGATATCACCAAGCCCATTCTCAATATATAATACTTTCTAGTTAAGTATTAAGAATTTATTTACGTGGCGAAGGCAATATAAAAGAAGAAGTATGTAATATAAATATCTTAATCCCAACTTTAAACAAACACGGATAGCAAAAGAAATATTGTAGCCTTAGTAGCGTAGCTGGGGGTGTGCGAGCGGTGCGTCATCAAAAAGAAAGGGCATCAAAGTTGACGATCAATTCTTATTATAAATGTACCAATGGTTATAATTTTTTTTTTTTTAGCTTCACGCTTTAACCCGCACATGGCAGGGTAGGCAGAGGGAACTGCAGGAACCATAAGAACCTAGTGTTAAGACACTCCGTTACTTAGTCCCTGCTTACTCCGTCCCCACTTTCCGCCGTTTTCGAGGCATTGCGTGTTGAGTGGCGGAACTCAACGCCGCACTTTGCCTTAGATGCCAGAGCGAAGAAAATGGAAATAGAAAAATCCATCTTCTCCGACTGGGGATCGAACCCAGTAACCGTCGCGTTACAGGCAAACGTTGCGCCTCTGCGCCACGACGGTCCTCATGGTCCTCATTGTTATAATATTTCATAAATATTTCTATATATCTATTATCACGCTTTATCTCACACATGACAGAGGGAACCGCAAAATTATAGGAACCTAGTGTTGAGACACTCAGTTGCCTCGTCCATAATTTCCTACTTTTTCAAAGCGTAACTCAACGCCGTGATTAGCTTTGTTACCAGAGCGAAAAAAATTGAAATAGAAAAATCCATCTCCCTCGAGTGAGAATTGAACACACAAAACATCGTGTTTACAGGTAGAGAAAATTATTCTTTGTTGAAAATATGTGTGAATAGGCCCTTCTATTCACACATATTTTCAACAACGAAACCGTCTTTTTGATTATTATTCTAATATACAACTCAATTTCATTAAAAGCTTAAAAGAGTACTTACATATACTACAAAACTCAGCCTGTACGTATCACGTGATCCACATACACATTAACGCTCTTGTTTACAAATTATGTGGGCGGATTAAGAATTGGTACATTGAAAGTTTTTCTATTTTGTTCGTTCATTAAATAGGATAAGGTGAATTTTGCTTACTTTATGTTGTATTAATGATTATAAACTAAGAAATCTGAAAATAATTATATAGCTGTAGTTTGTTTGTTTCGTACAGTTTCTATTCTCCCATGCCTAATTTTCGAAGCAATGCATATTCAGATCCGCAACTCACGAATGCTTAGTCTTGCAAAGTGAGCAAACGAAAAATATCTACGTATGTAATTTACAACTTCTCAAGTGAGTATGCAACCTACATCATCATACACTGTTCCACGACACTCAATGATATATTAATAATAAAAGAATAGAATAAAAAAGGTAAATTAAATAACCCTTTCTATGCAAAGTATAAATTTGCTTGTTTAATATGAAACTGACAATATAAAGCATACAAAATTTTAAAATTATATATATTTAGACAATAGAAGGTGGTTCTTCTTTTTAATCTTTCTAGTGTCTGATGTTCACAGTTGTGATGGATTTCTGCAAAGAATTGCAGTATTGTAGTAGCTGTAAGAGTCTAAACCTCTTTTGGGCACATTTGATGTCTCTCCATCATAGCATAACGCCTTTGCATTAGCGATGGGTATTCAGTGAGAAGATGTAGAGGTATTTCTTTATCCTCGTTGCATATTCTACACATCTTTGTGCTGTTGGTACCTAAGTTAGACATGTGTCTATGAAGACCACAGTGACTGGTCAGTTCTTGATGAGAGATAAGGCCTCAGTGGCAGCCTTCTTCTTTAATGAGTGCTTCAGCTTTGTAAAAAACAGGAGTACTCTACCATAGTTGAATAGCCTCATAGTGGAAGTAAGATCAGAGTTAGCTGTTATGAGATTCAAGGAATACTACAAAATAGTTGTGGCCCGTATTTGGTGCTCCCTTTAGTGCCATGATGTACGCCTGCTCATTTCCTTCGATTCAACTAGGTGTTTGGCACTTGTTAGTCTAACATCCCCTGAGAATGTCTCGTTGAGGGGTGAAAAATTATTAAACTGTTAATAGAAAAGGTAGTGATTTTTTTAATTTGTAATTTAAGATTTTCTAATAATGGACGATACAAGAAATGTATACTCGAAAACATATGAATTGAGCTACACTTCAAACATAAAATTGTCGTTATGAGGATCTCAAGATTAAATTTACAACGCCCACCGTAAAAGTATAATTTACGTCCAAAACTGCCTGTAACTCTGTTAGTTTTTTCTGTTTTATAACGAAATATTCGTAGTTTTTAACTAAATAGCATTTCTGTTTGGTAATAAAGTTACGAAATTAATAACTGTTAAATCTATTAGTGTTTAAAAAAACGATTACAATAGTCTTGTTATTTGAGGCTATTGAGGTTTCTGGAGTTATAAATAAATATTGGAATATAAATCTATGCAAAAATTAAAAGAAAATAAAAAGAAGAATGAATTTGTCTAGCAACTTAATAGTATGTCGTGGAGATTAATGTCAGATAAACTATTTCACAAACATCATGCTTATAATGCCCATAAGTTTCACATTTTAAGTATTATATAATAGGATTTAAATAATGTCGGTCATGTGTGAATAGTACTAGTTTTCCTTTTTTTTAGCTGACCAGACGAATTCTGTTGTTTTTAGTTCCACGCAACATATATTTAATGACGCAAAGATTTTACTATACATGTGGCATTGCATAGAAGAAATAGAAATATATTGTTTTTCGTCCTTAAGAACATATGGAACTAATATTTGATATTTTGTTATTATGTCTGATAGCTGGATAGTCCGCGAGTTCTTAAGAAGTTTTACAAATGAATAAAAAAATGTTGTCGTGGCGCAGAGAGGCAGTGTCAGCCCATAAACGGTTAGTGGTTTTGGTTCCCATTCGGGGAAGATGTATTTTTCTTTTGATTTTCTACACTAGGCACAGTGCGGCGTTGAATTCCGCCACTCAACACGCAATGCTTCTAAAGGCGGAGAGCGGAGTGTCTTAATACTACCGTGGTACCCACGGTTAAGGTTTCCTACGGTTTCTGAGGTTCCTTCTGCCTATCCTACTATATGTTATAAAAAAAAAACAATAAAATGTAATATTGTCTGCAATCTTCTTGTAAGTGTACAAACGAACATCAATATATGTTTCCTTATGTTTAAAGCTAAAATAATAGCTGTACTAGGTACTTGTTTTAAACGACTGTTGTTACAGTAATTGGATCTCGCAAAGGTTTTATATATCTTTATTGTATTTGAATGTGAAAGAATTTGCATTTTAACAATCAGTTAACTCCCACAAACCAGAGATTATTTTTAAGATCAAATTTAAAAAATAGATAAGGATCTGCTTGCGTTAGTATATAGGATAAGATTTTTTTACTAAATATAATTGAAAACGTAATTGAGGACCGTCGTGGCGCAGAGGCGCAACGTCTGCCTGTAACGCGACGGTTACTGGGTTCGATCCCCAGTCGGAGAAGATGGATTTTTCTATTTCCATTTTCTTCGCTCTGGCATCTAAGGCAAAGCGCGGCGTTGAGTTCCGCCACTCAACACGCAATGCCTCGAAAACGGCGGAAAGTGGGGACGGAGTAAGCAGGGACTAAGTAACGGAGTGTCTTAACACTAGGTTCATATGGTTCCTGCAGTTCCCTCTGCCTACCCTGCCATGTGCGGGATAAAGCGTGAAGCTAAAAAAAAAAAAAAAAAAAAAAAATATTGAAAACGGAGTAGCGAGATACTGAAATGGTTGATCTTTAAAAAATAGTATCGACGATGTCTAATATTGTCAAAAAAACCATAGATAATAAAAGTAAAAAATTGTGCAAGAACATAGTGTTTAATATATTGTTCTGTAAGGAATAACTCCGAAATTAATGAAACTATATGAGAGATGAATGAGAGCTACAATTGTCAAACACAAAGGTCGGATCGCAAAGACCAATGGAATGGCCACAAAATAAAATACAAAACGTTGAATAAACGCCTGTAACCGAGTAAATTTTCATTTTGTATTTAACTTTACGCTAAAATTAAACGGAAAATGGGAACGGAGCACTGGTTTTAATATTAAAATCATCGTAAATATTAGTTAGAAAGTTTCTAATATAAATTATAGGCATCAATACAAATTTAATATTTTTGAGAGTTTTTGATATTTAAAACAATTCAAAGAAATATCCAAGAAAAATTATGTAAATTTAATCTACTTCCTTGATTTCGTTATGTATTAAAGGCCAACATGTTACGGGTCTCTATTGTCTAATTTACAATATCAGTTTTTAGTAACAATATCTTCATGATTTATATATTAATTCTTAAGCAACTACCTGAAACTATCTTTATATTTGTTTTTTTTTTTAATTTTAAAAATGATAGCTCATATTGAAGAAGGTTTTCATAATTAATCTATAAATTACATATATACACAAGAACATAGATATATGTCATACTATTTATTTATTGATAGTTGCAGTAATTTATACGTACTTAATTTTGTAGTTTTATAATATAGTGAAATAATAAACGTTTTTAATAAGTGATATTTTTCAAAACTACTTTGACTCTACATTAGTTACAAATGTAACATCAAATAGAAAAATATAACTTTTACCTACATTTAACTGAGTTCACAGAGAAAACCGTTGCCCACTTCCGCCCATTTGACTAAACAGTACGTGAGCGGTGTAACTAAACTCCACGTCAATGATACGAAATCATTTATTAATTTATTTCTCTCAGTCAGAATTGAACCTATAACCATCACATTTATGTATATAGACGCTGTTTCACTGGATTGGATGTCAAACGTCTGAATGTCAAGTTATATAATTAACTAGTGATCCATAAAATATCAAATATCCTGTGAATACTTTTACATATGACAGCTACTAGAGACCTTTACATTTTGTATAAACCCCATCAGGTCGTTTGGGTCAAGAAACTTTGCAGAAAATATTTATCATCATCCGTAGGGACATTTCACAACTTATTTCATCTTCTTCGGCTTATTAATTTGGCATATAATAAACAATTATAAAAGAATAATATTTCATACTTTAAAAACTACAGCGCATTGTCATATTATATTTTTATAGTATTGAAAAACAATTTCAAAATTGTCATTAAGATGGTAACCTTAATGTACAATTTTGAAATTGTCATATATTTTTCAGAGGACATAACAGCAATGAATTTACTTAAAAATAAAAAAAAATATATTAAAACTCGCTTTCTATATAAAATAAACAAATTAATATAAAATAATATTCGTGTCTGTTTGTTCAGCGTACTGACAGGAAATAATTACCTATCATAAGTACAGTAATATTGCCTCGTATGTAAATCTGTGATGATCATATACACTTTGGTCAGTGTTGGTCAAACAATGTAATTTCTGATATATTATAACAAAATTTTAATTTCACTTTGAACTCTCACTCCAAGTGCTAATTGTAGAAAAACAAGTTGCTAAAATGCTCCATAATTGCTCCAAAGTGTCAGATAGTCGTAACACCAGGAGTTTAAATTAAAAACTACGAGAGCTGAGCATGTCTTTATATTTGCTTTTGAATAATTGCGTACTCTAAATTTAGAGACAGAACAGTATTTTTAATATAGCCTGTATATTAAAAGCCTAGCTCGGCAATTTGTAACACGTGGCCTAAATTTCGCAAATTAGAACCACAATTCCTAGGTTATTTTACTGTACAAAAAATCATCAGAATTAATAATTATATTATACTAATTATCAGAATATATATAATAAAAATTGTTTGTGAAAGAGGATGGCAAAGTGCATTTTTGAGTTTCGAAATTTTGTGAAGTTACCATATCATGGTATATGACCGAAGTGTCCTGGCACAAAGCGTAACTAAATAAAGTCTGAAAATGAAAACATTACATTATCATTATATAAGCTAAATAATTGCAATGTCAAAAAAGTTTTAGGAACCTATTTACCAAATAGTTTGAAAGAGTTATGAAACATGTTAATTAGTCTTTGAGTTTGTCCTTTTACTGGTTATTATTAAATTGGCTATCATACGTACTGTTGAACATTTTAATTTATCATTACGAATGAGTAAAATATATATATATTTTTGTTTCAACATAAAAACGTACTAATTATTAGATTCTAAACATTAAACATTCAAGGTCAAACTCTAAACACTATTTGAATTGTATACACATATAAGTTTTTAAAAACTATAAAGATTTTCATAAAATTTTACTTATAAAGATAGCTACAATATATTACCTAGTTCCATTAACAAGGCACACACCCTTATTAGGCTTGTTTAACATAGTTAAATAAGTTTTCACAGTAAAAACCAAAACTTTCTAATGAAATACAAAAAAGCTTTGTCCTTCTACAAAGAGAAGGTCAGAATACACAGCAGATAACAGCGAAAATGATAAGTTCAATCCATTCTCGAGAGATATTTTTTTTTTCATTTATAAAATTAATTAAAATTATTAAAGCATGTTGTTAAATTTCTTAACTTATCACACAGTGTTATAGATGTTGCCAAAAAATATTTTTGTTAGGTATTTAATTTTATTCCATATTCATATTTTCAATAGTATTATAAAAATACTACATTAAGATTAAATTCAATAAATATAAAGACACTGAGCGAAGTGAGGTTAATTTTAAAGCCAAGTTAATTTCTTGTTAAGGCAACAAGTATAACTTATTAAGAATCGTAGCATCTTGTCTATGTAAGTAGGTTATTTTATACATTTTTCACAAATATTAATTAGACAGTTAAGTTTTTTATTAAACGTATAATTTAATACTGTCCCATCTAGTACTAGTTACTAGTTTATACTACAAAGACATTAAGTCATAAGTGTAAATCTCCAACCAATTCACGACTTGAAGTCTCAAGAGAGCATCAGTTAGAAGCATTTCCCGCTACACTACTAAATCGTATTTAGTCAAATACGTATATAGCCAATCAGATAAATCTCTTTGAAATACGATAGATCCAGTAATCTGTTTATAGCGAACTGTTATATAGAGTTGGGAACATTTATAGAATTTAACTCAATTCCCTGAAGCCATTAGAAATAAAACCATTTGAAATATTAAATGTGTATTATTTAGATAGATATTCTGAGTTATATTTACATAAATGTACTAGCATTCAATTCTCGAATTATTTTGTTCGACGAATTTTCACTATATTCATAGATATAATAATTACTTGATTTTGCCTGTGGCCTTGTCACTTGAAATTATTTACGGATAATGTACGACATATGACAAATTCTAAGTGCCAAAAGTATCTCTGACCGCACTAATGCACAGTACTTTTCTTAATAAATATGTAAGACAAAATTACTTCGAACGAGTAGTCTCAGAGGGCTTCAGCGTTTTTAGTTATTATAGAATAAAATATAATTTTAAGTTTTAGATTAGCCTTAACGTTCTACGATAACTACAAATTGAAATAATAGATTATTTCAGAGTACCGTCGTGGCGCAGAGGCGCAACGTCTGCCTGTAACGCGACGGTTACTGGATTCGATCCCCAGTCGGAGAAGATGGATTTTTCTATTTCCATTGTCTTCGCTCTGGCATCTAAGGCAAAGCGCGGCGTTGAGTTCCGCCACTCAACACGCAATGCCTCGAAAACGGCGGAAAGTGGGGACGGAGTAAGCAGGGACTAAGTAACGGAGTGTCTTAACACTAGGTTCTTATGGTTCCTGCAGTTCCCTCTGCCTACCCGGCCATGTGCGGGATAAAGCGTGAAGCAAAAAAAAAAAATTCAGAGTAATAGACTATATCTGTAACACATTTTTAGTTTTGCCTTAAAGCCACCAATTTTCTCATCTCAATAATCAATTACAAAACCTATGTAAAACACCTGCTGTGCTGAAACCTTTGCTATGAAAATGAGATCATGGTGGGATAGTATCAGGGACAATACGCGTTTGCAGCATAATATTAAAGCACTGGGTCGTATCTAGAGCGAATATGTTTAAAAATATTGAGAAATACTCTAGTTTTCATTGCGTTAGCTATTGTTGGGACTTGGGGTGGAAATGTAGACAGAAATAAAACATTACTGAAAATTTTTATAAAAGGGTCAGATATTTTTCTAGGCTTCTAAATACGATAGAAAAATTTAAAAATTAACATTTTTTGAAACCGAATTAAACTCTGCACCAAGGGTTACGTACGGACTAGTCCAAATGGGTTTGTTCCTTTGGATCAGCTTAAATTTTAAATTAGTGTGAAAATTTCTCAAAAAACTTTCAAGGCATATACATTATTTTATATAAAGCGAATTAGACATTAGTAATTTTTAGAATACTTTATTTATTGTAATTTCTTACTTTTTGCTAACTTTCATATGATGTTAACAGAAAGTATCTTTCACTCTTCACGCTTACATTTTTTTAATTTGTATGTTTGTTTGTAGTCTTGTATCTCAAGAGGATTTAAAATTTAAATTGAAAATTTGTTTCAGTTTTACATAAATAGTTATAGTTGACGGAAAGTCAAGCAGACGAATATCAAAATAATTTTGCGATCAACAGAATATTAATATAATTTAAATTATTTTATTTTCTACTACGGAACCCTACTAAAGGGTATATCCAATTTGTATACGCGCATCCCGGAGGAGGCCTATATCCAGCAGTGGACAGGAAATTAAATGATGCTTAATTGACGATTATGACGATAGTCAAATTTCTGCAGCTTTTGCTAGATTGGAGTGTATTAATAAAATTTAGATTTTCAAAGGCTCTTTGCCTTATATTATAATAAAAAGTAATTTATCTAAAAATAATAGGTAATGCATTTTTTAAACTTTTCTTTTTGTATTTTTTTTATTTATTACTTTGAGAACGAATCGTCGTTTCTAAAGTAGACATTTTTTAACGTGCCAATTCCATTGGTTACCTTAAAAAATACTATCTGGGACAAATTGTTCCATTTTATTTCAAACATTATTAATTATTACGGATCAACTAACTTGGGTCTGGCAGGTACAAACCAAGAGTTAATCAAATAAGTCTACCGGTTACTAAATTACGTACGTAAATTGAAACAAAATTGTGTTTGTTTGTTAATAAGGTAAGGAGAACCTCTGAAAAACTTCAAAAGAGGACAAATCTGTAATTAATAGAATATATGAGACGTGGAACATATTACAAAGCGAAAATAGTATCCTTTTATTTTATATTATCTAACTGTGCAAGGATAAAACGTGAGGATGAAATAATAAAGTAGGTACGATGGCCGCCGATATAAGTACTTAAAAATATACTGTTAATATATCAAGTCATTTTTTGTAATATTACTATATATAAAATGCACAAATACCTGGTTTCGATTCTCTTTTTAATATTTTCCCATTTCCAAGATCAAGCCAAATAACTGAATTTTGTAAGTTATATACAGTAGTTTTTTTTTTTTTTTTTTTTTTTTTTTTTATGTAGCCTATTTTACGTCCCACTGCAGGGCAAAGGCCTCCCCTCTCTGATGCCACCCGTCTCGGTCTTCGACTTCCGACTGCCAGTTTTGGAGATATGCTTCCAAATCACCTCTCCACCTTCTACGAGGCCGGCCGCGACGACGGCAACCATCTTGTGGCACCCACACTGTTGAAATTTTTGCCCATCGATCACTCCGCATGCGGCAGACATGTCCCGCCCAGTCCCACTTCAGTTTCGCGGATTTTATACCAACGTCCGTTATGCGAGTTTTGGAGCGCAAGGTCGTGTTCCTAATGCGATCAATTCTTCTGACACCTAGTATGTTGCGCTCCATGGCACGTTGGCAAACCTTGAGTTTGGACTTTTGTGCTTCAGTCAAAGACCATGTTTGTGCGCCGTACGTCAGGACGGGTAGAATGCACATGTCAACGAGTTTGCGCTTCAGCGTCAGTGGAAGGTTTCCCTTCATAAGCTCCTTCATGGACCAGAAGCTCTTCCAGGCGTTTTGGATTCGTTTTTCAACTTCTTTATCCTGCCTGTTTTCGAAGGATGTTATCTGGCCCAAGTATGTGTACTCATCAACATAGTGTATTGTCTGCCCTCTTACTTCCACTCTACGCTTAGTACCGTTGCACATAATTTGGGTTTTTGTCATATTCATTTCCAGTCCAACTTCTAGGCTTGCCGCGCTTAGTTCTTGCAGCATGGTCTCAAGTTCCCCGGCTGAAGTGGCGAACAGGACGATGTCATCCGCAAAACGGAGGTTGGTTAATTTTTTGTCGCCAACGTTTATGCCCTTGGATGACCATGATTGTGAGAGTTTTTTGAATATTTCCTCTAAAGTTGAGGTAAAAAGTTTAGGCGAAAGCGGGTCACCCTGCTTTACTCCACGACGTATTCTAAACGTGGCTCCAGCTGTTTGCATTTGAATGGCGGCTGTGCTGTGTTTGTATATTGACTTCAGTAGATTTATATATGTGGTGTTGATGTTTTGGGATTCCAGTGCTGTAAAAATTGCTGAGTGGTTGATGCTGTCGAACGCTTTGGTGTAGTCAATGAAGGCTAGGTAAAGAGGTTTATTGAATTCGTTGAATTTTTCTATGATTTGATTTAAAGTGTGCAGGTGGTCTATCGTAGAGAAACCAGGCCGAAAACCAGCTTGATCGGGTGGTTGGTGGTGATCTAATTCGCTTTCCATCCTTCTCTCAATAACTTTAATGAAAACTTTGTAAACATGTGAAATTAAACTAATGGGTCGGTAATTCCCTATATCATTCTTGTCCCCCTTCTTGTGAAGGAGAACGATATTGGAATGACAAAACTTATCTGGTATATTACCGGTTTGTAAAATCTGGTTAAACAGTTTGGTCAAGCGAGGGAGTAAGACTGATTCTCCGATCCTCAGTGCTTCTGTGGTTATTCCATCTTCGCCTGGAGATTTGTTATACTTCATGCTTTTTAAAGCCATTTGCACTTCGCGCTCTGTTATGGAGGAGATGGAATCATCACAAGAATACCGTATCAGTAGATCATTATTGGAATTTATTGAGTCTGAATATAAGTTCTCATAGAATTTGGTGCAGATATTGAGAATTTTGTCCCTGTTTCTTTGTTTAATATTGTTTTCATCCTTCATAGATGTAACCCATGCCTTACCCCTTGAAATGCCTTGCCTAGCTACTCTAAGAGATTTGTTTTGTTCGAGAGCTATCTGGACCGAACGTGTATTGTGATCTCTAATATCTTTACGTATACTGCGTTTTACTTGTTTATCTACTATTCTGTATTCTGCTATATTACTTTTAGTGCCTTCCCTCTTTTCTATCAATAGCCTGGTTTCCTTTCTAAGTTTGTTGGAGTTCCTTTTTTCCGGTTTAATTTTCTTGCTCGCTCTTTTAATACTTTCAATAATATTAGCATATGTTATGTTTGAATTTGAAATGTCACCTGTCTCAAGTATATCAAAACTATTTTTTAATTCCCATTTAAAATCGTCTGCGTAATTAAATAATGTGTATTTGTCTAGTTTTTTAATTTTACGGAGAAATTGTTGTTTTCGGTGGATTTTAATATTAAGTGAAATTTTGGCTCTCAAGGGTCGATGGTCTGAACTAAACTCGATCGTGTTGATAATTCCTACATTCTTGATCACGTCTCTGTGGGACGTTAAAATATAGTCGATTTCGTTTTTCGTATTGTTGTCCAGGGAAAGCCATGTCCAACGACGCTGAGGTTTTTTTAGAAAAAAGGTATTGGCAATTTTTAGGTTTTGTCCAAAAGCAAACTGGAGCAATCGTTCCCCACGTTCGTTTCGTACTCCGAGACCGTGAGGGCCAATAAGTGTCATTGTCCAGTTCCTGTTTTGTGCCGATTTTTGCATTAAAGTCTCCGAGGATGAAGGTCCAGGCGCCTAGATTCTCTTCGCATGCTTTATTGAGCACATCATAAAACTCTTCTATAGCATCATCGTTAAGCGACGATGTCGGTGCGTAGACTTGTATTAAAGTCATTATTTTACTGTCGTTTATTTTGAATTTTAAAACAGCTATCCTCTCCGAATATCCAACAAATTCCAATATATTATCTTTCCATTTTTTCTCGACTAGAAATCCCACCCCGTACCTTCCACTCTTTTCCCCTTTGAAATAAAAAATATTGTTGTCCCTTTCTAATATATCCTCTCCTTCTCTTCTGACTTCTGATAAACCAATAATATCCCATTTGATCTCTGTTAATGCATTTTCTAATTCTATTAGTCTTTCTTCCTTCATCAACGTGCGGACGTTATAAGTTAAAATGTTAAGCGAATCGAAGTCCTTTTTTTCGTTAGCATTAGTCGTTGCGCGGTTAGTGGAACTCACCCGGAGATTCTTAGCACCCCTGATCCCAGTGCTTGTTTTTTGGTCCCCGCGAAGGCCATTCAAGCAACTGGAACCGCCGGGCACTTGGGGCCGCTTTAGTGTAGTGTTTGCCATATTATTATTTTTGTTTTTGAGGGGGTTTGGACCATAGCCCGCCATGCTGGTCCAGTGCAGATTGGCGGGTCGCCAGAGCCTCGTCCGTCAGTCAGCAGGGTGAACCACGAGCAGGTGAGGTTGGCTTGGGCCCCGAGAGATGTTGTATGGGACCCCTTTCACCCTATATACAGTAGTAGTTATTATAAATTAGACGATCTCACGAACATCAAAAGTGATTTGGCTAGTATTTTATACAATAATTTTAAGTAGGGTTGGAAGAAAGAACCTTGTGTAAAAGTACTCCGCTTTTCTTTTTTCATTTGAATTGATAACATAAATGATGATAAACGTGCCAATATGTAGGTCAAGTATATTCTTGAGTGTAATCCTTACCACGAGTACCTTTGAACTTGCAAGCGTTTGTAGCCAAACGATATTTTACTGCGCTAGGATGGCCTCAGAACTTGATAATGTTCTTCCTTTTTTATTTTCATTTCTTTAAAAGCTTCGAGCAGATTATGAAATGTTATGACTGTATCATTATATCTCTAAGTAAATTTTAAAATAATTAAATGAAAACTCAACATTCAAAGTCAAGTACTTTAGAAAATTAAAAACATTTAATCTTTAGAATCTAAAATATCTCAAGCTTAGAACTTATTCTATAAAAATACTGAAAGCATAAATACAAACTCCTGCTGCAGTAAATTCATAATAACTTGTCATAAATATAATTAAATACTAGTATAACTATGTTATCTCTGTTAGAGCCATGAGCAATATATTCTACTCAAATCAAGGTATATTAACGGTATGTATTCTTTTTATTATGAACAGTTTATTTTGTATACATGCAATAAAATAATTGTAATATTATATGAAATATATATCCTCTATTGGAATGGTCATAAAATATCGATATATCCTGACAGTGTGATGTGTATGTTGTGTATTATTCTCAATTTTTTTAAACTTTAATCTTCATTCTTGGCAAGGCAATAACAAAAAACGATACGTTAAACACTATTTTTTGTACGTTAACTTACGTTTTTTACATTATGTTGGATATCGTCGATGTTTATGAAGCACATAGTGTTTTTGAGTTATCTCTCTATTCCGTCAATTATTTTTGTAAAATAATAGGTCGTTATTTATTATTTTTGAATAAATTGATCTTAAAAAATTGAAAAGTAAACTCTATTTTATGAAAGTAAAGATGCATATTCTTTTACATTTAAGTACAATAAGAACGTATGAAGCCTTTGCAAGATCCAATTACTGTAACAATAGTCGTTTTGCAACAAGTGCCTAGTACAGCTGTGATTTTAGTTTTAAATTTAAGGAAATGTTCGTTGATGCTATTTTGTATACTTACAAGGAGAATGTGGACAATATATATTATTTTTGTTTTGAAAAAAAACTAGGAAACGACACTAGAAATGCAGTAGCAACATTTTTTATCGCGTATCAGAAATAAGAGGCTAAAAATAAATAAATAAGAAACTAAATATATTAAAGTGAACATATGAAAACAAATAAAAATTTAAACGCAGCGGGATTCGAACTCACGCCCTCTTGTGAACCGTGCAAGCGCTCTGACCAATGAGCCTTGTGTTCTTCATCACGCTGTGTCGAAATTTTTATATTGTGGTTTATACAACTTATTTCGTTGTTACTATCCCTGTCCTGAAGATAATTTCAAATTTCCACTACTCAAAGATTATTAGTGTGGATTGACACTATGAAATTCATAAAAATATTATAAAAAAAATAAAATTCTACTTTATATTTGTATGTGGGTCCCTGCTGTATGCGGCATAAAGTGAGAAGCTATAAATTTCCCATAACGACAACTTTTGTGGCAAGTGTAGCTCGATTCATATATTTTTATGATTTAAATTATTTCGTTTATTATGATGAATTTTTCATAACATACATTATTAGAATAACATCAGAAAACACATTTCTCTGTTTGGTGTTCTATACTGAATGCATTCATTCATCCTTCATACCTTCCATACAGTTAGTTATTCATTCATATACTCATTCACTCTACTGTAAACAGATACACATAATTACGCACCTCGTTATCATGAAACGTGCTAAAATACAAACTTGAAATATAGGACTGGCTTTATACTAGCAGGCTCAAATTAACTTGAACAAGTTTAGCCAAATAATAAATATACTCTTTTGATATGACTAGAAGAATTTAGAATTTTACATTTGGAAAATATTTTAAAGTGATTAATACCACAACTGCTGCCAAAACTGCTCTCACAACATAGATTATACTCTGTTACCGTATTTCTTTTTGCAAAGTACAAGCGAGAATACATTATGACAGTAGATATGTGTATCGCATACAAATACATATTTTAAATACCATCTCTTTATTAAATCTATGCTAATGTTATAAATATGAAGAGTTGGTTGGGTTGTACACGCTAACCTCGGGTACCTACGACTTGTTTGAGATGAAAAATTGTTATAACGACGTGATGTGGATGAAATTAATTTTTCAGCTCAAGCAAATCTGAAATCCAAGATGGGTCCATTTAGTTGGGAAGCCTATGAGCTATAATATAAAAAAAATAGTTGCCTGTAAAGTGGGTTTTACGGGCGAAAATTTTACGTGACAACGTCTTTTTCTCGGTAGAATATTTATTGATATGATTAATAATTATAATATAAATTGCACAAATTTTAACTATAGAAAATATATTTTGTTTACTAAAATATTGTACATGTGTCAAGTGATACGCGCGGCGGACCGATCATAGTTCGGTGACAGTTGACACATCGTTACGTTACCTTTTTCATATGTGACTCCGAGCCGCAACCTAATTTAAGACGTTGTCACGTCAAAAGAGACCTGTAAACCTGTAAACGTGACGCCTACACTTCTACTTATGTGGGACATACAGCGTTCAAGTGCTATTAAATAGTGGCTGCTGCGCATTTAACGCGAATAAATATCTTGACATTTACTTGGGACTAGTGTCAAGAGTGCAATAAGCTATTGTTTTATTAATATTTGTATTACAATCTTCTCAGCCTACATTTAAATGTCTGTAGCAAACTAAGAAGGTTTCCTTTTTTAGACGTTTTGGAAAATATTCATAATTATCTTGGGGTTCCATATTTCGATAGAACCCTTACGAAGAGGAATAAATCCTTATCAAGTAGTCTTGTTGATAGATTACCTGTATATCTTCCTTGAACTTGTTAAATATTAAATCTTAAATGAATATCCTATTGATATCCTATGAAATATGGGAAGAAAAAAAGCCAGCTGATAATGCACCGTTATCCCACATATTTGACAAGATTTCATTGAGGAATTTTATGACGCTTGTTATCACTACTTACAGTACAAATAAAATAAAAAATATGCAAATTGTTAATTTGAAATAACAACTAAATCTAAAATAAAAACTAAATCTTTTTAAAATCTCTAAAAATCTTTATTTCATACAATTTTTACCCTCCAAAGTCATGCTATCATCGGGATATTAGTACGGGACCATTCTTGCGTGAGCTTGTATCACACTTTATTTATTGTTCCTAGTGAAGACGACTTTTTCACAGTATAACAGCTTATCTTAAATAAGAAAAAGTATGAAATTAATCAAGCAGCGAAAAAGTGAGACGTTTAGCATTATTGTTTTAAGACAAATGAAAAATTGTGACAGTTTATATAGGAATATATTTCCTGAAGATAAAGTTTTAAAAAAGGTATTTCTTTGCTTTATGTCAACAACTTAACTAATATTGATGTCAGTCATCATAATATAGGGAACTACATTTTATGCAGTGAATTATGGCTAGTACAGAACCATGCGTGACCAATTTTGTTTTATTTTTTTGTATTCTGAATAATACAGACGTTTCTTAATGTCAATTTCCTGATAAAGTTCATTCATAGTGTATATTTTTCGTGTAATGTATTTTTCTTTCATTCTTCAATCGAATTCAACTGAAATTTGCGCAAATATATCAATTCAGTGAACACGAACATTATTAATAATTAAATTAATGATATTTGATGACGTTATTTTAATGACGTTAATTTTTATGAAATTAAATAAATCTTTGTTTCTAATTTCATAAAAATTAATGTCATTATCAGAATATAAGAAAAGAATTTTCTACACGCTTGTTCCCGCAAATTTTAGGTAAGTCTTTCATTTTTCACGATATCGCGTGTCGAAGTGTAATGTTATGTACTGTGCTTGTTTATAAAAACAAGGAAATATAAACAGTCCTTTCCTAAAGATGGAATCGAACACACAACCTTCGCGCTTGCACTTGACCGTGCTACGATAGTCGCAATATTCATAAATACTGTGGCCTGTATTGGAGGTACTTTTTATAGTAAGATTATTTCATTACAAAACTCATATGAGCCAAAATGTATATTATAAAAAAAATCAGAGCAAGAAAAATAATAATAAACAAACATTATCGTTATCAATATATTGTAGATATTATAGTAAAAACCTTAAAAGACAGTACAGCGTCAAAGTCAACGTAAACGGAGCCCGTGCAAGGGATTTGTTACTATATAACTTTATTATGCGAGCATCCCACTATTGAGTTGTTCCGTATTCATAAAACGACATATTGACGAACGCTCTAGGGCTTAGCATACAATTCCTCGATTTGGTTCCACTCTCCAAAATCCCGCATCAATACATATGAGATATGAATACGTTGACGACTTTGCGTGTGATTTTCAATAGAGCCATTGCTGTTTTATGAATCATCTTTTAGTTTTATTTCTTTGAGGGATAGCTTTAAAATATTTTTTTTACTGTCCATTATTAATGATGTTTATTTATTTGTTGTTTACTCTTTTTCTTTCTTATTCTCTGCTAGCTATAAAGAAAGTCATGTAGCAAATACAAATAAATGTACAAAGCTAAATTCAATCAATTCAATAAGACATTCTATTATTAAACTCAAATCGTGTGAAATCAATCTCTTTGGAAATGTATTATAAATTCAATTTATTTTTGTCTGGATTGAATAAAGGGATTTTTTTTATTATATAAAAATAACTAATTTTTGTTATATAAAAATAACTATTTTTATTATCATTCATTCACTAGCATGGCCACTCTAATGAATTCATTCACATTTTAATATAAATACAAAATCATTCAATCATTCATGAACCTTAAAATTTAAATTTAAAAAACTATTACAAAATGTAAAATGTTCGTAAAAAAGACTGCAATTAAAAACTAATTGCTCAGTCGGAAATATTTAACGAGATTAAGCGTGTCAAGGAAGTTTCCTGTCTGCATGAACTTTTAATGGAATCAACAGCGTAACTGCTGGCATTATTCTTCGTAAGTGCAGTTGGGATAATTAATTACAAGTGCATTATTTTTTTAAAAAAATTCTGTGGTGGCTTTCCATTTATATGCACGAGCGAAGGTACTATCTAATATCAACCTAATATACTATATATCATATACCAACTGCATATGACAATATTAGAGAAATAAAAAAATGGTTGCCTGTAAAGTGGGTTTTACGGGCGAAAATTTTACGTGACAACGTCTTTTTCTCGGTAGAATATTTGTTGATATGATTAATAATTATAATATAAATTGCACAAATTTTAACTATAGAAAATATATTTTGTTTACTAAAACATTGTACATGTGTCAAGTGACACGCGCGGCGGACCGATCATAGTTCGGTGACAGTTGACACATCGTTACGTTACCTTTTTCATATGTGACTCCGAGCCGCAACCTAATTTAAGACGTTGTCACGTCAATAATATTATAATCGTATGATTATCACAATAATATCTTTCTTTAAATAAAATTGACATGAGAGCTTTTAGAAGTAATATATTCTGAGAAATTTTCAATAGTTTCTGTATAGAATATTTCATTTTATTTCAAAGTGAGGGACAATAATTGGGATGGATTTTTAATATTACAAGTATTGAAATAAAATCGTAATTATAGTTTATAACGAAAAAAAATTTAGTAATTTTTATAATTTAAGTAATTTTTCATTTCTTTTAATATTTGCCAAGCCCTTTGTAAAAAATATTTGAATTACAAAATGTATTAATATTATATTTTATATAAGAACGTTAATGTCGGGAATTAAGGTTAAAATTGGAATCGATTGAATTATTTGATCGTTTAGATGTAATCCAGTGTAGCTTCTGTAGTATGCACACAGCTTTTAGTTAATTCTATTTCACAATATAAGTGAAGCTGTATTATTAAATTATATTTATATATCTGTTCACTATTTTAAAACATACTGCTACTACGTGATGTGCAACGCATGAGGTAGGCATGAAATACTAATGACGTAAAGATCTCGTACTACCAAAATATCACTTAACGCGACCAATCTGCCACCTCACGTTTTAGATACTGCAAAGAATATATAAAGTAGGTACCTTTGTTACTTACAATTTCCTATTTATAATAAAAAACAGCCTCTTTCAAGTAGATTTATTGTAAATTCAGTTTTTTTTTCAAATGTTCTGAAAGAACGATGTCTGCATATCGTAATAAATATATTACACTATTTAAATCTAATATTTAAGTAAATTATCGTGAGTATTTTAATAATGTTACATAGTATTTGAATAATACATCTTATTCTTACTTCACTTCTCTGTATACTTAACAACCTGGTAAGATGGAGAGGTCCTAGAGTGAAGACACTTGCTTTTTCACTTTCAGCAAATAGAAACATATGTTTGAGCTATGTAACTTAACTCCGTATTTTGTCTTACCTGATATAGAAAAAGTTCAAAAACATATTAAAATCCAACTTTAGCTATATACACAGAGGTACAGCGGTTTTCTGTAAGCGCAAAGGTTTATGTATTCGATTCAATCTTTTTTTGCGGTAAGAATGCAAAACGAGGTGTTGAGTTTCGACGCTCAAGACAGACGCCTCGGAAAACCAGGAATACTACAGGACTACTCCGTCGGTTCCTGCATTTCCCTCTACCTCTCTGACTACTCCACCATTTGGGAATTACAGTGTGAAGCTAAAAAATACATAATAGTTGTGAAGCAGGCATTAATTTATACTTAATATATACTATCATAATAAACCTGTAACCTAAGGGCTTTAAATTATATAGCTTTTCCGTTTAATTTTAATGTAAAAATTCATTTTTTGGCCGCCTTTGAATGTTGTACAGCGTAACCTAAGATGATAAGCCGTTTTATTCATTTCAAAATAATGTATTATATTTTTCATTGTAATACAACATTCAATGTAGTTCTCTTATAAAAGTAAAATTTAAATAAGATTATTATAAAAATCGTGATCTAAGTAAAATCTCATCACGTATTTCAAACGTAGATAATTATATATTTTCACGAGAAAATTTTAAAACGTCTTTTAAAATTTATGCAATCTTGCTAGAACTGCAAGAGACCTGGGGGCTTCTGACACACTGTCAATGAAACTATATTGAAAAGCGTTTATTTTAATAATACGAATTAACGATGGTAAAATTATTTGCTATTTATCTATAGAAAGTATGGCTTTAAGTATGGCATTTCCATAAAAAAAAACTAGGGCGACGTCATTTTTCAAAGTTTGTACTATGCATGTGCACACTAACACGTGTTAACCCGCTTACATCACTGAGTTCCGAACGAAAGAAATACTGCATAATATTCCCTACCTCAATTTGTTTCATGTTTAATATTAAAAATATTTGTCTCTGTCTTTACTGTCGCATTTTCGTTTCATTCACTTTCATGATGACGATGATTTAAAATAACGTTACTGAAGTGAGCATATAAATATATACATATGTATAATGTGTATGATAATATCTATATATAAGAAATACCAACGATGAAGTATTTTAATAAATATGCAAAAATAAGCCTGACTTACATCATTCTTTATTTTCTTAGTGGCCAATATTTCGATTGTCTTTAAAGCGAAGAGTTGGCACCATATAACCTTGAAAACGTATAGATAAACTTTATATTATTTTGTTTCCTTTTAATAGCACAAAATAAAAGTTTACTTGTAATAAGCTAGATGAAGCTGTTATATCTTTGATGAATTTTTGATGTGGAAAGCAATTTTCTACAATCTTTGCATCACAAGGTAAAGAATTAAAATAGATTTTTTTGAGCAGTATGTCACGGGAGTCATTTAAATATTTGTAGGCTGCTGGAAATAAGACTCTGAAATTCTGTGCCGAGTGTAATTTGAATGTCAACATTGCTTAAGTGTCTCGCGGTTATTTTAACGCCTTTCTATCTTCGCTGCAGGCAGATGTAACTTTGTAATGACGCTTAAACAGGAGTCTTTAATGGAGAAGACTATTCAATTTAATTTTAAATATAAAAGGAAATACTAGAATTTATATTTAGGTTTGAAATTAACCATGCTCACGCATCATCCCAAGATAAAGCAGAGTAAGCAGACATTCTCTAGTATTAAGACACCCCGTTCCCGGCTTTCGACAGAAAATATAATACATTGGTTATGAACAGCGGAACTTAACGCCACGTTTCGACTTGTCAAAGTTCGAACACTATTTGTTTTCCTCAGTGGTTACGGCCTTAGATATTTATAATATAAAATATATCAGTACCAGTGCTTAAATAACGGTTGTAAAGAGAAAAAAAAACCTTCCGTGTACTAACTGTTACTCCGCCCAACAAGAGCGCTATATGTGTATGTGGATCACGTAATACTGCGTAGGAGTTTTATATAAATATTTTTCTAAGTTTTTAATAAAATTGAGCTATAATTAAGTGGAAACATAATGAGGACGGTTTTATTGTTGAAATGTGTTGATTATTATTAGGGTTAAACGTAAAAATATTAGAATAATTTTAACAAAAATATTAAAATTTATAGTACAGTGCAATAATTTTTTTATATTAGGACTACTTGTTGAACGATCGTTCATGTAGATTTTACGTCTCTTATAATATTTCACTTACTTCCCGAGCTTGCTACCTACTATTTCTGTTGAACTGCGCTTGGTGGTATTATTATAATATCACTCTGTAAAATAACATGTAAAATAACAAAGTAGTAATGCATATATAATTTTTTTTAGATTTCGGTTATATCCCGCTTCGGTTATATCCCGTAATGGGCTGTGGGAACCTTGTGTTAAGACGCTCTGTTAAGACATTTTGGAATTAAGGAGAAGAAAAAAACAATTCATTCACTCAAATGGGAATCAAATCCGCACCCGCCTTATTTTTAGTCAGAAGTCGACAGTCTGATTCAGGCGAGTTTTTCAACAATATAAATTATAAGATCTTGAGGCTTTAAAAATACCATTATCAATACCGAGTAGTATAATAACATTACGTTACCAATGATGAATATTTCATTTCACATCTTCTCTTCATACGCTCTGAAAATTAAACGTCAAATGTTCAGAGTTTTTCCTAAGAAATTAATAAAGTATAAGAATTTCGTTCTATAAAATATTTTAAAAGAACAGCGTACTTGTTTTTCTTTTCGAGGATACGATTCATCGAATTACATCTTAACTAGTGGAAATATTTGGATATGCTCTTCTGCGATTTGGAAATAATTTAAATTTTCATTCAGAATAAGGCAAGATGATTGGCTAAACGTTTCACGAACACAAGATTAAATAATATATGACAACCATTATCATACGAATATATCTATATCTATCTATAGTTACTATGTACGTTATGTCACTAACAGCGCATCTTCTATATCGCCTTAACGTGAATACGTTAAGTCAATCTGTGCAAATAATTAATGTAATTTGAACGTAGGTTTTTGAATAAAATATACACTTAACGAACGAAACGCGCTGTATACGATACTTATTTAAATTATTTCACAATTATACTTAAAGAAAACATATAAAAATTTGAACGCTGCGGGACTCGAACCCGCGCCCTCCTGCGAACCGTGCACCTGCACGGTTCGCAGGAGGGCGCGGGTTCGAGTCCCGCAGCGTTCAAATTTTTATATGTTTTCTTTAAGTATTTTTTCTATCCTCAGTGTGGATTAACACTTTAAAAATCATCAAAAATCTATAATCTAATGAAAGGGACTCAGGGGCATGAAACTACGCTATAATCAGGGGGACTCAGAGGGATTAAACCACGCTATAATTAAGGGGGCCCAGAGGGATGAAAACTACGCTATAATTAAGGGGGCCCAGAGGGATGAAAACTACGCTCTGCTACCAGAAAATGTATATAGTATATAGTGAAACCACGCCCTGCTACCAGAAAATGTATATTGAATAATATAGGGTAGGGTGTGCCGCATTTGTGGAAGCGTGCTGAGGGGGAGGTTATTTATTAATTATTTACTTTATAGTCGGTTCTAGGATAATAGAAATTGTACAGTACCTTATCTTCATGATTCACAACACAAACACTGATTGTTCCCGGCCGGCATGGAATGTTTCACTTGAGTCTTCTTCACTAGGGGTTACTTGCACTATTATCTTTTGTAGGTTTGTCTTTGTCAGGTTCAATGTCAAGAGGGAATACACAAAAGGGAAATCAAATAAGGCTGAGGGAGGGAAAATCACACCGCTAATTAATATTAGATTCAGGAAGGACGTGCGCTCGCGTCGGCCGTCTCACGTGCCCCCTTTACTACTTCTCGACAACTACTGCTAACTACTACTGACCGCTCGCGCGGGGTGTTCGCACCAGACTCTAAACTAGTCGGGGATGCCATATATAAACAAACATAGCCCCCGCCCTAAACATCTAATGTTTACGAGAAAATGGGAAAAACTAACTAATAGGTAGACGAACTAATTTGGTTAAGGCTCTCTTTAGGATACCTGTCGATGTCTTAACATCGACTACACGCACAACACTATCTTTACCAGGATAAATTTGGGAAATGCGACCACGTCGCCACTGTAAAGGGGGTAAATTATCATCTTTTATGAGGACTAGCTCGCCTACTGTTGGAGGATTCACTGGATCAGTCCACTTCTGCCTAGTCTGCAGAGTGTATAGGTACTCTAACTGCCACCGCGACCAAAAATGTTGAGTTATCTGTTGCACTACTTGAAAACGGGTTAAACGATTAATTTTTACATTGTTATAGGGATACTCCGGCAAAGCACTAAGAGGTTGGCCAATCAAAAAATGACCAGGCGTCAAAACTTCTAGATCGTTAGGGTCATTAGATAAGGGACATAACGGCCGGGAATTTAATACCGCCTCAATTTTAGCAAAAATTGTAGTTAATTCCTCGAATGTTAAATGAGTTTCGTAAACGACCACCGACTCTGTTGATTCCTTTCTTGTCAAGAAAGAGTGAGAGTCGTCTTAGGGAAGACCGCAAGGAAACGCAGAGGAGGGAAGAAGGCGGAGGGAGGTTGTACTTTTAAAAAATATCTCACACACGTTATCTAAGGGGTAAGCAATCATGGTTTGAGGGGTCTCTTCAACCTTCCAGAATTTCTCGATGAGACAGGTAAGGATATTCCAGTCATGGGGGGCACTAATTCACCATAATCGACAGCGACTGGACCGCAAACAATATAACCAAAAATTGTAGATAAAGCAGTAAGGCCGTTAAAGTTAAATATTTTATCTTGTAATAAAAGCGCGCCGAACACGTCAGCACCCAATAGTATATCTATCGGGCCAGGCCTATTATAGGTAGGGTCAGCAAGGGAAAAATCACTACTAGGAAAAAACACAGACTCAGGGAACTCAAACTCAGGATGCGTACCGGCAATCACATCTATAACTATAGCAGAGGTTGACACCTCAGGGAAGGAACTATACAAAGGTTTAAAACACAGGGAAATAGAACCACGGGAAACCACTAAAGGAATATTACCTATGCCACGTACAGGGGCACAGGAGGGGGAGATGGTCAAATTGAGGTAATTAACAACAAGATCGGTTGTAATGAGGCAACCCTGGGCACCGGTATCACATAAGGCACGCGCTTCAATAAAATAGCCACTAGCAGTTTTAACGTGTAATTTAACAGTAGGCAATAATATAAGGGAATTGGGTGAGATATTAAGGCAAGGGGAAGGGGGAGTAATACAAGTATCTAGCTATGTGGGTCTATCTTCTCTATTATAGGAATTATCACGATATCTTATATTATATTCAACCTGTCTAGGTTGGGGCGGAGCATTTTCTCTGGGGGGAGAAGCTCTCTGGGAATGTCGTTGGGGGGAGCGCTGGAGTTGCGAAGGGGAATATTTCTTATGCTGGCCCCCGCCCATATGGGGACCGCGGGTAGAAGAAGGACAGGTACGCGGATAATTGCGTTTATTAAATTTGGAATTATAATTATACTTGCGATTGGATGAGGTAGGATACATTGGGTTACGGGAATCATTAAAACATAGCATAGTGTGATGGGATGAGCGACCGCAGGTTGAACATTTGTAGTCCCGCTTACACATAAGAATTGAATGTTTGTCCAAACACCTATAACATAACCGGGAATGTTTTACAAATCCCGATCTTTCTCTAGGATTCATAGCTCTAAATTCTGGACATTCACGGAGGTAATGGGAAGAGGAAGCACACAGGTAACATTTTTTACTATTATTTATTACAGGTAACATTTTTGTCTATTATTTAATATAGGGGAGGGAGGAGCCGCAAAGTAAGTATGTTTAGGTACAGTACTTTTAAATTTCGTCAGGTTAGAATCTACAAGGGAGGTGTTGCCAACGTTGTCATGGTGACGACATTCGTCTTCCAAAAAGGTAATAAGATTTTCAAAGGTAGGTAACTCATCAGCGTCACCGCCATAACAACGCTCAAAACGGGATTTCAAATCAGAGGGAAGCTTAGTCAAACATATATGTACTAACATATAAGACCAATAGTATACGGGTAAATCTAAGCGCTCTAAATAGCGATAGGCAGTTAACAAGGGGTTCAAAAAAGCCGCGCGCAAACCTGTAAATTTATTCGAAATCTCCGGCAAGGTAAGTATCTGGGTTATGTAGGTATCAGCAAGAACCCGTGTATTGTGATATCGCTGTTTCAACAACTCACGAGCAACTTCATAGTTGCCTTCTTCAATTTTTAAATGTAGCAACAACCGCTTAGGTTCATCTGCCAAGGATCCAACCAAGTACTGTAATTTCATTGTGGGGGTTAAATGGTGTTGGGAATCTACTACACTGTCAAACTGATCAATAAAACTTATCCAGGAGTCAGGACGTCCATCAAACTTAGGGATAGGTAAATCAGGTAATCTATTATAAAGAATTCGCTCAGTAATATTTTTACTACTCATTCTTACGGGTGTACTGGCCAGGACAGGATCAACTACGGGAGCAGGTGGGCACAACTCTAACTGACGCACCCGGAGGTCGTCTATTTTCTTATTTACTAAACGCACTTCTTTTTTTACATAACTAATTTCTTGGTAATCGATAGCCGGGTCTAACCCACCCAGGAGCACTGAGGACGCGTTTACAAATAAATTACAATGAGAATCTAAATCCTTGAACCTAACTAATAATCTAGGTATTTCAGAAGTGCCAAGAAGTTCCGAGGTATCGGCAATCCAATCGGAAACAAAGCGTACCACACCTATATTTTTTCTATATTCTGCGCTTTCCGTATATAAGGAACATTTTACTGTTTCATCATGAGTAGCCATTTTAAATTATCAAGTAAACTAATAACTGAACTAAAATATTAAAAATTAATAAACTCGTAATAAATAATGAACCCACTACCAACGGGCGAGATCAGAAATCAAGTAAACAAATAACTCAACTAAAATATTAAAAAAAATAATAAACTCGTAATAAACAATGAACCCACTACCAACTGGCGAAATCAGAAATCAAGTAAACAAATAACTCAACTAAAATATTAAAAAAAATAATAAACTCGTAATAAACAATGAATCCACAACATCTGGCGAGATAAGAAACCAGTTACGCGTCGAGTCGGCAATCTACTATATCGCAATATAATAAAATACTATGATATATAATATGACTACAATTAAGGCTTAAACTTCATTTAAATAAAAATAAAAGGAAAAAGGGTAACAATAAAAGTGTAGGGATAATATTTTAAAGTAAGTTAGTTTTTTAAGGAAATTATATTAAAATATTTTAACTAACTTCAATTATAATTTAAAACGGGATAGGTAATAACGTATAGGCGTAATATTATAAAATATATGTAACCATATTATGTGTATTTATTATATTTTATATTTAATATATAAAATTATATTCAATATTTATTTATATATTTTACACATTATACATTCACCCTACACAATTATATACTCAATATTATATGTATAAAAATTTCATATAATATTATTTATAATAAAATATAATTCACGAGCATACTCGAATGAAACGCGTAGTATGCGGCAAGGCGAGCGCGCGACGATATGATTCTACCCACGACTGCGTTATATTTTAAACAACTCGATGCGAACACGTTTTAAAAGGTTAGGAAATCAAATTATATTGTAATTATGCGTTAGGTACCAAATTAAGAGCCAAAATACCAAAACGGGAAAATAACACTGTAATGAAAGGGACTCAGGGGCATGAAACTACGCTATAATCAGGGGGACTCAGAGGGATTAAACCACGCTATAATTAAGGGGGCCCAGAGGGATGAAAACTACGCTATAATTAAGGGGGCCCAGAGGGATGAAAACCACGCTCTGCTACCAGAAAATGTATATTGAATAATGTAGGGTAGGGTGTGCCGCATTTGTGGAAGCGTGCTGAGGGGGAGGTTATTTATTAATTATTTACCTTATAGTCGGTTTTAGGATAATAGAAATTGTACAGTACCTTATCTTCATAATTCACAACACAAGCACTGATTGTTCACGTGGAATGTTTCACATTAGTTTTCTTCACTTGGGGTTACTTGCACTATTATCTTTTGTAGGTTTGTCTTTGTCAGGTTCAATATCAAGAGGGAATACACAAAAGGGAAATCAAATAAGGCTGAGGGAAAATCACACCGCTAATTAATATTAGATTCAGGAAGGACGTGCGCTCGCGTCGGCCGTCTCACGTGCCCCTTTTACTACTTCTCGACAACTACTAGGGGAAAACACAAAAGGGAAATCAAATAAGGCTGAGGGAGGGAAAATCACACCGCTAATTAATATTAGATTCAGGAAGGACGTGCGCTCGCGTCGGCCGTCTCACGTGCCCCCTTTACTACTTCTCGACAACTACTGCTAACTACTACTGACCGCTCGCGCGGGGTGTTCGCACCAGACTCTAAACTAGTCGGGGATGCCATATATAAACAAACAATTTCACAATTGTTTTTACAGTAAAATTAAAGAGTAAAGTAAAAATTAAAGAGTAAAGTATAGGATGTTGAAATTGTTTTATTGGAAGTAATTAATTAATTTATATTTTATTTATAGGTATATAGATGAAATGTGCATTTTTATAAATAAATCATCAAGTCATAGATAAATATAATCTTTGCCTTTCTTCGATTGGAAATCCCCTGTCACATCACAACGGCCTTTTGTTTTAGATTTACATGGAGCCCTCCATTACACAGTAATAAAACGACTACTCGTTGGAAGTAGTTGGAAGCAATCAAAATATGATAACTTCTTTCTAACAGTTAATAATATTTAAGATTTTTTTCTTCATTTTGTTCCAACTAACTTATTCTTAAAAAAATCTTTTGTATTGTTTAATAAACTTAGGAATATATACCTATTTTTAATTTATTACTCACATTTTATTTATTGTTAGAGTTGATAAATGATGACAGGGACTGATAAATTAAAAAAAATTGTATGCAATAAGTGACTAGGTAAAAATAATGTTTGCCTAGTTGTTCTTATTTAACAGTGGTAAGTAAGTATTCTTATTTAACAGTGGTCTGTATGAAAACGCTTATATGGACACTCTAGAATGTTAATTCTAAATCTCTTTATCAAAGACATAAAACACTCCTTTGGCTTGTATTTCTATTTATTACTATTACTAGAGAAAGTAAAATATTTTCATTTCTGCACTCTTCTGTAATAAGACAAAAGCATGATATTGAGCTCTCTCTCAAAATAACATGCAAGGTCTCTTTAGAGTGAAAAGATGTGAAATGAAGTCTTTAACACCAATTGCAATCTAGTTGCTGAAAATTTGACAAATGGATGAAATAAATCATAGGACCTCAGAGAGAAGCGGAGTGAACAAATAAATTTTCTTTATGCTTTGACTAGTGAACCCCTGTACTGTAATATTGGGTAGAATCACTTTCTAACAACTCAGTCGTTTTGTATCACTTGCAAAGAAATAGTTCGAAGCTATAGTGAGGCAGTGTCAATAATGCGTCTACACTCGTAATGTTAATATATGAATGATATTTCCCTTGCTAAAAGTTTAAAGGGCTTTACATCCACTCCATGCATCAGTAAACTTTTAGTATTTATAAGGAAAGGGAAATTTGATAACATTTGGTACTTTCTGCATATAAATATACCACAGAAGATATTAAGGCATAACATAAAGATAAAAAATTGAAATCAAACATATTATACTTACTTAAAAAACTACTTTTATTTGTAAAATAACTTGCCAACAGAGTATTTACTCTTAATTGTGCATCAATTATAACATACTGCAATATAATTTTATATATTGGGTGTAATAGGCGGTCTCATCGCCAAATGATTGATCTCTTCCAAGCAACCTTTGCATCGAAGAGGGAATACGTTATAGTTAAATGAGAAGAGGTGTACCGGATATATAGATAGTTCAATTAAACATAAATACATATGTACGTCTAAGAAAATAATTATATAAATAAAAATAATTTTAAAATAATAACATTGCATACATACGTACATACATACATAAATGCATATCAGGTCAGGTTATACATATATTTTTCATAAAAATTAGAATTTGTTTTAGATATCATATATGATGTATAAAATTAATCTAAATAATAAACATATCATGTTGTAAATTTACTAATTTGGTACTCAAAAGCTCTATTCAAATTATTTAAACACAATTTATAGCTATTTACTCATTTAGATTGGAAATATTTTAGCATTAGAAGTACAAACAAAAGAAAAAGCCGCGGCAATATCGAGTCTAGGCGAATACTTCAATAAGTAATGTTATTGCTACAGAAGACCTAGTAAAAACATGGCAATGTATTACGCGGCCTCTCGGGACTCCCTTACTTTCGTACTTTTTATGTAAATGGCTTCTATGTTCCTTTATTTTATTTGTTTTAAGAGAATAATATATTATTGTGAATTGATATTACGAAATATTTTGAAGGAGGAATTTATAGGATGTTGAAATTGTTTTATTGGAAGTAATTAATTAATTTATATTTTATTTATTAATACTATATAGGTGTATAGATGAAATGTGCATTTTTTATAAATAAATTATCGAGTCATAGATAAATATAATCTTTGCCTTTCTTCGATTGGGAATCCCATGTCACATTACAACGGCCTTTTGTTTTAGATTTACATAGAGCCCTCCATTACACAGTAATAAAACGACTACTCGCTGGAAGTAGTTGGAAGCAATCAAAATATGATAACTTCTTTCTAACAGT
>JAZFAU010000048.1:117500-345000 GCA_037178615.1 Dione vanillae | reverse complement strand
GGAGGAAGGTCACGTAAAAAGCATGAGGACTCCTCGGAGAGCATGCATGAAGAGGTTAATGACAGTGGACGAGGCGAAAGAGGTATGTAGGGACCGCAGCGTTTGGCGCTCCGTTCTCTCTGACTACCCCGCTAGGGATAGAGCGTGAAGATATGTATGTATGTATGTATATATAGATATATATATATATATATATATATATATATATATATATATATATATATATATATATATATATATATATATATATATATATATATATATATATATATATATATATATATATATATATATATATATATATATATATATATATATATATATATATATATATATATATATATATATATATATATATATATATATATATATATATATATATATAGATATATATATATATATATATATATATATAGATATATATATATATATATATATATATATATATATATATATAGATATATATATATATATATATATATATATATATATATATATATATATATATATATATATATATATATATATATATATATATATATATATATATATATATATATATATATATATATATATATATATATATATATATATATATATATATATATATATATATATATATATATATATATATATATATATATATATATATATATATATATATATATATATATTATATATATATATATATATATATATATATATATAATATATATATATATATATATATATATATATATATATATATATATATATATATATATATATATATATATATATATATATATATATATATATATATATATATATATATATATATATATATATATATATATATATATATATATATATATATATATATATATATATATATATATATATATATATATATATATATATATATATATATATATATATATATATATATATATATATATATATATATATATATATATATATATATATATATATATATATATATATATATATATATATATATATATATATATATATATATATATATATATATATATATATATATATATATATATATATATACACTAGGAATCTCAGCGTTGAAAGCTGTAGTCAGTCCCAGCAGTAGTTTTGGTAGTGTATTAGAGTTTTCAACAAATTTGAAACTCTACCAAAAAGTCTCATCCGTTTTTGTGGGAAAACGGCACATGCCGCATTAAAAGTCCGGCTGTTTTGGGCTAGGCCTCGCCAGTGGTGTGTGAGTGAATGAAGGCGGGGGCGGACGGTTCGCGCAGCCTCCGATGCTCCCGGCCGTTGCCAGTCGACGCCGCGACTAGCGAGCTTTATCACGCACTGCTCGCTTCATATGCTATTTACAAGTAACAAAATAGTGTTAATCAAACGTGCCGAACTTTAGCTGCGTAAGTAATGCGCTCGAAAATTTCAGTATCATTTCAATCAATTATAGTGTGAAAAGAGCGGGCGGATATTTTGGTAAACGAAAATTAGTAGAACATTAGCGCCATTGGTAACAGTTTTTCATCTTTTTTGCGTCGTTAGATAGCAATTACAGTCGTTGCCGCTGCAAATTGTATTACATTTTATTATAATAAATGTTCACCTGAGTCGTCTGGAGGTCAACGTGCTCGCGGAGCTTCGGATTGATATACGCGCCAATCACATGTCACTAGGCAATACAAAGAAATCACCTTTGTCAGTATAGTCAGTATAGTAATGACTATCAGTTAGTAGTAGTATCATACCGAGTACGGCTTATGTTGAATATTAAATTCTAATGTAATATTTTTAATTGTTCTTGCATTAAAAATATTTACATTTTATAACACAATTTGAGTCACGTTGTAAATATTACTTTACTCTAAGGGATAAGTAAACTAATCTCATAAACGCAGATTAAAGTCTAGCTAAAATACATTTGACCCTTGTGTGATAATTCTGCCAGTTGGCAAGCTTCTGACATTTAGAACTCCCTTTGCCGACTCCAGACAACGTATCGAATAGGATCTCCACTAAGTCTCTGCTAACTGACGTAATCCAACCCTATATATTCTCATTTCGTGTTCCGTTCGCAACTACCTATGATATGTATGTACTAGTCGTTTATACGGGCCATTCAATATCTGAACAAACAACTAGGTCATAAAAATCCTGAATTGAACATGATACCAAATCGAAAACTGCTATACCATTATTGTTGGATAAACTTCAAATTAAAATAAATAATCTTTTTTGCCATATAAAATAAATCTATAATAAAAAAATTAAAAAAAAACTAAAGTGCCCTGCTAACAAAAAGAAACGAAACTTATCGTTGTGATTTTGATGATGTGATAGGCTTTATTTAATCAATTCATTTGCTTTAACAAATCAATTTTACCAACCATCTTAATTTAATCATATGACACATTATGCCATATATTTAACGCCATTACGTACCGTTACCGTTTTCATAGGACAAATATTATTATTTATTAAATTTGAATTATAGGTTCTCTTTATTAAATGTATATATAAAACTCTTACGTTATCTGCCTTTTGACTGATAGACAATAGACAGGCGGAATTAAGCTTCGTAAGAACCTGATATTTGGCATGAAGGGTCCTTCCTCGGAAAGTGTTTCTGAAATTGGAAGGGTATTTTCCGAAATTCCAAAAAGAACGAGGAAATACTTGTTTGTTTTGTTTTTGTAAAGTTTATTTTTATTAATGATAAATTTAAACAAAATAATATTCAAGAGTGATTGAAATGCGTTTTACATCTCTATATGTAATACATCATTACTTATTACGGTAACGATTAACTAATCCTTCTCTAGCTGTTATTACCACCTGTGATCGAAAATCAGCTATCTTATAACGTGCTTTGGTCTTATTCTCTTTAATTTGTTTGTTGTTTATACATGAATGACCAATCTACAATATATATTATAGTAAGGCGAAAGACTATAAAGACAAATTATGTTTACGCCGCACTCGTGCTTGCCACCCTTCATCAAAAGGACATCAGGAAGTGTCAATGTTTACCTAATACGGCCATGACCTATTTTATCTTATGACCTGGATAAAAGATGTTTTGAAATAACAACTTTTTACAGTTTTAACAAATTTTTTAGCTAAGAAGTTACATTTTGTAATATGAAAAGAGTGAATAAATTAGGAAATGTTTTAAAAATGCGTACACCTGCATTAGCCAAGTAC
The DNA here is from genome assembly GCA_037178615.1 of Dione vanillae. Classification (NCBI taxonomy): domain Eukaryota; kingdom Metazoa; phylum Arthropoda; class Insecta; order Lepidoptera; family Nymphalidae; genus Dione; species Dione vanillae. Next base: position 341,805 of record JAZFAU010000048.1, on the reverse strand, counting down.
TTACATACATAAAAATAAATACAGAACACCGAACTTCCCTTATATAATACGGTACTAATAAAGGATAGAGAAAAACAGTAGACTTTTGTTTCTAGCCTAAGAATGCGAATTTTCCCTATTCCCATTGTATTATGATTCTATTAAGGGGTTGTTTATTTAACCCTCGAAAACTGCGGTTTAACTGGAGTTTTAGATAGTTGCTAACAGTCGTATGAAGGTTTTACGATGTGAGGGCACGAGACCCCTCTTGATTTATTTACGTTATCACCTTCAACTGTTCCGCCATCTATATTCTCCGATAGTCGAGTGTGGAATATGTACCAAAGGAAAAATAATAAAAGTTTGTATAAACAAATGTTTTCCAAACAATATGCTTCTTCTTCAGCATATTTTTGATAAAGTTCATTTATGTTACCGGTTTCTGTAAATTTCGTTTCAGTCAATGCAAGACCGAGCTATGCAGATATCTCATTGTGTGACAGATGACACCGAACTGATGACCCAGTGACCCATTTCTGGACTGCAGCAGTTAGCGACCTGTGTACCTCAATATTTGTTTGAATTCTGGCACTGATTCCAAGTCAACTCCTCCATATTCATGCAGTTGAGCGATTCTTTTGTCTGACGTGGCAGCACTAACTCTAAATCTTCAAAAATTTTAGTTGGTTATGTAACTTACTTGTTGGCATCGCTTGTTTGCGTTCCGTTTTCTTACATAGTTTCTTTTCGAAATTATATTTTTAGAGGCATTTGGAATCATTACAAATTATTCTAAATTTATTTTTTTAAGTAACGACTTCTCAGTGTTAAACAGAATGACAAGAAGTCTGTTATAATTGCTTTATTTGTAACAGAAATTCCAGTCTGTCTCGCCGGTACAAATCATAAAACGTTGAAAACGGTCGTAGTATTTATGCTTGCTGCGACATTCGTATTTAAAAAGCTCGTAAAGAAAAGTATGAAGGTAATAAAATGCCAGTTCCATTTTCGCCATTACCAGCTAGGTTCCCTTTAATTGTCGCTCAGCTATCGGCATGAACGAGGCAGTGAAATTTAATGAGCACCATTTAGGTCAAGGTCTGTGACTGTAAACCATCTGTTTTTTATTCTAATTGATTTAGCTATGTGTTATTAATATAGAATTAAAGTTGTAAATCACTTAAATCATCATGTTGTCAAGAATTTTTTAGAAATGCTTTATTCGTAAATGTTTCTTTAAACTTATTATTGTTTACATGTTAAATTAACTGCGCGCCAATCAAAAGATATTATAACAGGATATTTAGTTAGGCTGGGTAAATATTGTATGTTTTATCTCTCTAGGGAAATTAAAGCCCGGTGTGAGTAGAAACCCTATTCTAAAGTTTTTAATAAGATGGCAAGATTTGATAAAACATTGACTTAACAGTATTTTATATTTTTATAGTTATTTTTCTATATAAAGAAAAGGTAATGAAACGAGTATTGATTTTCAATTCGACAACTCAGCAATACCTTAGGGAGAAGACATGGGAAATTGAATAGATCAGTTAAGACTGTGAGGCTTACCGCATAGTAGAGTCTAGGGAGACAGGTAATCCTGTAACTATACTACCCTACAAGAAATAGAAATTACATTATTTGAAATAAATACAACTTACGGGGAGCCATAATTATTAAGTAATATTTTTACGACCTTCAAGGTGTTTTGTATGTAGTTTAATATCGTCTAATATTATGCTTAGTTTTGTTATTGAACCATTAAAGGCAGTTTCAGATGCAAATCTGTGACCTACTTCGGGGACAAGGCCGAACCTTGTTTTGTTTCGCAACTGGTTCAATGAAATTCATGTAGCTTTTGCAAAAGTAAGATGATTTTTATCGCTTTTACGGATGCACAGTTTTCATTGACTCGTAACGTTTTATTAAATCTTTTTAGTAAGTAACGATTTTTAGTAACTAAAGAATATTTTGGATACTTTTTTGTATTTAAAATAATACCATAAATGGTATATAATACAGTCTCAAATTTATGAAAAGCTATCGAATGCAAGTCGTAAATCATTCTCATATCTTATGTATTTTACCATATTATATATTTTAGTCTTTGGACATTGAAACAACTTTCAAATTTTCTATAATTTATAAACTTTCAATATAATAAGGCAAGGCAACGACAGTCATTATTTTTTTCTTTTCTAAATATCTATTTAAAAAATACATATAAGAAAGATTACATGCAAACATCATCAACGTAAAATGCAGTTCTAGTGTCACGTTAGACTTCTGTAAAATAAACGTAAGTTATAATCGGAGTGTTATTAAAGTGTAAAAAGTGACAAAAACGAATAGTGAATTACTGTCGTTTGTGCGAATGATACGATGCGCGGCTGTCGGTTTGCATCGCGGCGGAGACGCTAGCGGCAGGTGCTCAGGCCAGCTTAAAGGGTGTCGGGGCGCGAGCGCGAGGACTGGTGCCCGCACGAGGCGCGGCGGCATGCGCTGACGTGCACGCGGCGCTGCGCGTGCTGCGGCGCAGCGCGATGCCCCGGCTCGGCCGCGCCTGCACCCGCGCCCGCACCTGACATGGAGGAGGGCGTATACTGGCGGCCGTCTTGCTCCACGCTGTCGCTGGCCGAGCATCATGGCAGCACGAGCCACCTGTGCGCGCGCCACGCCGGCACGCCCCGCCTACCGCACCGCCACGCCGCACACGCGCACGCGCATCACCATCCCCACGCGCACCCGCATGCGCACGCGCACGCGCACGCGCATCACATGCAGCACGCTGCCTGCCCTGTACACAGCCCTTTTAGACAGCCCACGCCTGAATTCTGCGCTGCACATTCACAGGTTTGTCTATGTTTGCGTTGTAATATCTTATTATACTTGAAATTAGTCCAGAATATAACTAGTCTTGTTAGTTTTATTTGTCAAAATTTGTTAGCAGTGACAATTGGTCTAGCGAATTGACTATATTTTACATTAATGTCTGTTAGCTTGCCTCAAAATTATACTATAGTATAATAATGCTTATACGTGCATTTATATAAAATGTGTAAAAAATTCATCGTGACTTTCTTATTGGAAAAGAAAGGGAAACAAATTAGATGTGTTAGAGATTATTGCGGTTATTATGTGCCTGACCTACAAAGTAAATAAATATTTATATGAAAATACATAACAACTTTGCATTTACATTTTATATGGGCATATGTCCATACATCTCAGAAACTTGGCAAAAAGACACTGCATCTAAGAATATCCTGCCAAAAGCAAGTTTTATGCATTGTGAGACTACAAGCCTCGGCTTTCCTTTGAAATTGAAAATACACTCCCTGAGCGCACTAGGTCTCATTTAGTTCGACAGAAGTACGATGCTTTTACTATTACTTTTAACAGTGTTGTTCTTTTTGTAATAATTTATTAATCACACCCTAAAGACAGAAATTTACAGTCCTTGAATATTCGCCAAGTAATAATAGCAGTATTCACTATTGTGTTGCCTACGTTATTAATTATCGCTTTATGACGCTATAATATCATGAAATGCACGTGGGAACAGATTCTGGAGACCGTGTTACGGATGGCATCATCTGCGTTTAATTTATGACGATCAAAAGGCTACTGAATTTCGGCCAAGTCTACTTTTTACTCTACAAGGGATATTACATTTTTTTACTACTCTATACTGCTTATAATAAAAAAGGAAAAAAATATATTTGTATATTTAAAAAAAACGTTATCAGGATATGTGAAAATATTTATAGAATATATTTATTTTTATTCAAGAGTCCAACTTTTTTGCTGTATAGCTGTTTGTTTATGAAACCATATCGAGTCTCAAAAACCTGTCAAACACATAAAGGGTCAACTATATGTAATATTTATGTGAATTGTAATTTAGATAAAAATAATCAACGTAATGGATTCGGATACATAAAATTTAAAATCAAAATCTTATTATATGGAACGGTAAAGTGATAAAAATAATTAATTGTGAAGGTATAAACAGTGTTGACCCAAATTTAATAGCGCTAAATCAGGAAGCAACCAATTAGCTACTCACCTATAATATTTTTATATTATCCTTAATATCTATCCTATCTTAATGAATTTCATAACTAAATCTATAATAAACTATACAATCAATATGATATGTCTTTTCAAAATTATATTGTTTTAAATAAAAAATGTTTGTGATATATATAGTACTTTTGGTATTTATAAAATATATCAACATAGATGTAGTAATTTTAAAAAATATTATTGAATCACCTAATAGGTTACAATATCGAAGAGCATAAATTTATCACAATCATCTAAAATTTCAAAATGTGCATGAATATCATTTTAAATGGTGAAGCAAGTATAAAATCTAAACACGTTACCATTTAGTAATTCAAGCTCCAGTTTTGTCATCTATACTAACTAATCTACTTTAATTTAATAAATAAGTTTATTAAAATACATATTGTATGTGGTATTTAGTATAAATTCTGTAGGTCCAGGTCTTTTTCTTTCTTTCCAGAAACTTCAAATGTGTTCAAAAAAGTTTTATATGAGGAATTTTCAATGATTTTATTTCTTGTGGTGTCGATGGTTCAAACTATAGTAAAAAATATTTTTAAGCCATACTTAAGTAAAATTTTCGACAAACAGCTCGACAAATTATGCCGGGGTACTAATTTGTCAGTTAAATTTTATTCGCACCTCTGCTATAAATTGATGAAGAGAGAATCCCACAAATTTATGATTATATGGATAATACTAATATTTATAGATGATTATAATGAATCTAAGTCTGATCCCATTGATCTTCAGACGAATTGTTTAATTTATTTGTTTAACAGCGACGTTATAGCGTATCTATTTATAACCTTACTTTATTTAGGGGAGGGGAGGGGGAGAGGTTAAATGAATGAAATCAATGTATACCATTCAATGACCTTATTTACTTTGTTATTTTTAAAGAACAAAATAATTTAAATACATACTTGATTGTTGTAAGGTGGATATGTGGGATCACAAGCTTAATATAGTGGTGATAATATTGTCACACGCTACAGCTGCTCTTGATTGATGCGGTCTTCATGTAGACTGCAAACACATACAGAGCAATTTTCTTGTGATATTTATTGCTATTTTTATTCGTATTTGCCATTTTTATATGTGAATAGTGAGAAAATTGTAAATTTGGCTGCGGTGTGATTTTTTGGTCGCAATGTCTTAGCTTCTTCCCACAAATTATTTGGCCCAGCACCCACAAATTGTTTGTTTGAAAGTGGCGCAATGCTATTGGTCCCTACTGACCATTCACTACTACTCGTACCACCACCACTTCACTACTACTACTACTCGTAGGAAGGAGTCTTCTCCAGCGTGTTGTGGACCGTCTCTTTGAGGCACTCACAGTAGTGACAGCGAGCGTAGGGAAAAAATGAAGATATCTTACTTGAACTAAGTTACGCTATGCTCGGAGTAATGTTATTTTTTATGTCTTCACGCTTGACCAGGAGCCATAGAAACCTAGAGTTAAGACACTCCGTTGCTAAGTCCCTGCATTCTCCGTCCCTACTTTCCGCCTTTTTCGAGGCATTACGTGTTGAGTGGCTCATCGTCGCGCTTTGCCTAAGTGTAATGTAAATAACTCCTTATAAAAGTCCTATATATTCCATTTGAGTTTAAAATAATATGTAATTTTATTTTTACTATGACTCATTTTCTTTTACGTTTATCTGATATATATTGCGTGGTATATGAAGTAGGAAATATAAGACATAAATGAAATTGTTATTGGATTGGTTAGCAGACAATTCTTACTCCTTATAAGCATATTGTTTCCGTATCATTTAGGGTCTAATTATTTTTGAGCTTCACGCTGACATCCTGGTATCGGGTAGGCAATGGAACACTTGTGCTAAGTTACTCCGTCCTCCGCTTTCCGCCTTTCGAAACATTGCTTGATATGTGGAGGAAATTAATGCCACAATTTGATTTGTTTTTAGAGTAATCAAAATGTATGTATACCTTGATAATTCTCCACAAGTGATAATCATATAGTTTTATTGATCTGGTCTATGTACATCGTGATCTGAACAATAAGTTATTATTGAGCATGTCATTCAGTTAGTGATAGTTCTATGAAAATGTCAATCTACGATATGAAAATGACATTTGAATATTATAATTATATTAAAATTCATATACTACATAGATTATGATATCGAAAAATATTTTCAATATAGCTAGCTTAACTTGTCAAAATCGATTTAGTCGATGCTGTAGCCACACTGTCGGCACAAAATTGAGGGCATTGTCGCTGACAACTGAATTACGGCCTGTATGGTTTTCGATTCATTCATCACACCAATGAGAATGTCAAAAGGGAGAGGATAAAAAATTAAGCCCTAATTATAGTACTTATTTATACAACAAAAACCTTTATGAGGCTTAATTATAGTACATATATTTAACAAAAGTTAAATAATGGATAAGTGAAAATGACACTGAGAACATAATAACTGCCAGATATAATAATAAAAACTTTTCGCGAATCCGGGGCAAAACTTCAATTTACTTGAAATATTACCTCATTATGGCACCGAGGTATGACACACTGAATGCGGCATACTTACTTTCTTCTACAGCTCTTTATGTTTTCTATTGTCACACTAGTCTGTTATTTGGTAAAAATCTTAGGATGAATGAATTTATTTTCAATGTTTAAGGTATATTAGGTAGGTTTAATTTATATTTATTGGTTGGTATTTTGTAATAATATTTACAAAAATTTAAACTTGTATTTTAAACATGCATTTAGTTTGTGTTTTGGAATATTTATTTGTTCAAAGAACACACGCAAAGTAGTATTTACTCTATGTCTATTTATCTATCTTAATAACCATACTCGATGAAGTAAGTGGCTAGAGCTTACAGCATGTTTTTCCAAAATTTGTTTTTATTATTCAATCTAATAAATAACAACACCTTGTAATTGGCGCTAAATTCCTACAATACTGTAATATCTTTGCTACTGAAAGCCGCACGCATTTATAAATTAAATATGTTGAAAATAACTCAGTCAATTAAAATGAATTCCCCTACAATTTAGTTACTTACCAAATTCAATATATAACGAATTCTGTTTTCAGAATGGTTTGATATCAATGGTACCAGCTGTAAATTGATCCTTCAATAAACCTATCGGGTCTCCCAAACGTAATAACTTCTATAGACCCTCGGCGAATTGAATTAAAAGAAAGTCACAATGTCAACCAAACTAAAGCACCTACTTCCTATTATTTTTTATGGGAAATATATTTATATGGATGCTACATCTTACTAAAATGTTTTAATATTTTTGAACTAAGTTTTTAAGATATTTAAGTTGTACAAATAACCGTAGATAAAACATATTATATATATGTACATAGATTTATATATTATAATTATTGTTGTTTGTAGTTGTTTTTTTTTTCGACTTGTGCGTAATTCGGCAAAGATAATGAAACGTAAAAAATAATTTATGAAATTATACATAGAAAATGTATCTACATGAGGCTGTCGTAACGCAGCGACCCACCATTTAGCGAGACGGTAGGGACCACCTCACATGGGAAGAATGGGTTATTTTGATTTTCCTCGCTCTAAGGACAAGGTAAACCGCAACGTTGAGCTCCACTATTCAACATGCAATAACTTGAGAGGCGAAAAGCGAGGAACGAAGTGTCTTAACACTCCCCTATGCGTAAAGCTAAAAAAATATACATATTATTAAACGTAACAAAACCAACACTGCGCTTGGCAACAATTCATATGTCCTTTGTAAATTCTCTTAAAGCCATTACATAACTAATTAACTTAGATAATATTTGGATAAAACATTTTAATTTAATAGAGATGTTCTGTGTATATTTATATACAGACAGGAAGTCGACTTGTGTTATTTTACTATACTTGAGTTCATAATCCGCTTTGAGTAATTAAATAAGTTTTGTATAAATATTTAGGGTACTAAAAAGGAAAACAACAATGTTGTATTTTATTTCCCCAATTATATTAAGCTTTTGATGTCGTAAAGTTCCCATAAGACGGCATTATTACATTTTGTTACAATCTTGACTGCTTATAACGTTTACCCCTTGATACCATATCCATTATCCCTAATACGAATATCTAATCAAGATTTTTGTTACTTTTGACATTATATTTTATTTTATCCTTAAAAGTTAGCATTTAGGTTTTTAGGTTTTTTACATATATGTACAAATATGTATGTATACGTTTGTCTGTATTTATCGGAAAGTTTTTAAAATTGAAGTATCGTTTTTACGTAGCGAACTCAACAGTTTTAAAAAAGAGAAACGTTTAAAGCACCTTTCCTTGTAACCCATACGTTTACTGCAGGCAATAAAAAAGATGGTTTTATTTTACATTAATAATGTATTGTATCTAGTATGTCCACGTTTGTTGAATATTAAATATTTTTTTATAATTATGGAATATATTTTAAAAATAGTTTTTCTTTTTGTTTTAAATGTTTTAATCATTAAAAACAAAACAAAAAATAAACTCTAAAAATATTTTTCGCTAAATATTTACGATAAAAGTGGAATCACAAAATATAAGCAACTTTATGTATATAAAATTATGTATAGAGAGATTTTAAGTCTCTTAAATTAACTGGCCTCGCTAAATTTCATTTAAAAAGTTGGTTATTGAAATATAATAATATTTAATATATAGATAACTAATATTAAAAACTTTTTTTAAATACTTACTTTAAATTGAAATAAATCTTTAAATGACGTATATATGTGTATATATACTTTGCAATTAAATTTTTAAATAACTTCAAAGGTAATTCAACGAGATACTTAATATTGGAAAATAGGTAAAACCATTTCCAGCCCCTTAATGGGACATTTAGTGCGTACAGTCAAGATGTAAATTTGGTTTCCATTGGTTAGTAAATTTAGCACCCTTTGTTTTGAACTAAATGAATTCTAAAGTTAGTACCTTCATAAATATGTGAGTAGGTAAATTTAAAGGAACTTTTGAAGGGTTTGTTGGTGATTAATTACCCTTATTTGATATGTTGCAAGCGTTATTTGTTTTTAAATGATAACTATTGTCATTATCATAATCAATAAATTTCTTAGTCTCTAGAACGTCGTGGCTCAGAGGCGCAGCAAAGCACGACGTTTTGCAGGTTCGATTCTCAAACGGGAAGAATGGATTTTTCATTTCCATTTTCTTTGCTCTGCTGGACAAGCGACGTTGAGTTCCACCACTCAACACGCAATGTCTCAAAAGGTTGAAAACAGCAAACGGAGTGTCTTAACATTTAGTTCCTGCGGTCTCCCTTACTATATGCAAGATAAAACGTAAAGCTAAAATAAATCTTATGGCTTTGTGATGCTGTTAATCTTGTATTAGTAGGTTAGGAAACTGCTAAAAAATTTTCATAATTTTTGATCTATCGGTGTTGAGTTTTCTTATTCTAATTAACAATTAATTTAGTTGTATATTAATAAAAAAAAGGTTTGTTAATAACGTACTATAACTGGAGAGTTCATTTTCAACGTATTTTGCGTAAAGTAAGGTGTACTGAAAACATCTTAATTATTAATACTAAAGTAATTTAAAAATTTGAACGCAGCGGGATTTGTGCTAGCGATTCATGGAAACTGGAAGTTTCATATGTTTTTTTAAGTATTTTTTCTAGCCTTAGTGTGAGTTAACACTTTAAAAATAATAAAAAATTTCTTAATTTTATATATCAGTACTATTTCTACATACTCTATAAATGTGTTATCTTAACACCACACGACACGACGCCTCAACGCAAACACCTACGTAGATAAATTCCCGTTACCATAGCAACACACAAGACCCTCTGTCTTATTGATTAATTACCGAACGTGATGCTGATTAACTGTGCTTCCACTATGCAGATAATACCTTTCAGGATGGTGACATGACATCTCCTAACCAAGTAATTAAATCGGTGAGGCTGGCTTAGAAGTCATAATATATCTACATTTACATAGCATATGTACGTCGTTATATAATATTATATAGTTCGACATTTACATGAATCGGCTCTTACTTTAGAAAATCAATCTATTGGCTGCAAAGTTACTCTGTCCCAGTCTATCCCAATGTTATTTCATTTAATGTTAGTTTGTTATTGGCGAGTATATACTATAACAATATAAGTTACAAAGCTGATTTTTTGAATTAATAAACGTACACCGTTTATTAAGTCTAGATACTAAAATTTGAAATAATAAAAGCAACTAGAAAACTATTAAATATTTCTTTGTCTAACATTATCTATTTTTTGAATTATTAAAACATTTTTATACAATTACATTAATATATTGTACAATTGATTTGTTAGTTATTGGTTTTCATAGTAATATATTATTAAGTAAGTAAAATATTTTTAAAAGAAATAATTTTGTACAATATTCTGCGAGCATGAAGTAATTAAGAATAACGTCTTGCACATGTCTAAGAATTTTCGCACACATTTAGTGATTCAAATGTGTGTTCAGTAGAACTTGTCAGTGCAGAGCCGCGGGTGCACTTTGACAAACTTTAACTACCGGAGCGTATCTGGAATCCAAACAAATGTTTGCAGTTGACTAAAACCAGTTACTGAGTTTCACTCATCAATTTAATACTTTGATAATCAAACATGCAAATTGGACGCGCACTTAATTTCACTCCACTGCAATTTTTAAATTAGGGATTTTGTTCTTTTTCTTAAATAGAAAAGTTGGCAAGGTTTCCCTTGCGCTGTATGCGGGCGTTTAAAAGATCGATGTAAAGCGCTCTTACGTTTACATATATTAAAAAGCTTTTATGCTTTAAAAATCTCGCCATATAAAACGTTTTATATTGATAAGCAGCGTCCGCTATTACCTATTACTTTATTCTACATGTTTAATATGAAATTAGCCTCACATTTTTATTTTGTTTATAAAAAAAATAAAACTGATAATAAAACTCATTTCTGTGCTATATTTAAAAATCCTACTTAATAGTAAAAATCTATGGAATGTGCTAGTAATATGGTTTTTCCACGATTTTTCCAAGCATGTAAATTGGAAAGAATGAAGAGTAAACACTATAGTCCCTGTATACCATTTTTGTCATATTGCGTCCACTGTTATCAACCTCTTAATATGTGTGTCCTTGTAAAGGTTTTATACTTTTTACATAAATATAGTTTATAGTAACAAGACTATGTACAACTGAGATATTTGTATACTCTCGAAAGCTAAAAATTTTCGTTAATTACGTATATGCACTATTGAAGTTAAACTTATTATTATTATTGCAATGTATAACATAACATAACTTACATACACATTTTCATATATATATGCATACATACATAATAAAACATCGATGGATATTACTTCTTTGAACGTCGAATGCAATTGCGTTTCGGTCATCTAAAATTCATATGCTAGCAATAAAACCGTTCAATATACTTGATTGTATCTGATTGCGTCGGTTGATTGCGGCCGCAATTATGCTCAGAACGCTCGCTATGACGGTCTTATTGTGTTCAACTCTATCTTTATTAGTAGTTTTATCGCACGCCGCTTATGACTATGTAAGATATGGTCGTGAGTATTTGAATTGCTTTTATTATATTATTTAAATTAATATATTTTTTTTCAATTAATTTGAGTTAGCAGGACTTATAGCTGGATTTTTCATTTAAAATGATTTTGGATGAAATTGAAATTAACCTAATTTATTCAATTTCATCTTTACTCATATATGTACCTACGTATGTATTCTACGTTTATAGATACATTGTACCGTGCTGTAGGATAAAATATAATTATTACAGTATATATGACGTACGCGGCATATGGCATATACCTGTAGCAGTATTGAGGCCAATGTCAATCAGTTTAATTTATTTCAGGTGCCGATGATGGTCCGTTTCCATCCAATTTGATAAATATACCCTACTACTGCTATCAAGTGCCCTCCAAAGGACCTTGTAAGGGCATGTTCAAAGTTTGGTTCTTCGATATTATCAGGAGGCAGTGTATGCCCATGTTCTATTCAGGTTGTGGGGGAAATGAAAACAGATTTACAAGCCACACGTCGTGTTTAATACACTGTGGAAGGACACGAACTGTCAATTGATTAAATATATTTAAATTTATTCGTAAGCTATTAAGACTGTTAATTTCATTATTTAGTGAAGTTATTTAAAATTGATAAAAGGAAGTATATAAAATTATACTTAATAATAAATTTGAATTCAACAGATTAAATGCAATTTTATTACCATGGAGCATTGATGTCTGCGACTGGCTCCATGCCAGTACGAATAGAGGAAAGATTAATGTTTGCCATATTGGCCTGATATAATCAATTCTTTATTTATTAATTCTGTATTGTACGTAAATAAATCTCCATTAGAAATGAGATCATTTCAATATAAACTTCATAAATCAAAACAGTCGGCCATTTTTAAATAGCAGTTTTTTTTTTCTTTACAATTTATCTATAGGATGAAAGATTCGACTTCTTAAAGCCGCGATTACAATATACCTGTCAGCAGCATATTCTTGCGGACCCGTGTGCCTTACTTCGTCTATTCTAATTTATTTCTTCTCGTATTGCCTATAATGCCTTTGTAGGTCCTATCTTCTAACAAACACAGATGCCCCATACATTTTTCATTTGTGTCAATGGAAAAGATCGATTGTAAATTTATTTATAGAGCTGCAGTTGCAGTAAGTTGATTAAAATCGTTTGCACACTCGATACAATTTTCTTTTGCTTGAAACATTAAGAAGAACCAATGCAATTTCCGATACGTTACTCGAAAATATCTGGAGTGGTTTTGTGTTAACTGCAACCTTTGTATGCGAAGTTTTGTTCTGTAAGCAGAGGACAAAGCCTCCTATTTAAATATTGTTTTTTTTCTGTTGTCTTCACGCGTTATCGCGCACATAGGAGAGAAGGCAGAGGAAACCACAGGAAGTTTGGAAGTGTTAAGCCACACCGTTCTCCGCTTTCCGCCGTTTTTTTCGAGGCATTGCGTGTTGAGTGACAGAACTCGACGCCGTGCTAAATGCCAGAGCAAAGAAAATATAAATAAAAATTTTCATCCTTCCCGAGTGGGAATGGAACTCACAAACCGTCACGTTTACAGGCATGCACGCCTCTGAGCTACAACGGTCCTCAATATTCTATTTTATTTTAAAACTGCTACAATATTGAAATTGTATGCTCCGACCCCTATACATATTTTATGTTGATTTTTATCGCGGACGAGCAATTATAAACAAAGTTTTTACATTTTTATTTCTTCATCCGTTACATGGATTGTAAATATTGAATTTTAGTGAATGGAATAAAATATAATTATAAAGTGAACGTAAATAGAAATCTTCCAGTGCTAAACAGCTTTCTTGTTCGTTGAACAATATTTAGTTACTGTAATGAGTTTAGAACTCAAAGTCTGCGCCAAATAGGTTTGATAAATAGGTTTCAATTTAACATGCAGTCAACTACAAATGATTCTAAACGTGAGATGTTTGAGTTTCTAGTGAAGATACTAACGGGAAGAAATACATGTGTATGTACAGCTTTTTTTAATTTAACGTTCTTTATTTATTATGAAATATTTCATTATAACTATAGTGTGATATTTTGTCCATGTGATTTTATAGTTGTTAATATATGATATCTTATTTTGATTTGAATATTTTGAGTACATCATGTTACAGTGTGATAGTGTCAGAATGTAAACGCGAGAGTTGTTGCTTCGATCCCCGTTCGAAGTATTGAAATATTGTTTTCTTTGCTCTGGCAAAACATAGTGCAACTTTGTTCTGCCATGCAACACGTCAAGAATTTACTTTTTTGGCAGAAAAGTAAGAGCAAAGTGTTATAACACTTCATTAATTTCTCTGTCTACTTTGCCATATACAGAATAATGATTAAATTATTACCTAGTGTTAAGACACTCCGTTACTTAGTCCTTGCTTACTCCGTCCCCGCTTTCCGCCGAGGCATTGCGTGTTGAGTGGCGGAACTCAACGCCGCTCTTTGCCTTAGTTGCCAGAGCGAAGAAAATGGAATTAGAAAAATCCATCTTCCTCGACTGGGGATCGAACCCAGAAACCGTCGCGTAAAGGCAGACGTTGCGCCTCTGCGCCACGACGGTCCTCAATATTCATATATGTATATGTACAAAATCATAATAAATACATTAATTAGGTAGATATCATTCATTTTACATCTGTTAGTGTAATCATAGTCTATATTAATTTAGTGTTGGTTTGAACGAACAACGGCTACGATGTCATAATACTAGATTATTAGTAAATGTAGCCTTAACGTGTTCAGTTTAATCTAACACTTTACAAATTACTATCATTATTAATGCAACGCTCTAAAACATTATTCATGTTGTAGAAGTTCCGCGGATTATATCGTACCGGAGATTATACTTAAAGATTCAACCGCAACTTTGTCTACAATTTGCCAAATTGCAGCTGCTGCGGTACAAATTCATCGTAATTCTAAGAGAAATTCAATGCGATTCAACGTACAACGTCGTATTCATCTTCAGATTCAACTAATAATATATGGGAGATTACGATAAAACGTATAAATCTACCAAAAAATGTACTTACTGCTCTATTTAGATTATAAGCTTCTCTATAAGTGGTTAAAAAAGGAATTTGTGGAAAATATTTCCATACAACCAGACTATCTCCCGTAAAATGGCTGCCGCATTGCAGCCAAGCGGAAACTTAATCAATATACATCGTTACTTTCTATATTATTAAAGGTGTATATTTAAATATATACATATACACACACATATATAAAAGATATATGTGTGTGTAACATATATCTTTTATATTTTATTATAAATTTTTAAAACGACTTGTAAAGCAAACATGTGCATATAAGCAATACACTCATGAAATATGACCAACGTATTCTAACAAAAAAACCGCTAAGGTCATGCGGGAACCTAAATAAATAAATCATACCGCGATCCCTCGTTACATCAACAAACAATGGCTAATAATTCGGCAAATTGAATTTTGTGGTTATACTAAATAAGATTAAAAACATTGTTAAAATATTAAAAACATTGTGTGTGAAAATATTATGCTCTTGCTTAATTTAAATGTAACAACCTTATCTTTTAATGCCCTTTAGAATTAATGAAATTATGGCACTGGTATGGTATTATATTACAAGACCGATTTTCGCCCTTCGTCAAATTCAAGACTACAAGACTTAGGTGATGGATCTCTCACTTTATCGAATCCAACTTTCTTATGGATAGTCTCACAATTTCGATAGATTTTAAAATACTATTTTACTAATTCTATTGGTGTGAGTATTTTGACAGTCGGTGCTATGTCCTTCGCCCCCTGTTATCCAGAAATAGCGACGAAGCGAATTATGCTGCTTTCGAAAACAATTTACATATGCAGTATACGCCAAACTAAAATTATTTAAGTTTCCCGCCAAATCAAACGAATGTGGAATTCATATAAACTAGGGTCAGTTTGTTTATAGACTTCTGTTAATACTTTATTTGATATTGTGTTTGATAGAAATATGTATATTTAATTTTACCTTTCGTCATACAATTATGTTTCAACGCCATAAATTCCTATGTCCTGTTGTTCAACTGCAAATATATTCCAAGGTTATGCAGAGACACTCTTTTATACATATAAACGTTTAGCCGATTGAGCAATGCACAAATATCTTTTAAACAGTAATTCAATTATACTGGATTTTCATTACATTGTTAATACTAAGAAATCTATCTATAAATTCTATTATGTACGACATATATATAGTTATATATATATATATATATATATATATATATATATATATATATATATATATATATATATATATATATATATATATATATATATATATATATATATATATATATATATATATATATATATATATATATATATATATATATATATATATATATATATATATATATATATATATATATATATATATATATATATATATATATATATATATATATATATATATATATATATATATATATATATATATATATATATATATATATATATATATATATAGTTATGTTGTTTTTTAATATTTATAATTTAATAATAATTGAAAAACATAAATAAATTTTGCTCTTTACTTTGCTATTTCAGTATATGGTACTGACACTAATTTTTATGTATACAGAAGAAACTACTGAAGATATAAAATTTTTAGCATTTATTTATATGGGAATAAGAAAAAAGAAATGTGTATATTTTATAGTTAACGCTAATGAAGTTTCTTGCGACAACTAGTTTCATTTAGTCATTAGAGTATTATTTAGGGCCAATTTTAAGTATGGAAAACTTTAAATGCCGTAAATAATTTTATATTGCTTACACTCTTCTAACTTACAACTAGCAACTTGAGTATTGATTCACGCTCCGTTTAATATATGCTACATGTTGGAATAATTTTACAACTTTTAATGACGCACGTGCTACGTTTCGAAGTGAACACTTTAGTTTCAATATTTCTATTAAATATATTTTATAATGATTTGTAATAGACATATATTGCATGGGTACCTATATAAGAAAATATATTCTACGTCAATGATGGCATGAACATCAGCCACGTTTGACTGTAGATGCGACTATCGTCGGTTTGGTTCCAAATCGGGAAATCGTATTATTTTTAATTCTTCGGTGTGAAAATAAGAAAAACCTTAGAAAATTAGGTGCAAAGTGGGAAACGGAGTGTCTTAAATATAAATTAATTAAATTTAAATTACCTTCACGTAAAACGTGAAGGTAAGTCCCGCTCATAGCTGAGTAGGCATAGCGAACCGTAGAAACTGTGAGAACCTAGTATTAGGACCGCATTCGGCCTTTTGAGGCATTACGTGTTGAGTGGCTCAACTCAACGCCGCGTTTTGCCTAGTTGCCACAGCGAAGAAAATGGGAGTGAAACAATCCATACTCCCCGAGTGAAAATAGAACCCATAAAACGTTTCCAGGCAGACGCTAAGCTCCTTCACCACGCCGTTCCATGAAAACTATGAAAACTATGTTATGTATTGAAATACCATATTTAATAAGCTCTGACGTGATTTTATATGCTTTAGCTTGGAGCCACTTTGCATCTGCAATCAAACCAATAAGATCCTTCGTCGCAGCAATCAGATGGAATTCAAAATGTTTCCGGAATTCAAGTCACATTTCATTCCAATAAAGTTGCGGCCGGCGCTCGTGTTTAGAATTGTAACGAGTGATCACTTAGCTCTTTGAGTAAGAATCAAAGTCCTCAATTGAAATGTTTTCATAATATGACTAAATTTTTACTACTATGCGGTGTCTTTAGTTTTACGCAGCTTTTGTGTGTATTTTGCTATTGTTTCTTTGTATCAGGCTGAATTCATGTTTCAAGTTTAAAACGTAGCTCTTTCGCATTATAGCAGTGCGATTACATGCAGTCAAGCTTAAGTTACGTTTGGTCGATTTGTTTAAGCTTATCCCGGTTAAATGAGAATTTCCTTTTCTCAATTTTAAGAATATAAGATAATATCCTCTGAAACGAAAACTTGGTATTCAACGAATTTGCTAGGAACAACGGCTTTCTTTTAACAACGGCATACCGCACACCCCAATTCACTCGACAAAAATTCTATCCGTCTGAAATTCTATAGCAAGTTTTTCCTTTCAAGATAATACTTATTGCGTAAATGACGTCTCGTATTTATGTGCCTCTTCGTTTCTTTCCAATATTTGTCTTGTTTTGTTTGTGTTGCTTGGCTATTAGCAAATTATTTCATACATTTAAAAGTATTCTTTTACAGTGTTTTTTTTCAAATTTACTCTTTACCTCATGTTGGGTAGACGGATGGGGATATTTTGAGAAGCTGAACTAAATGGCATATATTTATTTATAGGGTAAAACCGGGATAGATGCCGTTTTGGGATAGACGCCTCGGTTCTAAAAACATAGCATATAAAAAAGAAAACACCGTATGTGTTCTTTATATACTTGCCACATGCACCCCTCAATTTATTGACACGTAAACTGTTGTGCTTAGTGAACGTTTTTTCACTTATTTCTTTGGAAACATTTGGAACGGACACAACGAACGCTTCAAAATTTCAAACGTAAGTATTCACAGCTCCATATCTTTATAAGTAGTAATGGGATACATTCTGTTTTAATTACGTTAATACATTGGTTCATTGACAACACATTAAGAAGTTAATCATTGATTTTTTGCTTTTATTTTACTCAAAATATAAAGAGGCATCTATCCCTAGCGAAAGGTATAGTCGCCCCGAGTTTTCAAAGGATAGATGCCTTTAGGAGCTTCTTTCCCTCTATACTATAAATGCCTGATTAATGTGTTTTATATTACGTCATGACTATTTTGGTGCTTACTAATAGATACTGTAATATCTGTGTGGGTACTTGCATGTCAAGACATATTTATTCATGCCTGCTTTGATTATGTAGGTGAGCCATGCTAATGAAAAACAAGAGGAAGGGTGTGCGAGCTCGAGTAATCTCTTGGACACCAGAGCAGCTACAGTCAGCTTTCGATGAAATTGAGAAAAAAAAATTGGGGATCAATGAAATATC
Source organism: Dione vanillae (assembly GCA_037178615.1). NCBI lineage: Eukaryota > Metazoa > Arthropoda > Insecta > Lepidoptera > Nymphalidae > Dione > Dione vanillae. Next base: position 323,136 of record JAZFAU010000048.1, on the reverse strand, counting down.
CAGACGATTCAATATTCCACCCAGAACGTTAAGACGTTACGCAACTAGAAACTAAACTAAATTGACTTTAGGAAAACATAGGATGTTTGATAGCTGCAATAACACGAAGTCTAAATCTCACTGGATTTAATGTATACTGTGCCAGAATAGGCTACACGAAACATCTACACTTTTTAAGAACAATTGCTCTACATGTGGAAAAGTCGAAGCAGTTTCCGATTCGAGCTAAAACAAATAATAACTATTAATTACTAAAGTTAAATGAAATTATTAATTTTTCTTTCATTACAAATGAAAATGAATGTTGATTTTTAAAAAATATTGAATAATTGTTATGACTTTAAAATATAAATGTATATGTTTGGTTAGAGATGATTCTATGAACGTTTTAAATAATTTATCGCTGAAAAACAAATTTTTGTTGTTAAAGAGATGCATATATTTAATTATGGTCATGCGTATCATATTATCTATATATAAAGATATTAATAAATATTACATTATGATTACTTATTTTTGTTGATTGTTCAAAAGGGCATCTATCCCCCATGACAGGCATCTATCCTTCGAAGCGATTTTATAGTGAGGCATCTATCCGGTTAGTCAGGCATCTATCCCCAAAAAAATTGTCTGACAATAACCTAATTTTTATAAAACCAGTAATAATTAAGTGAACAAATATAGGTTCCAAAGCTATATGAATGATCAAGCTACCCATATAACAGGAACAATTCATGCCAATATTTTTAGCATTAAAATAATGAGGTTTTTTCCAAAACTGGGGCATCTATCCCGGTTTTACCCTATATAGAGTCGCTAGTGGTAATCTGAGTAGAGATTGATTCCACATATCCCTTTAATTACCTTATATATTCCAATATAGTACTAAATCAAAGACATTGATTTATTATAAAGAATGTTATAAACTTTAGATATAACCAATATTTTGAGATACTTGTGTTTCCATACGAGGTCACATGGGTATGTAAAACAAATTTCGATACAAAGGAATGATCTACAACACAGAATCAAATTGAAAGCTTCATTCACTTTTTGCGGACAGACATTTTCTTTAGCGTCTCTTTAATGAATCCCCATGCAGGACGCTCTCTCCAGTTGACCCATTTTTGTTCTCATTAACGTGTGACCACGAGCGGTTACCGGAACACGACGATTTTCCTCTGCGTGTATGTTTTTTTAGAACAACTACAACGCTTCAGATTTTCAAATTTTATAAGCAGAAAATTAAGAAGATTATCAATGTAATAGTTGTTATAGGTTGAAGGGTATTGTAATCAACTAAAAGTGTAAAAGAATATTATTATTAAATTGTATTTTTATATTCATAGATTTAATTTTTAAAGACTTAATAATGAAAAAAATACAAATTGTTTGTGTAATACTCTAGTGAAATGTACGTCTTTGTTTATTATAAAACTTTTAATGATACTGTTAACAGTACTTATAGAATATAACCTAAAATGTTGTACTTTGAATTAAACCGTTAAACGCAGCTCTATTATTATAGCAACATCAGTTTCGTCGGTTCGTCGTCGTGTAAATTAACTAGGAAAATTAAGGTAGCTTAATATAATATGTGCACGTCTTGTATTCAGAAACAGGCAGCCAATAACAGGTGGGGCGTAGCTATCACGCTACGGCACTCCCTTGCCTTATCACAAACACAGACAGTATACACAAATATTTAATTTTATTAGCATCAAGACCCCAATATTAGCCGGCGGCCGATTCTTACTGGAATAGGTCGGCAAGATGAGCTCATTCAAATGCAAAGGAGACCGTTCTATTATAACTTGCTCTACGCCGTAGCAAATATCATAAAAGAATCTAGCGCCTCTTTTGTTCTTTATTTTACTAAGAACAAGTGTTCCCTTTACAAAATAGCTCATTTATGTGTTTGTGAACTTGCGAATATATTTTAAACGGTTTTCTGTTGTATTATTTGATGCCTTGCCGCTTTATCTTGCTTATAACGAGCAAGACCTTGAGATCTGTGAGATCCTAGTGTTAAGACACTCCGTCTGCTTTCCGCCTTTTCGAGGCATCGCGCGCTTAATAGCGGACCTCAACGATGCGCTTTCCAAAATTGAAAGAGCAAAGACGGAAATAGAAATTAAAAATACCACCTTCCTCCAATGGGAATTGAATGCCACAATCCGTCGCGTTTTTACAGACGGTCCTCAATTCAAAACTATTATAGGAATGTCGTATAAATGTAAAATAAATATATAAAAATACAATAAAACTCCATAACCTAACAGTTACAAAATCTCTTAGTGAGTAGCTATCGAAATATTACACTTATAACACCACATATAATACCATTTGCAACAAACTTTGAAAAGTGATTATTAAAAATCAAGTTGTTTTAAAAAATAAATTGTTTTATTTCAACGGACACAATTTTCATGGCTTAATAGGAAACGCTTGTAATAGTAGTAATATCTAAACGAAATGTTTCTCTCTTTGTTTCAGGTAATAGCGCGTGAAAATCCTCACTTCCTGAAATTTGCTAATGCTACGTAGGTAGGTTAAATTTTCCGTGTTAATTTATGTGTTGACGCCTAATTCACAAGGAAAGATTCCACTTCATAAAGTAAAATAAAAATAACATATACCTTAGTCTTGCTTTAATGTGCGGCTTTGCGTCGAAATACTTTTTAAAATCTATTGTAGATAAAATTGTGATATAACAAGTTATATTCTTGAGTTAAGTATGACATCAAAACAATTAACTTGATGTTAACTAGCTGCTCTGTATTAAACTTTTTAATGAATATTTAAAACTATTATTTCTTGAAATTGAAATTTGATTGAACCTAAGCAATATTCCGCTTATAATACCAGTAAAAATTGTTTTACAAAAAAAGATTCAAATCATATAGTATTGAAGCAAAGAATTTTGCGAAGTATATACAAGTTACTTGATTAATATACAAGTTACTTAATTACTGGTGTAAGCACTTAAACTTAAAATTCCCTCAATTTTTTACAGAATAACTGGATACCATATTGTTTTACTGTCATTTGGGCACGTAAATAAATTCAATGATATTGGTAATTGCCTATGATGAAACGTCCCATTAATCTGTTGACACTTTGCAATACTAGACCGTATAACGAATAATGACGGTTGTTTTCCATAATTTAAATATCCACATAAAAAAAATATATTATTATTAAAAGTAATTACTTAATTAGTAGGTACCATTTTATGATTGATTATTAGATACTTTAGCTATATATGACTATTACTTAAAGTTTGTATGACAAAATATCTGAAGAATAGTATCTATATAGGTATATGTTTAGATTTTTTTACTTGTCAGTTAGTAAAACACATATTTATTGACATACCACCGTGTGTAATGCTTTACTATTTAAATAATAAAACATCTCATTATATATTCACGGTTACGTTAAGGTTTCTCTGTTCACAAAGTCCCTACGAATATTATCCACTCATTGTTTAAAGTATGCGAGGTTTTAAATGAAATTTTTAATTTTGTCATTACGCTCAAAACTTACAATGCATACTTTGTCAGATTAAACTTTTACTTTCAAGTGCCTCTTGCATTAAACGCTGCAAACAAGTCTTGGTAATAAATTTAGTCTGGTAATACTCAATTCAAGAGAGATTTCCCAAACATTATCAGTATTTGGAACTCAAAGACGTAGACATAAGGTACTAGCGTCACAATCGCACGGCCAGTCGCCGTTTGACGTGAAATAAACGGTGTTACTGCTAAGCCACCATTTACCTTGTCGACATTAATTCAGTAAAGAGGAAATTTAAAGCGAATTCGTGTCAAGCCTTGCCTCTGGCGGCCGCAGTGCATTGACTCTCATTAATAATGCCAACGCTCGTTCTGAACACGGTCACACGTGCATTACACACTGAACTGAAACTGAATCTGTCTTTGTAAATACTGACTAACATATAGAATTAGTTGCCGCAATTTTGTATATCACCGCGTGCCAAACTGTGAATAAAGGGATTAAGATATTAGAGCGGGTTATACCTTGGTACAGCGCTAGCTTGTGCTACGTAACAAGGTAAAGCTTACGCTATTAGAGACACTGATATGTGTTAATATTTAATTTGATGTAGCTCCAAATACTTGTAACCTTTTATATCAGTTCTAATCCTTTTATATCAGTACCCTAATTTCAACTTGTAAGTGAATCATTGCTTGCTGCTTAAGCTTTAATAAATAATTAGGTACAATTTACTCTTAGTCTTATTATTTGCTTTACGCTTTTTTGTAATGATATAGCTTAAATCGCAGCGAGTTAATTGATATTTACGCATGAGTATCCATCCACCTTACAATAGAATAATACTAAATTTGACATGATTTCTTTGTATTGTTACGATTATCAAAGTCCACGTTAACGCGTGGAATAACCAACATTTTTTCTTGTATTTAAGAAATATATAAAAAAAACAAAACTTTCAGTCCTTTTTTGCCGTCTTTCTGTGAGTCAGTGTTCCTAAAAATTTAACACGTTAATAAATTTCAATATACACGATGAAGTTAATTAAATCTTTAAGAACTTCTCTAATAAAATACGGAGTGAAATCTTAATAAAACGGCTTCGCTTTAGTCTATTTTATCACTTAACTCGCGTCAAAATTGTTTACTCGTCTATTTAGAGACAACGTGCTTAGAATGCTCAGACTAACTGTCTCGGTGTTAACACCTCAGAGAACATACTTATGTTGCGAATATTATAACGTACTCTGATTGAATTATTAACGCGGATTAGGCTTTTAATTAGTAGCTACATATACTTAGATAGTATATATGTATATTTTCTTTTCTTTGATATGTTTCCAGAAAATAATTATGGTAATTAAATAAATTATTTAATAATAATTTATGATATAGAATATATTTCTTTACATAAAGTTTTTTTGTATATCTGTTGTATATTAGATACTCAATAACCTAAAAAAATGTATATTGAAATACTTAAAGAAAACATATAAAAATTTGAACGCAGCGGGACTCGAACCCGTGCCCTCCTGCGAACCGTGCAGGAGGGCGCGGGTTCGAGTCCCGCTGCATTCAAATTTTTATATGTTTTCTTTAAGTATTTTTTCTATCCACAGTGTGGATTAACACTTTAAAAATCTTAAAAATATGTATATTGAATTTTAATATTAAAATCTAAAACATGTATCCAAAGAACGACAGTATTGAAATATTGTAATTTTTAGTTCATTATTGAAACAACAACGTGTGATATTACGAATTTAACATATAAATTTCGCAATTCTAGGCTACAGGTGTTACAGAGTCTGTAATCTAGACTTTATGAGCTTAGCGAATGTGCCAATAACCTCTCATTTATTTGAGCTCTCACGAGTGTACATGTAGGCGTGTTATTTTCATATTTATTACTTAAATTATAACTCCTACAGAAGATTGCAATTTCAAAATGAAAGCTTAAATTCTTATTTCAGTTATAACTTTTCTTTACGACTTTTAGTTAAAACTTCTGTTTGGGTAAATACATTAACAGCAAGTATTTATGAAATTAATTCGTCACTTCAAACTGTAAGCAACTTGATAAGCTTATGCAAAGTAATAATCCCATAATCGGGTAGTTCGTTTGACAAGTCCTTTCTCGGCGTATGGTATGTACTATTAAAGAAAACTTGTTGATCAAAAATCGAATTGCTTTTCTAATAACATCCTTCACCCCTATTTGCGTCGGCTCTTCGGCAAATTGCTTTCACAGTAAGGAAACTTGTATAAACTCCGTTTTAAACGGTTAGCTTTTTCGCCTCCCAAGTTTAGGCGATCTATTCAACTTCGTGCAGAGCCGTCTTTTGTCATTAATTTTCGGAATTACTTTTGTTCTGTGTACTCTAATTGAGTGAATAAAGTGATCCTTTACAGTTTATTTAATAAAGGAGTACAAATATATGAAAAGAAATCACAAAATGTGATTTTTCGACTAGTTCTAATAGAGACAAAAATTATAAATATCACCTCAATACATATATACTATATTAAAAACAGAGTGGTTGCGATATTTTGGCATCACTCATTATGATGTTAAGAGTTATAAAATATGTTCCAAAACCTTAGATTTCAGGTACTATTGAAAAAGACATACAGTAGTTTCTTTCCTTAATGTTATTGAAGATTTTTATTGAAGATCTTTGACAAATTTTGTGATATTAGATATTTTTCCGGTCAGAATGCAGTAACGTATATCATTATATTTTGCTATCTCAAAATGTGTGAATAATTACACTTACATCCTATTATGAATACATATATAAAAGTTTTCTACGAGCAGAAAGCTCTACATGGTAAATTAAAATCCCTACAAAGTTAAAGTAATTAGGTGCAAAAAGATACGGCACTATATTTCACAGTAAGCTCATTTACTTAGCTATTTAGTTGTCTTTGTCTTTTGCCTGTAATTAAGTATACTTTGTAAAGCTTTAAATTAACTTTCTTCATATATATATATATATATATATATATATATATATATATATATATATATATATATATATATATATATATATATATATATATATATATATATATATATATATATATATATATATATATATATATATAATATGAAAAAGCAGTGTAGGTATATATATATATATATATATATATATATATATATATATATATATATATATATATATATATATATATATATATATATATATATATATATATATATATATATATATATATATATATATATATATATATATATATATATATATATATATATATATATATATATGTAACATGATTTGAATGTTATATTTCAATGTATAATGTATATTGTTTTTGTTCTCGTTCTGTAACGTTAGTGTTAACGTTTTTATTATATAATTTTTGGTTTTGTTGTAATATAGTCCAATATATATGCGCATAATATGTAAATTAATAAATAATACCATCAAAAACATGAAATTACTTTCTGAAGTCATAATGTCTCTTGATTTTTAAGTCAATTTAAAATCTCTTAATACTTTTATAAAGTTTTTATCTAAGACAATTGAAATTGAGTTCTTAATCAACTAGGGTAACTAAGATGCTGGCCATATTTTATATCTCATGATCCTCGATGATAATAAAGGTCTTAGAATAATAAAAATATAAATGATTTTTAGGTACTATTACACCCTACTCGTCCGTCTACCTTCATCCTAATATGCCAATACTGCACATGTTACTCGTAGAGGCGAAGTTTAATAGATATCTGCTTACAAATCTTCATAAATATTTAGACAAATTTCAATAATGTAATATTAGGCGCTTCTGACAAACAATATATAACTTAATTGGTAAACAGCTACGCCCGTACTAAGGCGCAATTATGAAGCCACAATTTGTATTATACAAGTTCAATGTTTGTTTTGATTTGGTTTGATTTTATTGAGGTAAACCTTAATATTTATCATTTGTTTTATTACAATCAATTTGCAAATAAAAAGATCAATTTAATTTATTTTGTTTAACAAAATTGCTACAAATAACTGTCTTATTAAATTTACTGTAACTTTGTAGCTTTAGTAAAATAAATAATTGTATACATGATATATACAGTTCACTATGCGAAAATATTAAAAAGTGTACAAATTTGTACTATGTATGTATCTTGTTGGTTTATGGTGCAAAAAACCTGAATTTACCATATATATTAGAAATGGTTAGTTAAAAATGGTTTGAGAGCCACTAGCGCAAATATTTTGCCTACTCTTATAATTTTGAACGGCAAACTCTGGCCCATATCACTGAATGAATAAATTTAAACGTTGCATTTTCATATTTTTGGTAAAAATAACTTTCTCTTTGTTGTTGGTTGTGGTTTGTTTTTTAAATATAGACTTAAATACTGTTGCATCATTCAAGAACTCATATATATCGCCGTTGAGGGTCAATTATGCCGAATGTAAAGATTCCGGTACCTAGTGTTGGTTCAATTTTAACTTAGTAACCGCCCTTTGGACTTTATATCTAGCCGGCGTAGAAAGGAGAGTAACCTCGTTGTGGATTACGAACTCCTTTGGAGAAAAATAGAAAAAATAACAAACTACCTAAGATATGACATAGATATCTCAACATACTATATATTAGTCATACAAAATTATTTTCCATTCATTGTATGAATTCACAAATACACTTTTACCTTACTTTGTCAAATATTTTACTTTGTACAAGTTTCGAGAAAAGTGTCCCTTCATTTAATTCTTTTGCACCCGCATCCACTCCGTTGACTGAATTCAAATGTCTACCAAATACAGCCGAAATAGGCGGTATCGATATCGGGAATGTAATAAAATAAAACCATATGGTGCAACAATTCTTCCGGTTGATTTCGTGCGCTTGTTTTCGTAATATACATATTCTTATATATCTTAGAAAATATGAGTAGGTTTAAATTCTCAAACTCTTCAATCTCTCTCTTTTCAATTAATTCTCTATAGTAACTATTTAATTTAGTTAATGATATATATATATATATATATATATATATATATATATATATATATATATATATATATATATATATATATATATATATATATATATATATATATATATATATATATATATATATATATATATATATATATATATATATATATATATATATATATATATATATATATACATATATATATATATAAAATAGTTATTATAGAGAAGAATAAGTTTAAGTTCTCTGTTTTCTATAGTTAAAAGATTTGTGTGTTGCGTAGCGGTAGTTAACGTCACGGTTTCCTTTGTGTATTCAATATTTTATGAACTCCTTTAATACTTCTCATTGGTGTTTAATACATACATACATATATACATTTATTAAAAAATATTTTTATATAACATTGTATAACTTTAATAATTCGCCCGGTCGCAGTCCAAATGAAACAGTGTTCATTAATTTTTGTAATTCACTTTTTTGTTACTTTGTTACGGGGCGATAGCGATGAGGAGACAAAGGAAGGGACGCGTTTAAAAAATTGCACGCTGTAAAGGATTTATTTAACATTATTATGCTTTTCATTGTATTTCTTACATTTATGTTAAACGATGTTGTGAATAAATGTTTTTTATGACTTTAAAAATTGCTAATATATAGAAAAAATATTCAAAGAAAACATGAAAATTTGAACGTAGCAGAATTTGAACTAAATAAGTTTTATAAGCTGTATCAGAGTTTCGACCCGGCGTAATGAAGAACGGTGAGAGCGCTTGTACGGTTTGCAAGAAGTCCGGGTTCAAAACCCGCTGCGATCATATTTTTATTTGTTTTCTTTAAGCTTAACTTTTTAAGTTATTTTTTATATATATGGCGAATCATGTTCTGATTGTTTTATATAAATATCGGATCACGTTCTCAATTTAAGTCTTTATAACAATAAATACTGAAAAAAATACTAAAAACAAGTAAAAGGTTTGAAAAACATGTAATTTAGCATTTTTATATTATTTTTGTTACTTATATTTTTATATTTAGCTACAAAATTATTTATATTGTTATGCCTGTTATTGAAAAGCAGCTTTGTCCAATTAAAATTTTCCTAGAAACGTTTCTTCTGAAGTGTATTTATATATAGCATTTGAATAGAATTCCTTACTAAATGAAATGTTTCACTAGTTTCACTAGTTAGGTGTTATCATATAGTTTCAAGCTATAAGTAATATACTTTTTATAATAACATCATTTTTTTGTTATTAATTTTTTATTATTTTTTTATATTTTTTTCTTATTACCTAGTGGTATATGGAGAATAGACTTAGAGTCAAGTCCCAGTTCTTTACCGTCTTTATGAACTTTCGCCGCACACTATCTGGGTGGAGAGAACATTTAAAATGTATAACTGTGCAGATCGAACTTAAAACCGTCGCGTTCCCAATCGAACTGTCGCACTGCGCCACGATGGCCTATATAATTTAAATTCAAGTGTTTAAATTATAATAAAATATATATTTTAGATAAAATGTGTTATCTTTTATACCTGTTACAATATAAATAATAAAGATGACACAAAAACGTGCTGTTCCACAAATTCCATTACAGTCTGAGGACGGGTAGCTTTGTTTGCAACTCAGTTTGTCTAATTAACATTATCAGAGCGTATTACTAAATAAACTTCAGTGCCTTTGGCAAAAAAAGTTGCTGAACAGTACCGAAATATGAAAATATAGTATATTTGTTTCATTTGGAGATATGATGTAATTGTATGTACATATATAATAAAGCTATATAAAATTGACTGTTGAAAATATTACATTAAGTGTATTACAACTTCATGCGTATTTAATTTTTTTTCTTAACATTGTATATTTCATTTAATATTGTATTTTATTCTGCGAAGATTGAATATCTTCTATAAGAAATTGCGGGTTGTTTTGAATTTTATCCTCACTCATGATGTAATTAAAGGAAAATTATATGATTCATTCAAATTATGGGTTCAGATAAGATTACTTAGTAATTCTAAAAATGTATAAAAGTTTTTAAAGGCTTTATTGTTCATTTAATTTATTTAATTTGGAACGCTTTACTAAGTACTTCATACGTTACAGTTAACCTAATTTGCTTACCTTTACGAAAATCACCTTTAAAAAAGTAATTTCGAAATTGACGTCAATACGTTGTATTCCCACGAGTCATTCCAGAAAATAAATCTTTTACCTTCACATTCCTTTGAATTGCTAAAATCTGTTCAAATATCTATACTGTCATTAACATTTCACACGGCTAAAGGAAATCTATCTGAACCGGGGCAATCGTGTTATTTAAATATTCAGGCTTTGGGCTACGCACATATGAAAGAGGGTTACTTCGATTGTTCTAGACTAGACTCTATTAAATAACTTATTTTTTAACTTGAAGTGTACCTACCAATTTAGTTCGATAATATTACAGCATGAATATAATTATCGTATCTCTTTCGGTGCCAAAATAGTAAAGTCCATAAAGTTCATTTTTGTGAGGTTATCTTGTTGTACTATTTATTTACGTTTTTTTTTTACTTTTATAGTTGTTTATAAGCTTTATTTGTTATTTTATGAATATAATTAGTTTTACGAAAATTATTTTATATGATTACTACGATCCTCAACAATTACAATTTTACTATAATAAAAAACCGTCTTGGCTCAGGGGCGTAACGTCTGCCTGCAAAACGCGACAGCTTGTGGGTTCGATTTCCAGTTGGGGAGAATGGACCTTTTTATTTCCATTTTCTTCGCTCTGGCAACTAGGCAAGCTTGGCGTTAAGTTTTGCCACTCAACACACAATGCCTCTAAAATTCAATAATGAAATATTTTACGTAGTATTACATAATATTTTTTGGAGATTGATCACTTGGACTGGGGTTGCCTCAGTCAGACTACCTACTCCTACCACGACCTCTGCCTCTGGAATACATAGCGAAAACAAAATGTACGCGTATAATAAATGGTACAGCGATGAATTAACTATTAATATTGTGCTGTCATACATAGCTTCTTGTCAAATATGTATGAATAAATGTAATTTTTATTCCCCGCGACATCTCGACCGAATGACTCGAGCGTCGCCGCATGAAATGTGGGAATAGGAAAATAATGTGTCCAAATTCACTTTCCTTTTATAATATGAATATATGAGAGTACTAGCGACGGAACTATTTTCAGATTACGTTTTTGTATCGTGAATTAAATTCTTCTTTCAGCTTATATGTGACAAAATATGTTCGATGACGAAAATTGAAATTCCATGTTGTTTATTAGAGTCAAATTAACATAAACTTGTAGATATCATTTATCTTGTTGATAAGTCAGTTTGACTTAAACTTGTAGACATTCTTTATGCATTAAAGTTATTCTCATTATACTGAATAAATAAAGAATATGTAAAGTCAAATATGTTATGCCGCAGACCCGGCGTCAACTGCGCAGATGTTGCTCAGCATATTGTATGAGAAAATCTAATTTTACAATGTCTCTTTGTACTGGTTTTCTCGTCGTATATTAATTATTTGACCGACAAAATATGTTACAGAAGTATATTACTTCATTTACTTTTAATTTTTTCATTTGTAATTGCTACAAATTATAATTACAACTAAAATTATAAATTATAATAATATAGTGGAGTTATTAAATATGAAATGTACATTTTTAATCAATTATAAGTATATACAAGATAAGCCTACTTAACTTAGTATGCCGCAATCACATTGATAATTTAGTGTATAAATTTAACTAATAAACGAATTTAATTGGTCTCGATTCGTAGTTAACTTAATACATTCATTATTCAAAGTAGCCCATAGAAGTCCAATCTCAAATGTAACTAACTAGTAAAAGCAAGGCTATTCCGATGTTAGCTTTTAGCGCACGTGCTATACAACATGTTTTACTATGTTCTTACAAATAGCTCTTTAAATTGAAATCTCTTCGTAAACTAGAGCAATTTCTAACAAATTCAAAAACTTTACCCTTATATTGATTGAATTCTCGTTCATTTTGCGTTTATCTGAAACTCCTTAGATCTAAGAATGATTAATGTTATTCTTATATTGCAAACTTTGATACAATCTTTGTTGTTTCCTATTTACGTAAGTAGAGTAGTAGAGAGAGTATTTAAAGGTTAATTATTACTCTAAATTTTGACGTTAATGGTACTTGCTACTTGCTGCTAATGACACCTGTCATTTCCAAACTTATTTTATTCGATGTTAGGTATATAATTTAAGACTGTAACAAAAGCTTAAACGATATTTTTTTATGATTATTTTTTAATATGTTAATAAAATTATATAATAATAAAATTTAAATTATCCCTTTTTAAGCCTTTTTTACTTGTTATATTTTACTTGTTCGCATCCACAAAAGTGGGTCAAGGTGTTTGACAAATTATTTCGTGGCACAGGTTTTCTCGGCTGTTCAAATACACGAAGCCATTTCCAAAATGCTACTGCCTTTTGCCAGAGTGAATTGTGTTTTTAGGAGCAACCTCCGCCTACGTTCACTTTTAATGAGCGTTCCGACCTACGTAAATTTTATTCCTGATTGGCTTTCTTGCCAATACATTTTCTACTGTTTTAGCTGCGAAAGATTTGCTATCTGACCGTATAAATACTTCTAGAATATAAAGTAAGGGTTGAAATGGCTTTATTTTTATGCGGAATTTCTCTCATATAAAAATATAGAAAAATATAAGTTATATAATTATAACATATTTGCTTATGTTGTTGTATATTTAACACTTTAGTCGCAAGCTACACATAATTCTAAGAATGAACACATGATTATCAGCACAAATGTAAAATTGAATAGCTCGATATAAAAAATATCCACTGGTTTTAATTAGAAGTTTAGCTCTATATAGAAATATTTCTAAAAGCAACTTTAGAAAGAGAAATAGGTCGTATATATTAAAAATGTAAGAAAATTGTATAAACGTTCTCGTGTTACACTAGAAGCCTAATTAAAATTGAAATATTTCTTTTGGTTTTATTTTATGTTTGAAATCTTGCTCAAGACATTCGATCCGAGTTTTACCAACTTTGTAAATATAAGAAGATAATAGAATACATAACATACTTTAAGTTCTTATGCGTTTGCCTGTAAACTCGAAGTTTTGTAGGTTTGATTCCCAGTCGAAGAGAATGGATTATTTTATTTTCCACTTTCGTCGCTCTGGCAACTAGTCAAGCGCGGCGTTGAGTTCCGCCACTCAGCACGCAAACCCTCGAATGGCTTAAAGCGGGTAACGGAGTGTCATAACACTAGGTTCTTATGGTTTCTGCGATTCCTATGTGAAGGATAAAGCGTAAAGCTTTAAAAAACATTTTTTTATATATTTACGTTTTGTATTATTACCAATTTTGCTTATTACGGTTGCAGGTATATTTCTGCTTGCTTATTAATATTGTACTATAGTACCGTATAGTGTTAGTACTGCATTATAAAATTTTCAAAAAACATAATATATGCTTATAAACTAAAATTATTTTCAAGATTTATTTAGCCAAAACTATAATAGTTTAAGATTCCGCTATATAACTATTAATGTAACCCTATTATATCGAAACATGTATACGTATTCAATATGTGCATATATTATTTGCGGCCGGAACACCACTTTAGTGTACGACTAATGAGATTTCCTTAATCCAGAGAGAGTAGATCCGGAATTTGTATTTGAGTCGTTAGCTAACGTGTTTATTGAGGGTTACTATAATAGAATGGGTTAACCTTGTCATATTTTTAGGTACTATATCTTATAAAATTTTAATTGTAAGGTACAATAGTAATGTTAGTTATCTATTAATTTTTAAAATTTTATATACAGATAAAAGTTTCTAATAACATTATAAAATGATTGCAAAAGCGACATTGACAGCAAAAGGATTTATTAGCCAAGTATGTTAAAACTAATAAAGTACTAACGTTAACTGGTAAGTTCAATTCTCAAGTTTTAGATAATTTTTTCTATCGCAGCGATAAACTAAGGTGAAGTTGGCACGAGTCAAGGGAAATACTGTAAATGCCTCGCCGACCTGCACTCCCATTTCCTGCAAAAGATTGACAGTACCGTTTGCAATCGTATCACACGAGCGGGCACGTCATTAATATTGCCAACATGAAATATTGATTACGACGTAATTTGAATAGTTGGCTACTTTATAAATTTATTGAATTGCTTAAATATAGGAAATTATAGTTCTTAAAACAATTAATGAATTGCGTCTTAAAAAGTACAGGGACGTGTTCGGAAAATTGGCAACAGTTAAAATTTAACTTTGCTTATTATTTTAAAGTACTTATACATTTGTGTAAATTACTGTTTTATCGCAAAATATTGTTAATTGATTTTCAGAGTATGATATAACATATTTAATTAAATACGTTTGTTGTATTAGTAGTTTTGGCACTTGTCCTATTGTGCTAATTGATAATTTGGTTTAATCAATCCGCAGATTAATATTGCGCTGTAATTTCCTTTTGAAAATCCACACGATAATTACTTTTATTGTCTATAGGCTAACAGGCTCTAATTTTTTAAATAGATTGCTTCTAGCGTGGCCTACAATTCACGGGGAAGTGCCGATTGCCAGCAATCACTATATTGTTTTGGCTGTATGTAATTGGAGTGTAATCGCCGCTTAACCTGATTTGCTCAGCAAGGACGTTATCAAATTTTTAATGAACATACACACCGTTTTTTAAATATTTATAGTCAAAATGATGAGTAATGACAGTACATCGTAAAGTTAGTAGGCAAAGGGAGCGGCAGGAACCGTGAGAACCTAGTGTTAAAACACTCCATGCTCACTCTCCTTCCCCTCCGCCTTCCTTAAGGCATCGAGCTTAGACTAGCCGAAATCAATTCTACCCGCTTGTCTAGTTGTCGGATCGAAGAAAATTTAAAAATAAATCCAAATAAATTAATAGTTATAATGTGCTTTTTAGTGCAATTCAGATTAAGTAGCATTTTCATCTTTTGTAAATATTGCGTACACATTTTTTTCTTTTATATTATTTCTTCTTAATAGTTAATTGAGCTTTTTTTAAATTAAGTAAGAAATATTGTGATTGTCTATAAATATCAGAAAAAGCTTTTAAGCTTGAATTCAACACTTATATCGATTATGTTTAAAATAACATCCACCATATATTAAGAACTCAATTATTAATATGACAGAAGATTAAGGTTTTGTATCTTCGTTCTTACTAACCACATTTTAAATGGTATGTGTAAATTGTCAATTATGAACTTCATCTAAAGTTAGAATCTGTCAAGGGATATAGTGTAAGTTGCTTACCTAGCATTTCCTGTACATGATTGGCAGTCGGATCGACAAGACTATGCCAACTTCACTTATATGTCTGCGTATTATTTTCGTAGTGAGTTATATATTTTATAATCTGTACAACAACATATAAAGTAAGAATTCAATTTTATACCCTATACACATAGTGTATAAAATTGAACTGAGTGAGACAAAGTGCCTAATAAAACAAAGAATAGTAGCGAATTTGTCCGACACAAAATGCTTAAATACGACAAAGCGCTGTGTTTTCCGTCGTTCAATACACAACTCAGGAAGAAAGCTGAAAATAAGTAATACAAAGCCTGTCCGCCTACCCTACTATATAGCGGATAAAGCGTGGAGCTTAAAAAGTAAACAAAAATAAAATGTTTGTTATTAAAATATTTTTGTTAATTACCGCAATGCAAGTCAATGTATTAATTTCAGGCGGAAATTGAAAAATAATTGAGAGATTTTTCGTAAATATGACGTAAAATTATCAACGACTGTTATTATTATATGCTTCAACATATTTTAGCAACATAAAGATTAAATAAATATTGAACGGTCATCTAAAGTGACAGAATCAACCCTAATATTTTTCGTCTAGTATCATATTATGGGCACGTATAAGTAATAAAGCGCAGGCGGGTCACACGGCTAAGCTAGCTCAGTGCCTACAGTCTTTCTTATTGGATTGGTATGAGGTTTTTACACCTTAGTAAATTACACCAAAATATTACAAGCTTAATAGAAATATATGATAACAATGCAATAAAGATATGTTCATTTTCCATCTATCTATTCTTTTATTTTATTCTAGTCATCACGCTTATAACGCCTACCGGAAAGTCATTTATATGATCGTGCCATCTTAAAATATATATATATATATATATATATATATATATATATATATATATATATATATATATATATATATATATATATATATATATATATATATATATATATATATATATATATATATATATTTATATATATATATATATATATATATATATATATATATATATATATATATATATATATATATATATATATATATATATATATATATATATATATATATATATATATATATATATATATATATATATATATATATATATATATATATATATATATATATATATATATCGTTTCTTTGTGATTTGTGTTATTAAAATAATCATAGACTCCTATCTAATTGTTATTGCAATTACACAAAACAAACTAAAAACTGGGGGATATGGTAGCTTTATTCTTTAAATTATTAACTTTTTCAAAAATCCTATATAAATAAACATCCATTATTATGGTTATATAATACTATTTAATAATAATATTATATTTACTTCAGTAAAAAGCTTTTTGGCTGTGAAACAATCGATTTTTCACTCGAATTTAATCGGCTTAAAGATATTAAACTGTGCCAGCGTACAGAGGCGAAGTCAGTATCGTCGAATATGATTTATCCAGCGCGTATATATTTCCGTCGACTGCACGCCACAATTCAAATTTAATATTCAATGTATTGTCGAATTATCTACTTATCTGAGGCCACTTTGTATATTATAGCGATAAGATAAGCCTACATTTTCTATATAAATTAGGTAAAAGTGACAAAATGATTTTTATAATGTTTTTTTTTGGTTGTAAATTTACGTCATTTTATCGACGTAACATATTTGAAGGTTCTTTAACTAAATCAATATCAGTTATGCAATAATGTAAGTATTTGGGTATGTTATAAAGCTATTTTATTTAACACTTATTGTCGTTAGTTAAAATTTCTAATTCGATTTTCTGTTTGCATTAAACTATTTATTATTACAGCTTTTGTTAAAGACAGTCAGCTGGACGGTGCAGTTGTGAATGGCTTTGTTTCACAGAGGAGATAGATATAACCGTGGAAATACAATACATACTGTTCTCTGGTCGGGTGGTGTTTGTTGGCTTTGATTGCACTATAATTACTTTTCCGTTTAATTCGTTTCTGCTTTAGTGTCGTTTCATTCGAGAGTTTCGTTTTAAATTTCGCCGCGATTAATAACGTTTTTATGAGTCTTGTAAAATATTGAGATTGGATTGTTTTGGATTCTTTTTTATGAATTCATAAATCTTGGAAATAATATAATTGGATTTTTGGTTTGAAATGTCTAGTTTGATGCAAGATATTTTTAATAGGAATTTAAATATTTGTATTTAGGTTGATTAAGTTAGTTATAATCATACGTTAGTTAAAAATACAGTTTTATGAGAACATGGTAAAATAAAAAAAATACGAGAACTAAATGACTGTAACGAAAGGAGATATAGTAACATGAGTGAGTTCGTAGCGGCATCGTAGCTACGCCTCCGTAGCAGCACTTCCGTAGGCCGGGGCTCGCTTCATATAAAATATAATATAAGACTACCTAAAGCAAGTCATTGTTTACATTGCTACATCAATTTTGCATTATCGTCTCTATGTTTTGCATGATAAGAACAATAGTCGTATATATTCATTCGGCAGTACGCGCACACAAACCGCCATTATGAGGCTTGCATTCCAAACATAACACAACCCTAGTAGAGAAGTTGCATATAAATTTACATATTGCATTCTATACACGCGTTCGCAGCGAATTACAGGATGTCACATGCAATTTTGTATTTTACTTAATTATACCAAGTTTGTTCTGTACGCATGGGTACAGTTTAGTATAAAATGTTTTTAAAATTTAACGATACATTGATTTTATAATTGCTTTTTAATATGCATGTAAATCTTACCCACAGCTAGCATTCTTGACCTAACATTCTTGACCGGTTTCTTACACAATACAAATGACAAAGATAAAATATACTACCATAGAAATAGCATGCTTCAATTTGTGCCGTCGTGACAAGCACTCTTGGAACGCGACTACGTCCTGTTATAACAGTTTTGGCACACTCCTTTGAAGTGATTCACAGATTCAAAGATCAAAAATGTCAATATTATAGTGTAAACAGATATTTGAATTTAAAAAAATATCTTAAAACTTAATCCTCAATCGATGGATTTTGTTAAAGGAATATTAGAGAATAATTTTATGATTTATTCACCCTAACGTTCTTGTGCCAAATAGCGCCATGCCCGCGTTCCGTGTAAGAGTTATGGCAAACCCAGTTTACATGCAAGTCTGCGTACAGTGTTTGTCTTCATCCATTTTTAGCGTTTTGTAGCCAAATGACAAAAAACCTACCCTCAATAATTCAACATGTCTGTCTGTCACTCCGTATGTGTGTATTTCTTTTTATAAACTATTAGTACTATATAGTTGAAACTTGTCAAGTATATATTAGTATTATGTAAACAGCATGAAGATTTCAACACCAAAATATAAAGGAAACACAATATATGTTGTACATTGCCATTGTAACTTCGACCGAAAATTGATTTGGACAAGATCTAGTAAGCAGCTTTTTTAATACATCAAAAATCATTAAGCTTAATTTACCGTAATTTTATAAGGAGTATATTTTTTGAGAATATCTACAGTACATGAAATCTTATACTTGACCAATTTTTATTTTGTGACAATCTAAAATAGCGTGTAATTTTATATTGTCAAGATTTATTTTCAATTGCTAGCCCCAATGAAATTAGGGGCCAGGTGTGCGAGTTGTATTTATTACTCGTATATTTCTGTGTCTACTGCCTCGACATTTTGAACTGTTGTACACAAGGTACATTTATTGGGAAAACCACTACAATTTATGTAAATGAGTGCATCGCTGTAATGAGAGAATAATATTTTAAGTATGTTTTAAACATATTTTTTTATTTATATAAAACTTTTAGTATCGATTTTTATGATTACATTTGTGTTTCATATACTTGATTTTTCACTCATTGTAGAGACTTGACTTTTCCACTCAATTTGAATAATAAAGTGCAAACTTTGTCATTTTTACTAATATCATAATTTTTTTCATCTACTATTCGAAGCTTTTGGTTTTTTTTTAATTGTTACGCTAAGAACTGTACTGTAAATTCGCCCAACACAACTCACTCAAGTCAATGCATGCTTCAATGAAGTCAAAATGATTAACTTATTACAACTTACCTTGCTACTTATATATAGAAACAATGATCGGAATTCGCTTGGCTTTGATACTGTTTCTTTATAAAATTAGGTTACATGTTAAATGTAGGAGACATGTTATTATAAATGCTATCTATAGTAGCAAATGGTATACTGTAGATATATATGGAAACGCTATTTGTATTTAAATATTCATACAATAAACGTGTACAACAACACACATTTTAATATAAATAATAGTGTGGCATTAGTAATAGTCGCGCTATACAGCGTCCCTATAATTAAGAGGGTCCCACTAAACGTACCGTAGGGGATGAAATTACAAAGGTGCTTTGGTGAGAAACGCGCATCATTGATGAGACCGCAAGGGTCGCAACATATGCTGATTACAAATGAGGCTCGATGTTAGACTCTGTTCATCGTATTATGTTACATACAATGGCAAGCTTATGGTAACATATGTGTGATATATGTACCAGATCATACTAAAAGAGGTGGTGCAACAGATCACTATTATATACGTGATATCACTTTTTAAGGTTTAAATCATGTAAAAAAATGTTTTTTTTGTAAGTTCCAAACCTCAGTCGTATTCTTTTTACATATGCAATGTAAGGAGAATACAGTCGGTGTGAAATAACGCTGTGTCTTCTGTATATTGACACTAAAAGTCCCAACTGAATTTTTTTTACAGTAATTTTAAAACTTATATTATAGATAATTGATTCATAAACGCCAAGAAATCGATGAATTGATATTAAAAAAATTTAGGCGTCAAACACAATACGTCCTCATTCTGTAGGAGCAAGTGAAGCAAGTTTAAAATGATGATAATCGTCGCTGTCTGAGAAGAGACGAACCCACAAACAAAACTAAAAAAAACATATTAAAAGGAAATTACTTATTTAGTTTGTATTTACACTGCTTATATTACTAACAACGATTTAATTAAGATTTATATATAGAACACAAATATAATTTCAAGAAAAAAATTGCTATATAGTATGGCTATATGAAGATTCATAAAAAGGAGGTATTTGTTTTTTTTATATTGCTTTACCTTATTGTAACAGTTTCATATATATCATTACGTTCAGTTCCCGAAGGCAAAAAGCAGGAAATGGAGTGTCTTAACACAAACCTAGTGTCTCTGCTTACCCTCCTATATGTTAGATACAAATTAAACTAAGTTCAATTTATACACATAAATGCTGATGCGTACAGCCTTAGTTTTTATAAACGAGGCGCACAATGTGGCACCCTCGTTTAAGTCGACTCGACAAATATTTCACAGCACACGCGTTGCTAAAATTCGTTAAAACTTTGAACAAATTTAATTACGTTGTTACTTGTCGTCATTTTACTTTTAATTGAAATAGTTGATGAAGACATCTTAATAAGTCGAATACTACTTTTTAATAAACAGCTCTCATCTTTTGTTGTTTTTAAATAAAGCTTCATTATTAGAGTGAACTACAAATATGTAATATATATTCTGACATCTTAATTCTATCGGTTTGTGCGTGTTCAATTCGATCTCGTGGGAATATTTATATGTATGTTATTTATAGTATTCATTGATTTAATAATTATAAATTAAATATTGTTAATATATATACTGTACAGATAGAAATAGTTCATTTTACTTCGTCCAAAATTAAAATCGTTGATTTTGATTCAATTCGAAATTGTACGATATTTGTATATTATATGCATATAAAAATTCTAATTTATAATATTTATTACTTAAGTATAAATAAAATGGTTAATGTAGTAAAAACATATATGTAGGTATTTGCTAATTTCTACTGTAAGATTAAGCACAGATTGGACATCTGTATTTCGACCGTTTGACATTACGGTAACAAGTGAAACATTTTAACGAACCTGTGCATTTTGTTGCTTTTGCAGTATTCTCTAGAGGACTGTGGAAGCTGGACTAAAGGTTTGCCTTTAGAATTGCGTTGATTGTCTACAAACTTGTACTGAGAAATGTATTACTAGAAAATTTACGAATGACACTTGAATTTGTAACTTGTATATGATGTCAACGAATTAACAAAGAAAATTGACATAACTATCGTAGTTGTTGTTTTTTTAGATACGAAAGGTTAGTTTGTCTTTGTCACTATTCAATACTCCAAGTAAAAAAAACGGGTAATATTTTAAATATTGCACAAAATTTTACATCATGCGTGTCTGTATTTAGCTTTCGTTGTTTCAATATACTTAACTTGATTTTACCTGCGCCTTCACGTACTCAGTTAAATTACTCATGTGGGTGCAACATGAGTAGGCTGATTGAAATTATTACTTTAATGTAATATAGCCTTCCTCGAAATAAACTGTTAACATGACATTTCAACTCGACCCATAAATTTCATAGATTAACACGTTTAATCACACACACACACACATACTTCAGTTTCATATTGTATATATGGGGCATTCCACACCAAAACAGGGAAAAATAGTCATAGTCTCCGATTTTGGATTTTTTAATATGTTAGACCTATATAGGCTCTGAACAAAATTGCAAATTAATTTTTGTATTATATCGTTCTTAGTTTTCATATAAAAACTCAATTTAATTTTATAACAGCACAATAGAAGAAGATGTTGGAATTAAATGACGAAGCCACTCTCCTCACATCAGTATATTATTATACACATAATAATACTTTACGGTAGTGTTGTTATGAACTTCTTCCTACACTTTTCAAGCAAAATTACACAAATATTTTTAAAAAGATTAAAGTTTAGTTTTAAAAAATACCATTATAAAGAGCTATTGAGGTTTATACTGGTTTCCCAACTTTGGACCAGTAAAGTACATCGCAAACACAATTATGTACGCAACAACTTAAGCTTTCAACATTAACTTGAATTGAGTTTTCAACTTTCACTACCCGCATCTTTCCGTTGGTCAAATTTTGCATACATTTTCGTGAATAATGTTGAACTTTTAATTTTGTATAATATTTCAGTATAATGTTATATCAAATACATTTTAAGGATATAAAATACTTTATTTTTATATTTATTATAATCGTTTATTTAATAAAATGTAGCTTATTACCATCGCGATTAAAATGCATCCTGTTTACTTTCTTCATACAATTATAAAATAAAATATTTTTTTTGCCAATCAAGAGCACTTCTGACAAGAAAATTGTCTTTCCTGATTTACAAAGAAACACTATGTGTTCATATTAAC
This sequence comes from Dione vanillae, assembly GCA_037178615.1. Classification (NCBI taxonomy): domain Eukaryota; kingdom Metazoa; phylum Arthropoda; class Insecta; order Lepidoptera; family Nymphalidae; genus Dione; species Dione vanillae. The sequence continues at coordinate 300,019 of JAZFAU010000048.1, read as the reverse complement.
AATTTGGCGTTCATTTCCCTCCCAGTAATCTTATTTCAAATCGTTAGCAAAATCAGCACACTCACATGTTGTGAGCTTTTGCCATCCATACTAATATTGCGAATTGGAGTAAAGTCTGCAAATTCTATATATTCAAAGCTTAACGTGTCGTCTTCCTTAAATTGCAATATAGCTTTAGTAAAGTTATTTGTCACTATTTATTGATACAACTCAAATTAAGTTTCCATAAGAATTAAGTAAAATTATTACAAATGGAACTAACATACTCTCACATAAAAACTAGCAGTAATAAAAGACAAAATGCTTACTTGGGCTGGCTTACCCGCCTTATACTCATAGTGATATTCGAGTGCTTGAATAAATAATTCGGCGTGTTAAGCTTAATGGTCTGGGATGTACGTGCCCTAAATGAGGGTAGAGGTTAGATTAAACCGGAGCTTCTTTTACTCTTGTCGAGGTGTTTGATTTACGTGACCAGCTGGGAATCAATAAATACCTGATTCACTGCGAAAAGCGTAGTGCGCTTGAAATAGAACCTATATAAATAAACTTTAAGGTTTATTTTGGCTATTTTTTATATTATATACTTGTATATTTTTATTTAAAGATAATTATGGATATTTATAACAGGCATATCTTTTGTTTTCTTATATGTTCCATTTAAATATATTTTCCGCTCGATTAACAGATATTGTAGGGTACATCTATTTATATCTCCTATGCATGAATAAATCGTCTTTTCAAATTACTAACATTACTTTAAAAGAATATCTTATATATATAAAAATTTAAACTTTTTTGCACATTAATATTTTATAACGATGAATCTTTCCAAAATAAATGCATAATTCAGAACCCTATCTTGAAACTTTCTTTCATATTTTAAACTCAACTTTAAATTTTGTACAAAATTACTAGTTCTCGATGGACTTTCAACGTTGAGAAGATTTTTGACTTATAAAGTAATGTCCGCTTGATGTCTCTGTGCATATTTTAGGAGGTTGCTATAAATTTTATTAGCTGTTACTTCACTTGGAAAATTTGTTTATTTATTTATGTTATTCAAAGTGTACGAACATGTAATTACATCCGTAGAAAGAACTTCCGTAGAGCATCTGTAGACATATCCATGATTAATATGGGATAATATTTTATTTTAAAATTACATTTCGTATATAAATTACATATTTTTGTACTATTTTAATATTTTAAAAATAAAACAATTCTATTTAGTATGTACCATCGCAATAGATGTAAAACGTACCTTTTACTATTAAAGTACAAAAAAGCGTATACAGAAATAAAAGCTTGAATATATTTTATTCAAAAGCACTTTCTTGACTTTTATATTAACATACCTACATACACTGCGTGTATTATTCGCAATCTCAACCTTTTCTTTCATTGACCAACCCTCAAGACTACGCTAAGCTGTGGTTTACTTTAGGCCTGTTTAAATTTCCCCTCAAATGGCTCAAGGACCCTTATATTCGGTATGCCAGTATATTTTCACGACTCAATTAAACCACGGTAATTAACGCTGTGGTCCCTCTTTGGTATGAATTATTAAGTAATTATATCGCGAGTGCAAAATGTCCGCACTGTCAAAGGAGCGCGGCATATTTTTTATTTATGTCAAACGTTTAAATTTTGAATACACACAACTTGTATATACAGCAAAGCATTTTGAACAAAATCATGCCAATTTAAGTCATTACAGAATAAAATAAAAATTCTGGTGGCGGAGAGGCAGCGTATGTCTGCCTCTAAAAGTGACGATTTCTGGGTTCGACTCCCACTCAGGAAGCATGGATTATTTGATATATATTTTCTTCGCTCTGGCACCTAGGCAAGCACAGCGTTAAGTTCCGCCACTCAATACGCAATGCCTAGAAAGGCATTAAGTGGGATTGTCTGGCACAAAGCGCCTACGATTCCACCAGTTCCTTTTGTCTAATTTGCTATAACCAGCATAAAGCGTAAAGCTAAAAAACGTTCCTATCTTGGCATAGTAAGAGATTGTCTGAGTTATATATTCATATATATGTCTATATACATACATGTCATCGGAGTTTTATTATTTAGTAGATATATTGTAATGTAAAGTGTGTAAAGTTCAAAAATCGGGTTACCAACAAAAATCTAATCCGTATAAGTACGAAGTATGCTAAAGAAACTTGTTTTTTTTTTAAAAAGTACCATATCACCTACATTTATTTTTCGTTGACATATTCTTAAACTTTGAATCTATAAGCCAGATGGAATAGACTTCTTATTTATATCTCAACAATAATAAACCTAAAATAAGCTAACCTGTTACTTTCTAAATTAGCAAAGTCCGATAAAAATTATTTAAAAACTGCTACTTATTTTATTCTACTGAAATCTCTATTTTTTTGAGTATAGGAAAAAATCGATACGCACTGAAACGTATGAAAACGTCGATTTTAAAACATTACTGTACATCAATTCAAACATCAAAAAATAGCGGAAACGGGGACAGACTTAAATTCTCTTGGTAAAAGCATTCGTTATACTCGTGTTAACTTTTAACCAGTTCAAGTTGAATCGTGATTTTTCGCTCACAAAGTAAAATTTTAACATACCATAATACTCTCAATAGTGACAGGGATCAAGTTATAATGGGTGATATTCTTATTTTATAAGTACACACGATGGTTTATTTTATACACACTTGTAGCAAAAGGTAATGCTTTATTTATGTGAAGTGATAAATTTTAAATTACGCCGCACAGATTTATAGAGTATTGAATTTCGAATTTAGTTACACTCCGTTTACGTACAAAATGTAAGTACTATTGTTAAGTTCAAACGCTTTTTCTTGTAGATATTTAAGTATAAAGTTTGAGTAGATTCAATCATGAAATTCAATCAGAGGGGCAGCATATGACGTTACAATCACCAATGCATTTACACGCTATGATTTTTATTAATGCAAAAATTATTCTTTTTTTTTGCTCTAATAATGCAAAATTTGAATTAGTGAGGAGAAGGAAAAGTAAGAAAAAGAAAACTGTATTATGAAATATATGAAGAGACTTAGTTATGGTAATAAAATATGTATTTATTATAAATGTTGTTTATTATTGATATCATTGTTGTAACAAGAAAGATTTAGTATGCCTTAGTTATTTAACTATTCACTACAAGCAGATGTCGATGTGATGTGACATTTTGTTCGGAATTCTTATGTAAATTTTGATATTTTTTTCTTTTATATTACTAAAAAGTAGATAAATATAACTTTATAATAATTTATCTCTTTGGGATCCAGTCATCTGTAATTGTTGCTAACTAGTTCACAAAAGCACAAAATATTTGATACTTAAGTTTATACTGTAGTCTAATACTGTATACTATAGTTTACTATTAAATATTTGACTTACGAGTACTCTTACTTAATTGTGCAACTTAAATAAATTAATTCTGTTATACATACATACATAGCTTCACGCTCTATCCCTAGCGGGGTAGTCAGAGTGAACGTAGCGCCAAACGCTGCGGTCTCTGCATACCTCTTTCGCCTCGTTCACTGTCATTAACCTCTTCATACATGCTTTCCGGGGAGTTCTCATGCTTTTTACCTGACCTTCCTCCAGTACCTTCGATACTGTGTTTTCGAAAGTCAACCAAGGTCTCCCCTTACCTCTCTTGCCACTCACTTTTATGACGGTCCTCTCTGAGCACGTTCTTCTTATGAATTCAATTCTGTTATGAAATTATATTATAAATTATTTCTATTATTCAATTCTAAAGTACGTTAAGTTTTGGGGACCGTTGTGGCGCAGAGGTCTGCCTGTGACGCGATGGTTTCTGGGTTCGATTCCCAGTCGGGGAAAATGGATTTTTCTATTTCCATTTTCTTCGCTCTGGTAAACTAGGCAAAGCGCGGCGTTGAGTTTCGCCACTCAACACACAACCTCGAAAAGGGCGGAAAGCAGGGGCTAAGTAACGGAGTGTCTTAACACTAAGTTGCCACGGTTACTCGATTCCTCTGGTTCCCTCTGCCTACCCCGCCATGTGCGGAATAAAGCTTGAAGCTATAAAAAATAAATTCTAAAGTAGTAATTTTAGGTAATTTTGCAGTGATAGAGTCGGAATGTAAACTACATTACTACCATGGTGCAGGATGTGACTGCTTCGTTTGTATCAGTAATAACCACCATTAAGTTGTATTTCACAATACCTTTTGTCGTCACTCTCGTTGCTTTAGTAGGAGCATCTGCCGGCGTCACGTGTTATTGTTATAAATGCTTGAGAGATGCGGTCAATATGGAAAGTTGCAATATTATTTATTTATAATATAACATTAATTAAGATACCAAGAAGAACTGTCGTCTGTAAACGCGACGGTTTGCGAGTTCGATTCCCACTTGAGGAGGGTGGATTATTTTATTTATATAGCATTCGCTATGGGGCACTGCTTCTACGCAAGCGAAGAACAGAGAGCCTTAACACTACGTTTCCGCGGTTCCTGCGGTTCTCTATACCCACCCTGCTATTAACGGGATAAAGCTAATAAAAAAATTGTAAAAGGCAGTATATAACTTCTAAGTCACCGAATGCTTATGGTACTGGGAACGACATGAATGTCGTTTTTTATAATATTGTAAAATAAAAATTTTTTTTGTACTTTTATTTTTCCAGTAAAAATTATTGGAGCGAACAGTTTACAAATATCGATATAGCCTAGCCACTTGTGTTACTTGAAATGTTATTTATTTAAATCCGAACCGTTCCAAATAGAACTTTAAATAAGTACGTAAGTAAATTCTGGGCGAGAGTGAATTAATTTGAGTGATAAATTCGATTCGATGTTAAATAAATAACCAAAAATTAAGCTTATATTTTATTTAAATCTATAATATTACTACTTTTATTTCTCGTTTGATATTTATTGCAGCTTACGGGTTATGGGTTAGGCTACAGGCTATTAGTAGAAATTTAACTTTTTGAATACAATCGTTATAATAAAATCTTTCAATGTAACATTTTTTGCTTATCATGTTATATATTTTACAGTATATTATTCATACAACTATATTATTCGTTTAAGTGAAAAACTTAAGTTACATGGTGCTTTTCATTTTCGATACCTTTTTTTTTTAAGTTTACCTGTTCTCTTAGAAATCTATATGGATTTCTGACCTGTCATTTATTCCTAAATTTGCTTATAAACATGTAAATATTTTACTATTGCACAATTTCATAATTTCCAATAGTTATTAAATAATTACATTCTTATATGAAACTAAATATTACATATTTAAATATTGTTTGTTTTATGTTACAGGTAAATCCTCTTCAATATGAAAGTAGCTGAAGTGAGTAACAAAACTGCATGCTCCATAATAGCTCGTATTTAAGCTGAACTAAAAAATTTCAACCAAAAATAGGACTCACATAAAATTACTTTGTACGTGTACAACAAATTTAGTTAACAAAATGTAAAAAAGCCGTTCGTTTCAGTCATTGCAGTATAAATACTTTTAAAAAAATACCATCAAACAATTATTTTGATACAATCTCCGCTCAAATTGAGCTGTATCAATCTAAATTGGAAATGCGTCGTTGCGAACTAAGGCTATCGAATGCGTATTAAGTTCACTTGTAATAGCTTAGTTATTATAATATTAGATAGATGTCATGCAGGGACCAATATCTGAATATAATCGTATTGGGTTCAGTCCCGTTAGGGGAAAGAATTATATTTATTTTTCCACTTCAAGTGATAAAATGTAGAATTAAGTATTGCCACTCAAAACACTATATTTCGAATTGTTATATAAAAACTAATTTCTCCTAGCTTCTTTCCGCCTTACCTGCTATATGTGAGATAAAGCAAGAAAATATATAAATAATATTTACTGAAATGATATATTTTCTACCATACATTCATGATAGGTTTTGTGCTAGCGTACAAGGGATGTATTATACCTTTGCAATAAAAATATCTCTAGTGAAATTTATAATGAAATGTTTTGTTATAACTTTTACTCTATATATGATATTTATTAATGATTCTTGTCAATCTAATTAAATTTGATACATTTGCATTATTTCTAATAGTTTTTAACATTAAAAACTGATAGACTGTAATATACTTAGAAGTTTGAGAACAACTAGTACAAAGTATATATATTTATTTCACCTATAGCCCGATTAGCTCTTCAGCATTAAGCCCACCTGTTGTGCATATTTATTTTGTTAGATATTGTAAAATAAAAAAAACCTAAATATATAAATGAATAAAAACCTGCCCTACGTCTTTATATGTTAAAAAAATTCTAATATATATACAATAGACATAGCACATAAGGACCCTGCCTATATCTCACCAATCTTATATTCTATTGTCGATGTTCCCTCGCAAATTCTCGAGAATTTAATTTAGAAATTGCTAACTCTAAATGGATTTCTTTTCTCCCAAAACTTCGGGGTACCAACGATAAAAAGTTTTAGGGTAGTACCGAATTATGTTTATTGATCAGATACCTCGTGTTAACATTTGATTGTCCAATTACTATGGATTGTGATGCTATTTCAAAACTTAACCTTTTTTAATATTTTTAACAGGTTTTATTATTAAGTAAATATATTTTTATAAACAACTTTTCGATTTACTCATTTTCCTTATCTTCTTTGGCTCCGCTTTTAATCTTCATTGCCTTCGCCGTTCTCGGAAAATTTTAGAAACACGAAAAAAGTCAATTAGACGTAATGTCGTAAAATGAAGGTCTTAGAAATGTTTTTCTTTAATTGGACCTCATTACAATTTATTTTCGCCATCAAATTGGTACAGATTCGAATCCTGTTATGTATTTTTTCTATGCATATTTGATTTATTAATTATACGAAACTGTAATATTTATTTATTATACAAAAAATAAGTCAAGTTTAGGTGGAACAAATTCACCAAAATTTTACTCCTTCTTCTCCTTAATTTATGGCGTTTCGAGCGTGCCAGTTGAGCCAATGTCACGTTGAATGGAGAACACACAAAGGAGAATGTAACCGAAAATTCTAATTCGCATAATTTAATTTTATATTCGCGTAATTTCCTTGTTATGACAGTTAACATTCATAAGCGCCAATTTCAATTTAGATAATATACATTATACTTAAAATACAAACTAGCAATATTCACTTATTTATCTTTATGCATTTTTTTTATCTGGCTTATGTCTGAAACATCTTAACAGAATTTTATGAGGCTTGTTGAAAGATAGACGAGGATGTGAGGTTCATATGGACTACTTTTATTCAGAAAATCCCACGAGGTTGGGATATATTACATTTACTGCACGCGAGCATATAAATATTCCATTCTACGTAGAAAAAAAATTTATCAATTCACCTCACTGACTATTAGTTAGAAGTATGCTTGCTTTTCGTTAGTAACACAACTATAAAGTTTGCATGTTAACGGGAAGTACCCTCTACGTTTGGATTATCTAGCATGTCATGCGGCAAAACGGAACATTTTGATTGCGTTGACTTTAGAGATGAATTTTTGCATGATCCAAGAAAATGGAAATATGAGTTTGAGACAAATTATTCCAGCTTTTTATTTATTACGACACGTCCCTGAGAAAGAGATTATTCACAGGCGGACACACAAAGTTTAACTAGGTATACTAGTCGGAATATCTACTAAGGTAACACTTAGAGGGTTGTAATACACTTCCTATGTTTGTACTAGCTTGTTTAATGGATCGATAATTGTTATAAAGTTTCAAAAAGATCCAAACAAATAGCGCAATTTCAGGGGTCACGTTTAATTGAACAATGCCATCTAGTTAGCATAGGATAATGTCAATAATGTAATAATTATAGTTCTTTAACAGAAAGAAATAGTATTTTTTTCTTACAAAAGGGACGTTTCTCTTTTGCTGATACTTAATAAGTAGTATAAAGTAAATTATTGAATTTCCAAAGACAAATTTATCCACGTACGAAATATATCTTATATAAAAATATCTGACAAAAGCCGATAAGAACTAGGCAATAACGTGTAACACACGCAACGAGTCCTCAGAACTTAAGCTCCCACATGACTATTTGGCGATATGAAGTGGCGTGTAATATACAGTGTGACATGAAGATATGGCTGAATTACGAGACTACTTGCTACAAGATACTTTGAGAACAAATTATGATATTTTTCTATATAATATTCTTCTACCACTACTGACATTCGTTAGAGACAAGTATTACTTTTATTTTGTTTTCTAGTTTACTTGTTCTTGTTATTTATTAAAATTATGTCCCTTCTATAACAGCTGTACGAACTGTGTAAACTTTTCTTTTTTAAAAATTCATCTCAAAGAATACTTTGAAAGTAGTGCAAAGATTTTTCTCGCAGAGGCTCATAGTTTCGAATGTTCTCTTAAAGTTTAAAGCTCGGCTGTAAACTACTTAAGTTTACAACTTTACAAATTTTCACGAAGTGCCGTTGATGAGTTTCATGTTTGCTCTTAAATAGTGCGCTTATTACAAAAGTGGCTCTATGCTTATGCTGCTATACAAAAGAGTTCATATTTTCCATTATCTTTCTTAATGGGGAAATTTAATAATTAATACCATTAATTTGACTATTTCATTATATTAATATATATTTACATTCGAAAAATATAAAATAAATATAATATATAAAATATATATTTCTATATTTAGAAGCACGTTAGATTGAAACCTAATTACACATATAATTGGTCGGCTCAGGTGATGAAATATAATTTAATCAGAGCAGTGCGAATTTCAAAACTGACGTCCGCCCGACACTCGTACTAATGAAACGTCCTGTTTTATTATGGTTTTGGAGCAACATTGCGAATACCAAAATAGACGTTGAGTGATGTCTGCCGCTCCAGATATTTCAAATTAGATAGCCTTAAGAAATTGAATTTCTTTAGTATTTTGAAATATTTGTGTGAGCGTTACTTAACAATAGTAAACTCTATGTTATTTTGATTTTAATGATGCTGTGTTATTTTGGACTTATATTATATAAATAAAATTATATTTATGCCACACCGATAATGAGAAACGGAAAATATTTTTAGTAAACGTATAAAAATTTTAGGTTGGCAATATTTGAATCGATGCCTCCTTGAAATTGTTCAATCGTGTCACTTTCTCTCATAGAACGCTAACTAAGCAATAAGTTCTTATCAACATACATCGAGTTTCTTATATGCTTTTTTAAAGTGTAATTCCACACCAAATTACTTTTTGGAAAATGAGAAATTTAATTTAACTCGCTTATAATTATTAAAATATTTTTTTACACGCCTCTTACAACTCATTTATGAATTTATAATTAAATTATTTAAATTATTTTAAAAAATGTACCTTAAAATATAAAATATTAAAAAAAAATAGCAAAATTCTATACTTATATTAAAATTATTTTTAAGATCATTTGAATTTCTACTGTTTTAAACGATTATAGTAAGAGTGTAGTAGAAATTGTTACTGGAATATGGTATATTTTTCTAAAACGTTTTCATATTAAAAGTCACGACTAACCATCAACGAATTTGGCGAGGTTCTCCGAAGTATAAAATAGTTTTAGACGCATTGCGGAAACTGAACGAAATGTTTGCTCGAAGCTTAAAGGAAGGAAAACAATAATTCAATTTAGTATAACGCAACATATATCAAATTGTAAAATTAACTGGTAGAGAAGAATTTATTAAATAAAAAAGTTTGACCGAATTATTCGCGTATAATTTTCATTATTTTTAGCCCATAGTCACGGGTAGACGGAGGTGGCGTTCGTCTTTCAGTTTACCCATGACTACGGTCTACTGCAAACTGTAGAATGCCGGATTTTCAAAAAAAAAAAGATAACTCTCTTTATTGTACAGCTATATAGAAGTAGATAATATGACAATTAAGAAGAAGCATATAACTAAATGAAATGCATAAAAGGCGGCTTTATTGATACAACAGCGATCTCTTCCAGGCAACTTTAAGGAACCGAACAAAAAGGATAGGACAAAAGGCTTAAGGTGTGAACAGTAGATATTATCATATCGAATAAAATATCTTTATACATTTATTATAATATAAATACATCCTGATGTTAAAATAATAGTATATATATACACGTAGACACGTACAGAGGTAAGACATCTCAGAATCATGAGCCTAAAAATAATGTCACACATACGCGATTTAAATAGTCTAATTTCATGTGTCTAAATATCACAAAATTCTAAGATCATATTAGACCAAAAGCGACGTTCGCTGACTTGTAAATCACGAGAATGAAATATTTAAATTTCCCCTAACAAGATAAAGCATGGCGACGGCTTACGTCTCCCAACAATTAATGTATAAAAATGTAGGCACAAAATACGCAACGGAGTGTCTTTAGTGTCGGAGCTCTAAATCCATTTCCATACCCCACAGCGGGAACTGAAAAAAAAAAATTACATTAAAAATCGCTATATAGATCTTTTACCTTTATTTTTATTAAATTATTATCCAAAGCTACGATATATATAGTATTCCATATCGATATCGATAGCAATTAGACATGAAGAGGCGAGCTACTGCAGCTTTGTACATGTACCAGCATCGCACTTAATCTAATAACGTATGGAGTTTAAACTAGATCACAACTTATGTATTTTAATTTAATATATTCTAGTCACGACTAAAACAAACTCTTAGTTAAATTACTATATAGGTTTTGATCTATATGGCATATTAAATGAATGTCATCAATAATAATAATTTAACATTATTTGAATTCAGCTTGTAAAAATATAATATTTTATGTACATTCTAAAATATGTAATAAATATATTTAAATACAGTCCGTAAGAGATGTTCTAGTTTTAAGAAATGAGAAAGTAGTTCGTTTCTGGCACTTTTCTCATGAAAAGTTAATTGCTTTGCCGTCACGCCACTCAAGATTCGTTCTTTATAATTTTAATATTTATTAAATAATTTCAACCTTCTTTAACCATTTGCCATTATTATGAGACAAGACACTGCATTTACTACTTTGTAATAGGTAATGTGCACATAACAGAACGTGGTAATCAGTAAATTTCATGTTTAAAATAAATTGTTTTATTATTTTTTTATTTGCCACTCTGGCAGAACTTGTGATAAAAAGATCTAAAGACTGCGTGCATTATTGTTACGCGAGCAAGGTATACATATGCTGATACACTTTCGCCAATTTTTGAAAAATGAGGCGTTCTTGTGGAAAACAGAGAGTCTTGACACTATTTCTTTCTTTTTTTTTTCTCGTTATACGAAGAACCTAGCTTAAAACTAAACAAAATTATTCGGAAAATATGAACAGTAAAATAAGTAAATTATGTTTCATTGTAATGTTACATAATATACGTCATGGTTTAAAAAATATATAACTAATAATTATGAGCTAGATTCAGCAATAATTCTACAAGGCTCACGAGGTTAATCTCCCATTATATTAAATTATACCAGTAGACCGACATCTGACAGTTTAATTATTGAGCAGCGGGATAAGTAACTAACTTGATGTGTGATATCAATTTTGCCGCACATGTCACATATTATGCTTACGTTTCATGTATGGAATTTTCCTTGATTAAGTTACAAATATTGTTTTTTTATTGATATAGTTAGTATTACTATTTATTTAGCTATGTAGGTTTTTTATTTATATGAATTATGCGTATGATATTCTTTCTAACTTTTTATTTACGACAAAATTCATATTTCCTTATAAATATATTGATCGTTATCGTTCGTAGTTTCAAATATAAACAACATCTCTATATAAGGATATGCACAGCTATGTTTCTACAGTTGCAATGGTTGGCAGGCAGCGCACAGTCCCGAAACATGTGTAAACAAGCGAACGTTGTTACGCTACGTTGAACTCTCGATCCTCCCTCTAACGCCGTGACAGAAAGACGTGAAGAGATGTGTTATTTGCTTTTAGACTTTCAATTGTATTCGTTTCCATGTTATATTATTTTACTGTATTGCCACAAAGCTAGTGTAGGATTGAAGAAAATATACATTAATAAATAAATAATTTTTATAATAAATCAACTGTCAATAAAGGCGGAAAGCGGGGACGATGAAAGCAGGGACTAAGCAATGGAGTGTCTTAACACTAGGTTCAAATGGTTCCTGCTGTTCCCTCTGCATACCCTGCCATGTGCGGGAAAAAGCGTGAAGCTTAAAAAAATCAACTGTTATAGTTGTCTTTACTTGTAACGCAAAGGTTAGTATGGGACGTAATTAATTTGACTCACACAAAGTTTTGATAATATTAAATTTTGTTCGTACAAAAATTACATTAACTACTTTGAAAACAAAATTTAACGGAAGAGTTTTTTGCAAAATTTATTACTGTAACATGAATATAAAATTTGTTTTCAAATTTTGTGATATGCAATTATGTGCTCTATTAATTTAAATTGACGATGGCTTGATGCCGAGTCAGCACGCCTGCCTATTAACGTTTACGTTTAACAATTTTGCGTCAAAGTAAATATAGCTTAACAAATAAAATGTTCATATATTTTTTTGATTATCAAGTAAATTATAATAGATTAATGTCATGTAATGAAATAAGATAATGTAGTTTTTTTTTAGCTTCACGCTTTATCCCGCACATGGCAGGGTAGGCAGAGGCAACTGCAGGAACTATTGGAACCTAGTGTTAAGACACTCCGTTGCTTAGTCCCTGCTCTCTCCGTCCCCGCTGTCCGCCTTCTTCGAGGCATTGCGTGTTGAGTGGCGGAACTCAACGCCGCGCTTTTCCTAGGTGCCAGAGCGAAGAAAATGGAAATAGAAAAATCCATCTTCCCCGACTGGGAATCGAACCCAGAAACCGTCACGTTAAAGGCAGACGTTACGCCTCTGCGCCACGACGATCCTCGATAATGCAGTTAGAATGAATATAAATCAATCGGAGTAAGATTTTAAAGACTGAGATGATGTTCTTTTTATAGCGTCAATTGCCACACTGGTGAACTTATTCTGCCAGGCAAAATCAATTTGACATTTGTGTTTATTCATATATAAAAATCTTCGTAAAAACTATGAGCTTATCCTGTCCACTTCTAATATCCTTATAATTTAAAAGTTTCGAATAATGTTTCATATAACATCAGATAGTTCAAAAGCTTTGACTATAAAATATTCTTATTGTCCCACATTTTACGACTGCGTAAATCAGGTGTTAGCCTTTGTTGTTTTCACGCTAGAGAGTATATTTTTGCATTTGTAATAAAATTGAGATTTTACGACCTCTTAGCGGTAGGTGTTTTTGCTTTTTTGTTTCGGGTAGGTATTGGGACCATATCCAATATATATATTATAGAATGGCTTACTCTATATTCATTGTTTACCGCGCATGTTTTTCATTTTTGTCAAAAAAATATGCCGATAAGATATTTTGTAATAATATTCACATGAAAGACTTCCAAACTATAAATGTACCGATATGTATTGTTAACGCGATGGTTTGTGGTTTCAATTCCCATACAGGTTATTTTATTTCCGTTTTCCGCAAGCGTGGGGCTGAGCTACGCCACGCAACGTCTCGAATACCGGAAAGTAGGAAACGGAGTGTCTTAACACTGGGTTTACACAGTTTCAGTGGTTTACCTATCTTATGTAGGGTAAAGCGTTAAACAATTAAAATGTAAAATGCCATAAAAGTTTAATATATAATTTTATTTTTCTATAAAGATATCATGCCTTGAGTGCTACATAAATACATTAAATATATATTTAAAACATCAAATAACGTTATTTAAAACATTTTACATTTCTCCTTGCATTTTGGCTCTACTTTATTATGTCTACTAGTTAGCTCTCTTATTACTTCCTGCACAAACATCATTATAAAATCCTTTTCGTTTCAAGAAAACTCAATATCGGCAACCATTATCGAACGAATAAAATGTAAGATTTACTTAAACTTGTTCAACTATACATTAGTTGATGTTGGTTTATAACAAAAAGGTACTTGTTCGTAATTTATTCACTTGCAAGTTTATATAGAAGTAATGATACTACTTATAATATTGTGACTTGTATTTTAAATGTTGTGATTTTAAAATATTGTGATTTTAAATGTTTCAAACGAGTGAAACAACACGTAGATATCTTATGTATAAAGGTTCTTTTTTTAATGTTAAACTTATTTTTATATACACTTGCGTCTGGTAGACATTGAAAACTTAGTGGCACATCCCTCAGATCTTCACCTCATTTTGTATAAAAGTGCTACGACCTGTTTGGTGGAATCCAATAATGCTTTATTTAGACTTTACTTTATAAATATACGTATGTATGTATGTTTTTAATATGCATTAGTTATATATAACTAATGCATATTAAATACATACATACATATGTATATTTATAAAATTACTAATAGACATTAATAAAGTGTTTACATTACTGAATATAGCTTATGGCTAAGATAAAAACAATTTACTACGCCTTGAATTTCAGATAAAGAGAAACAGAAACAGTTTCCGGTGACAGTTACAATGGTAAAGCTTAAAAGTTATGTCGTTAAAATTGCGGAAAGTTTTCAAAAACTTGAATTGCGTAACGTTAAAAATATTTACTGAATTAAATTTGTATATGACTAAACCCAAAAGTTTTCTATTACATCAAAATTTAAGTTATCGTAAGCACCCTCGGAGATGTAAGACAATGTGCGGCATTAAGTGCTACAGTACGCTTGTACAGTACACTTTGTGGGTTCGCTTCTCACTCGTGGTAGATGGGTTTTTTCTTTTATTTTTTTCGCTTTGGTAACTAGGCAAAAGGCGCCGTTGAATCTCGCCACTTAGCATGCAATACCACAAAAAGGCGGAAAGCAGCACTACGTGAGAGTACGTACGTGTTTACCCTATTAAGTGCGGTAAATAGCTTAACTACCCCAGTGTCATAGTCACTGTGTTTTCGAAACACAACTTTCTCTTGGGTGCAACAATCTTTTAAGTGCTCAAATTACCTGGGCTCATTTTTCTTCATTTATATGCATATATTTCTTCATTGCGGATTCTATCAACTAAATTTACTACACATATCCTTTGCAGAGGGTTTACATCTTCACAGCATTCATCTTTTCTTTTTCCTTCATTCACTACATGTACGACCAAAGAAATAGCTATGAGGATGTTTCATGGCCTTGTCAATGCAGCCAAGATGCCATTAATTATGTTACCGTGTTGTTTATACCTTTCCACATTCATTTCATATCCTCTGTATCTACTTAACTCCCACACATAGGTATCATCTCATCTACTTATACGTATATAAACATCTTTTCCTTTTATACTTAGAAACTAAGTGTAAACGCAGGCTGCTAAATCAGAAACAATCTCTTGTTTTATAATAATTATAATTAATTGTTCTTCACTATACAGTTCTATATTTTAGACATATGTATATGTATACGTATCCTGTGTCAGACTTTCCTCTTGTGACGCCTTTTTAAAAGTGAATCCCGATTAGGTTTTTTGCGGTTGGATCCATGCTCATCCGGAAAATAATACTATTTAAGTTTTAATAAAACTAAGTCAAATTACAATCTTTAATTAAAGTAAAGTAACATATTCAATGTTACTTATACTGCAATTATCAGTAAATTATGCCAACATGTATCAATTGATAATAACATATTGTTATTTTGTATGTCATACGCATATTGTATTGCTATAAAAGGACGATCGTTATAAAGTGTTTACCTCGTTCAATTCGGATTTGCGTTCGATTCCCAAGTGCGTTGTACAGACGGTTGATTTTCCGCATCTGATGGCCTTATTATACTTGAATTTCATTGCTATTGCCTCATAATATGTTTTTTTTTTGTTTTTGTCGCTGCCTGATTACTTTGATTGAATTAAATATATTATCAGTTTTTATTATATAAAAGCTTTGAATTGGTATTTCAGTCAGTTATTAAATTTTTAACGACTTGTCGTCTTTAACGAGAGGAGAATTTGTTATTTTTGTGTCCTTAATTTGGTATCATAATAAAGTGTGGTTTTTATTTCTGCCGCTAAATCTCATAGCTTTTCGCAGATACGATTATAAAATATATTATTTATAGTATAAACACACAAATAGGTATGAACTATATTTGTCGTTTGTATGTTTACTATAGAGCTTTGCATTATATCAAAGTAGAACGATGTCTCTGAATACTCGTATTATAATATGTATATAATGCGATGAAAGTGACGTATCACCATCTAATACATTTTACGCAGGATACCGTAATTCTACCCCAGAGACAAGTATTGACAGGTTTGAAGTAGGCTCGATGCTTATTTTGCTCACGTTACCTCAAAGAACGATCTCATCTTTACATTATACTATATTGGGAGAGATATCTAGTATATTTGTTTTTATTTTCTTGTTACTGTCCGTAGGCAACTGATTTTATTCATAAATATGGCAAGTTCAGAATACACTTTTGATGTCACATATATGTATGTATATTTTCTATTAAAGATTCTCTTTGTAATCTCCGATATTAGGAGGCATCACTTTCCACCTAATTTTAAAACATTGCATCTGTCATGTGGAAATCAAAAACTTGTAGTACTAGAACAGGTAAATGTAGTAATAATTTATTCGCGCGTGGGGATCAAACCCCGACCAACACACTTACAGTCACATATTTCCTCATTACGGAAAGGGTAGTTTTATAATCTTCATTATTCCTTATTCCACAATATATAATTTGCATATCATTTTGGTAATTCGGAATGTTAATTTAATTTTCGTAAATAGATATTATTCAAACAATTCTCATTTCCGTGTTATAACAATAATTCATTTGTTTCTTTTTTATTTATTATAATTTTGTTTAAGTGTTATATATAAATTATATACAGTATATGTTTTAGATTCTTTAGGCTCTACTATATTTTAATATCTCTATTAGTTGACCTTTCTCCAGTAACATACGCCATACCCATATTATATTAAAGATATATGTATTTAAATAAATATAATAATAAAAATATAAACAATAATTTTATATACATAAAGAAATTTTAATGAGTTTTATTATTAAAATATATTTTAACATGTTTATGTTTATTTCGAAACACAAACCGTTAATAACGGGCTTGGCCTCTAACAAATTTCAATAAGCGCAACCGAAGTTAGACCTTTCTTAAGATTATTTTGTCTAATGAAAAGACTCCGCGGTAGATATGGTTACTTTAACTTTAATATTAAGTAAGTTGGTGTACAATTTCATGAAATTTTATCGTTTTATGTTTTTTTCTTGTTAATATTAGAAAATAAGTAAACGACATCGTTTGTGTCGAATTGTGGAACTCAACGTTGCTTTGAGGGAGAAGTTCAGCAATTCGACAAATCTGATGATATCCAACTACGTCATAGTGAATTAATTTGTTTTATAATAATTATCCATAATTACTTACAATATTTGCTCTCTACATTCAATATTCTACCAAAATTTTGCCTAGTGTAACATGCAATATTTCTAATGGAGTGTAAAGTATAGCACGGACGTACATACATACAGGCGTACTCGTACATATACATGCTCGGCATATACCATACACGTATAACTGTTGACTTTTTGATATGATTTATAAGTAATAAAGCTACCTAAAAATTGAAAAACATTGACCTATTAATAAAGAAAAATGATTATTATTATCCTTATCTAAATAATTGTTCGCTGATGCATTAAGACGTCGACAGCCGCATCTTACCAGATTAACGGTTTACTGACGGATTATTACCTAAAGTAATTACTTGTACAATTGCTCTATTTTGTGGACTTCTCTTTTAACATTACATATAATTTGAAATTTTCTTTACCTTGTATTTATATTGAACAATTTCTTAATGAAATTCGTTTTCGAACAAAAATTTCAAAGAAAATATTGGAATTGTGAAAATAAGTTTCACTAGACTTTTTCCATTCTATATTATTGTGAAGCTTTATAATTTTTTCTCTTCTATTCTTGGGATGAATGTAAATATTAAATATGTTCTTGTTATATATGAATTAATGCGTCTGTAAACGTGATGGTTTGTAAGTTCAATTCCCAGTCATGGAAGTTTTCGTCTCCATTTTCATCGCTCTGGTAACTGGTAACTAGGCAAGCGCGGCGTTGAGTTCCGTCACTCAATACGCAAGCCTCGAAAAGGCGATAAGCATCCCTGCTTGTCTTACGGAGTGTCTTAACACTAGGTTCCTTCGGTTTCCTCTGTCTACCCTGCTATAAGCAGGTTAAAACGTGATAGAAAATATAATAATAATTAAGAAACGCAATAGTTTTACAACTGAATTAACTAGTTAGGCTTATTAAAGTGTATAAACCACTTGTGTAATATGCTAATAAGTACACGTACAGCAGTACATACATAATAAGTACAGTAGACAATTTAATATAATCCTAATCAAACAATATAGTGGTTGAACATAAATAGTGGTTGGCCAATACCGCTAAGATGCTTAGTTATACGTTTGCGGTCATCACATTCTATGTTTGACGTGCTAGCATGTTATAATATGACATGATATACCGTTTCAAGGAATTCGTCTCAATAGTAATAACTGTAAAGTCAAGATATTGCAGGTATGTGTAAGTATGTGTTTTAAATGAAACAAAAACGGATTATTTACGTATATTGACATTTTTTTTGGAGACCCGACGTTCAATCCTTCACAGTAGTCCTTGGTCACGGTAGGCTCTCCGTTTCTCTTCTCTCTCTTGATCTTTTTAATTTTCTTTTATAAATAAATCAAAAATATATGTAAATTTTATTATTTTATCTCATTATAGTGTTGTTTTTTTATTATTTTAACAATAATGATGTTACTAACAAAAACTTTCTTAAAATAAAAAAAACTTTATTATTTCCTCGTTCTGGCTTAAAGTAAGAAGTCGATTCACAGTGTTAAGTTCCATCACTCAACACGTTATATCGACGAATATATATTTGAATAAAAGTCCTTAAACTATTACTAATACAATATTTCCATATACTAAGAAAGTTGTAATATAAGCTTTTTGTAAATTTTTACGAACGAAAACGAAGCAAAAAATTGTAAAATATGTAAAGAAATGGTAACAAAATTAAAGAGTTTGTGTTTAATGAAGCTTTGCGCAATTTTGGAAAGATAAAAAGTTTTCATTAACTTTTTGCTTGAGAATTGTTTTTATTGCTGTAATGAAGCCTGTTAAGTTTTTGGCTGTGCCTGTTTTAACGACCCCATACAAAAGCACTCAGTTGTGAAAGCTCGTAATGGATTACATGTGTTCGTGTAATGCAGTCACTTAATTAATTCGTAATTGCCTTTGTCCCTGGTATCAGCGAAATTTTGTCTTTATTATAAACTTATAATATTATTAGGCTTTATTTAGATAAATTTAATATGTGAGGTGATACTATTTACGTATGTTTGTTTTTAATCATTTTTACTTTATGATTTGAACTTTTATTGATTTCAACTTAACTTAATTTACTTCTAAGTAATTTGTTTCATGTTCGCTGTTTTGTTCAGTTCCCACGAATTGACTACTATATAAAAATAAAATGAAACGTTTCGAATGTATGTGTACAATTATGCGTGCACAGCTACGTTATTTAAATGATCTAAAATTCTATGTACTTTTTTTTATTTATTTTTTTTCTAGCTTCACGCTTTATTCCACATATTGCAGGGTAGGCAGAGGGAACTCCAGGAACCATTTGAACCTAGTGTTAAGACACTCCGTTGCTTAGTTCCTGCTTTTTCCGTCCCCACTTTCCGCCTTTTTCGAGGCATTGCGTGTTGAGTGGCGGAACTCAACGCCGCGCTTTGCCTAGTTGCCAGAGCGAGGAAAACGGAAGTAGAAAAATCCATCTTCATCGAGTGGGAATCGAACCCTCAAACCGTCGCGTTTACAGGCAGACGCTTACGCCTCTGCGCCACGACGGTCCTCTTTATTTATCGATATTCAAATTTGATCCACGGATCAGCAACGATTCTAGGTTTCAGCTATTTTCAATGATTCAGAAGATATTAGAGATTTTTAATAGGTCGGAAAAATCGTATCCTTTTTTGCTTTACTTTAAATTTGGAAAATACAGCCTGGCTGTATGTGATTGTATTTTTCTCTCTCTTTGTAGCATAATAGTAGCCCTCTCGTATTACACAACAGTTTAAAAGAACAGAATAACTTACGTCGAAAATGAATAAATTATGAAATGATTCCTTATTTAATTATTAAATTGAAGGGTGATTGATCATTGATGTTGTCTTGATTGTCACTTTTTATTAATATTAAGTAATATTGAGTATATACATATAAGTTTTAATGTTGTTACAATTCATTACATATTTTATTATGGAATTATGTTCTAAAAATTGAATTAAAATAATTTAGTAGCCGACGAATTAAATAATTCGAATAAATTGTACCAGAAGTAGTGGAGGGTATGGATGAACAAGTATAAATGCTTGGGAGAACATTCTTATGATAATCGCCCTCAACAGAACATTGTGTAGTGAAAAATGATATTTATTGTTATTATTTTAACCTTACTTAGTTCTGTTTATTCCTAGATCTTTTTATTATATAATAAATTTTAATTTATTAATGAGGAAAATAATAGTAAGAAACATTTTGGTTTTCACATTCCGGATTTACACATTTCTATATAAAATGTAGCACATTTTTTTTTATTTAAATAACTTCAGATTTATTGTTGTATTTACATGGTGATAGTCATCAATGTATTCCGAGCTAGAATATTATGTCTAGAAAAATTCGAAGGATATTTTTGTACTGGCATACAGCTTATTTTTACTTAACTTTTAATTTCAATGTAAATATAGAATATTGTCACCTGATATAAAATTTATATGTATAAAATATATTAATAAAGAAAATATTTAAAACGACCGAATAGGATTTTTTATATTTTATAATGTACTATCCTAATACATAGTATGTATGTATTATGTATCTTAGTGAAGATAACAATTACAAATTTGTATTCTTATAAGATTACATATAATCTGATGAGCAATATGGGTATTGCAAAGTACGTGATCCTATTCAATATTATGAAATCTATATACTGTGTTGGGTAAATTCATCATAACCAATATCACACACGGTACGTGCTTTGCAGATGCTGATACAGACTCGTTCCTTTGATATTTATTTTCGAATAAATAATATTTACATTTCTATATCACCTCGCTACCTATAAAGAAATTGTCGTGCGATATTCTATCACACATTATAGATGGGAGATACAGTTATATCCACTCTAGGAGGTGCTGGATATATGTATATCTATAGATATATGTATTATATATTCTCTGAATGAACCACATAATGCTATGTATGTTCCTAGAAATATCATTTTTAACAAAGTCCCAGACCTAGTACAAATGTTACATGCAAGTGTTAGTCTTTACAAGAAAGATTATTTAATAATGTGAATCGATATTAAACAATTATACAAATAAAAAAAAATTTAAAACTGTCCAGGCAAAGAATTGAACTAAGAGTAGGTCATAATTTACCTCGTATTATATAAAAAAAATCAGCACAAATATTGTAAAGTTCACTCTACGTCGAATTTATACAATAGATTCACAATTTCCAATATCCGACAGGGCAAGCATATGCACAATCATTTTGATGAATTTACGACTGCTATACGCCATGTATGGATTTTTTTAATAAAAATTTAAATATCTTCATGGTATTTTTTTCCATGTGTTCACACAAACAATAAGATGTAAGTAAGTAAGGATAAATTGATTGACACTATGTCTATTGACTGTAGTGCAATCGGAACATAGTGTCAAGACACTCCGTTATTCATTGACATTCAAATTTGAGATAGTGATAAAAACCAAATGGGAAATGGAATGATAAAGTTTCTATGTTACATTGTTACATGAACATAATAATTTTTTTTGGGACACATGCTTAACTTTGTTCTTTGTTGATTTTATACCTTAAATCTGTCATATTTTATTAATTTAACGTATTTTACTTGCATATTATATAAATATTGTAACAATTAGGCAACATACAGCAATTAAAGCTTATTTAAATATTAACGTTTATTATGTTATAGAAAATTTACATTCTTAATTAAAGTTATGTATACGTAATATTATATTATTACGATTGTTCTGTTCCATGAAATAACATTAGCTATATAAAATATCACTTTGCGTCACTCGCGGCCATTTATCTGTGGGTTCTTTATATTTTTATCATGTCTTCTTTTATCATTGCGAGGGACTTGAAACACAGCTAGTGTTTCATTATTCAGTACGCTGTCCTCATTTTTTATAACATTCCAACAAAGAACAACTATTCTTCTATATAAGGTATTTACTTAAATATAGCTCCAAGATTTAATGACGGTTGAAAACTAAATTGACCTTAGATTATTTATTTAATGTTTTAATACCTTTAGAACAGGTTAATGTTTTGATTGTATTATTTTCTAACAAAGTTATATAGACTAAATACTTAATATTTATTTTACGTCTATTTACTTCTTAAAAGTTGTTATGTCTTAGCGGAACAGCATTCGACTATGAACAATAGTTTTAGGTTCTATCTTCAGATGTTCCTTTCTGATGAAACAATATATAGCGTTGATTTCTCTCATTCAACGTGTTGTTACTCGAATTCAAGATTAAAGCGGGGAACATAGTATCATTACACTAAGATATTTCTACTTACTTGTCATCTTTAGATTATACTTATACTACTTACCAACTCAAGCAGGCGCTCTATCACGATTTTATATATATTGAATTTCATTGCACTACTATGATACATAATCTCTACTTGAAATGTTTAATTTGAAATTGATACTGTATAACTTCTTTTGCATTATAATTCAATTTCGCTCTCACAAAAAGAAATCTAATCTAATCCTAACACTAGGTATTGTTATCGGGTATGAGATAAGTGAACTGATTCTATTAATATTCATTGAGGCTTGATACAAGTTTACCCATTGACCTGCTATGATGCAAATGCCATTGTTAAGGTCGATCGATTATTTTCTTACAGATTTATTTATATATTGATATATCTGGTTTTACATATTGTATTTTATATATTTTTTGATATTTCAAACAATATTATTATAGCGAGATATTTATTATAATTATAGAGGGCCGTCGTGACGCAGAGGCGTAGCGTCTGCCTGTAAACGCGACGATTTGTAGGCTCGATTCCCACTTTGGTGAGATGGATTTTTCTATTTCCATTTTCTTCGCTCTGACAACTAGGCAACGCGCGGCGTTGAATTCCGCTACTTAATATACAATGCCTCGAATAGCGGAAAAAGAGGAATGGAGTTTCTGGTCTTGTCATTAGGTTCCCACTGTTCCTGCGATTCCCTCTGCCAAATCTGCTATGAGTGGGGTAAATGAAAAAAAAAATATGATAAATAGAGCGAAAATCCCTCTATGCCAAGGCTTCCAGAGAGTGGTCTTAATAATAAGCTCTTTCTTATAGACAATACTCCGTCTGGCGCACGCTACATGTCTAGAATCACAATAGCTTGCCATCTTTAACATTCAAAATGCAACAACTGTAATGCTTTATATCGCTTATATTTTTAATGGAGAGCTACGAGTGTATTGTTTCAAAAGAAGTAACATTTTTATTTTGCCAAATCATCAGTTCTTAGCAACTAGCATTTGTCTTGAGATTAAAAAATATTATGACATTTTTATGTGTATTTTAGTTTTAAGAAACAGAGAGGCTATATATGAAATGAATTTTATGGACCTTGGCTCCGCGGGACAAAGTGTGATTTTAAACAATTTTATAAGTTTTATTCCCGTAGATTCTCACTTTGTTTTATATTATGTTGCATTTACTGTCTTCCCTGTGGTAATAAAGAAAGAGAGACGTCTAGTTCCACTCATAATATCCGATATTTCTATATTCCGGTATCCGGTATTATATCAAATCTTGTAATTTTAATAACTTTCTATATTTAATTTCGTACTGTGTTTGAATTAATGAACCAAAAATGTAGTAGATTTTTCACAGGCATTGTTTGTGTAATGTTATTTTCATCGTAATATGCTGTAGGTACTCGAAATGCAAATGCAATTGAGCCCTTCACACGAATTCGCTGTATATTAATAGGATAATTTAAGAGAATTCATGCAAAATTATGAATTAATGCATATTTTAATTGAGCTTTTAATATATTTTCAATCTTATATATTGCTTTTATTCCCCAAGCGTATTTTGTTCGAAAAGTTACCTAATTGATTGATTTTAGAGATATTAGGCAGAAAGATCGACTATTTTTTACATTATATGTATATTCTACATACTTAAATTTTATACTATGTGACGATTTTATATTATGTTAATATCGAAATAAAAAAGAAAAAAGAAAGTATCCAGCTGTATCCAAGTACCAAAACAATCTTTTAAATTATTTTTGACATGTTATACTAATTTAGAACACATTGATGACAACCACTATGTAAATATATTTTAATTAAATATTTTTATGATTTTTAAAGTGTTAATCCACACTGAGGATAGAAAAAATACTTAAAGAAAACATATAAAAATTTGTCCCGCTGCGTTCAAATTTTTATATGTTTTCTTTAAGTATATTTTAATTAATTTTATTAAATAATCAATAGATATAGGGATAAGTAGAGGTAAATGTCTATATGTGAGAAAATTGTCCTTTTTCACTACACTACTGTAATAAACACTTTAAATTTCTCTTCAAATACATATATTTTACACTGAATATAATATAATAATATACAGTTCCGTGGAAGACAAGTATCCCTATAAGTCACAGCTTCAAGTTTAATAAATATTTCGAGCTTACTAACGAAATGACCAGGAATAGGTTTAGAGAAAATTCATATGCGGTTGAAGTAGGAAGCGAGAGGTATAACAGCGATATCTCTCTATAGCTTGCTAAAAGATCTCGGTCTATCTAGATCTAATACTAATATATTTCTAGAACGTACTTCAAAGGTGACATTAGCAGAATCATTTAGAATTTGGTTAGGTAGTAGGAGGAGCTCGGACAGTGAAGGTGAGCACTAATGCATTTTGTAGGGGCCCTTTTAAAACTACACTTGAGTCGCTAGTCCCAAGCTCTGATCGGAGCTCCTCTTCCTACAAAACGATGGTCCCGGTACCCACACGGTGAATCCATGGAATGCTAAGCAATTTCTTCTTTTGACGTGGCTACAACATGACTGCTCAATGCTCTCTTCAGGGCGATCATCTCAAAAATAGTCGACCTAAACATGTATACATGTTGTTGTATATCGTTACACTGTCGACCACTTTCGGTATAAGATATTTGATTGTTGGTAAATAAACTATTTTATTTTGATTTTTTCATACATTCCATGTTAAATATATATGTAATTAATTATAACAAAATTTAAATACACTCTATATTTAATAAACATAAAAAGCGACATAAAGACAATATATTATATACTAAATTTTAATATTAATATAACGAATCGCAACAATATTGGAAGTTATTATAGACGTCTAATTTATAAATTTTCTACTAAAAATATATTGTTCAATAGCTATTTCTCATTTTATAATTCAATGCTTTTAAACTGTTGTATAGAATGAAAAGGTTACTATTGTGTCAAAAAGAGTGGAAAATACTAGCGCACATAGTGCATATGTGATTTATTTTTGACCCACTAAAAATTTCTTAACACTTTCTGAACCACTGAAAATAGGTGGATAAGTTCTTGACTTGATCGATTGATTATCGTTGTTGATCTGTGGATCAAGGAAGAGTCTATAAATATAGTAAATAAAAGTTCAGATCATTTAAATAACGTTACGTCTGCAGATGACATTTCCATAACCTTAATTTAAATTTAAAGATACACTAATATTCATAACGTTTGATGTGGTTTTTATTTTTATGTGGTATACAATTCGTGGGTAGAACAGAAAAGAATTGCGAATATGAAACAAATTACCATTGTTGCAAAACTCATTTCCCTTAAACGCATATATTTTCTTTTTATTGGAATTGAAATGAGTGTATTACAATATTAATTTTATTTTAAAATGGATAGCAGAACCTCGTTATGACGCTAATGGCTCTCACAAATGGTATATTTTTTGCTGTAGCTGTTCACGTACCCTTACTTTATTTAGTTAATTTATATAAATGTGTAGCTACATTGTTGATTAGGTGAGTTTAAGAGTTACATATAAAAATAATTTACAATAATATAATCTTTTTGGTTAACAGTTTTTATATTTAGCAATATTCACATAATCCAGTATCGAATTTTAATTTATTTGTGGTAGCTTTCCTACTGTCAATAGAATCTAAAAAAAATTTTTGTACTCAAAAGCTCTGTGTTGGCCATCCGTTTCAATATACTGAATATATGAAATAGACGTGGCCTTTATGTGGAATATTTTGGACGTAACCAATTCCTTATTCGTTTCTTCGTAGAGTGAGGTCATAATGGCGTATATTCTGTACCGTATTCCAAAGGTACGTAAATCATTCACTATATCGGGTATCCGATTTATTTCATAGCTTCCAATATCGTCGGACGACTCTCAATGTATTGTAATATGCGTCAAAGGGTATACTTTGGTGATAACGTAAAGACAAGCATCTAAGGTTATTCTATTGGAAGTAATAAAACATTGTTAGCGTGAGTTGGCCTTTTATGTGAGGCAAGTATACTATACATATTTAGTTATATGATTATAATACATCTGTATATTCAATTGCACTTGAATATATATATATATATATATATATATATATATATATATATATATATATATATATATATATATATATATATATATATATATATATATATATATATATATATATATATATATATATATATATATATATATATATATATATATATATATATATATATATATATATATATATATATATATATATATATATATATATATATATATATATATATATATATATATATATATATATATATATATATATATATATATATATATATATATATATATATATATATATATATATATATATATATATATATATATATATATATATATATATATATATATATAAGAAAGCAGGGACTAAGCAACGGAGTGTCTTAACACTAGGTTCCCACATTCCCTGCAGTTCCCTCTGGCTACCCTGCCTTGTGCGGGACAAAGCGTGAAGACATAAATAAAAAATATATATTTTTTATATACATATAATTATATATATATATAATTATATATATATATATATATATATATATATATATATATATATATATATATATATATATATATATATATATATATATATATATATATATATATATATATATATATATATATATATATATATATATATATATATATATATATATATATATATATATATATATATATATATGTATATGTATATATATATATATATATATATATATATATATATATATATATATATATATATATATATATATATATGTATATATATATATATATATATATATATATATATATATATATATATATATATATATATATATATATATATATATATATATATATATATATATATATATATATATATATATATATATATATATATATATATATATATATATATATATATATATATATATATATATATATATATATATATATATATATATATGTCCCATCTTTCACTTGATATCATAAAGATTCAAAGACAAAAAAGCAGTTTAAAAGTTTTTCCTTATAAATAACTTGAGTAGTGTTGTATTGTAACAATATATAGCAAAGCGAATTGTTCCATCTGTCTGCTCATAGTCAACTCAGTGAATCAACATTATTGAAATTATTCACACCAAATTGAATTCGAGTGACATCAATGTTCTATCAAAATATAATAGTGAATAAAGATTTTATATATATATATATATATTTATATATAAATCATTTATTTTATATATATATATATATATATATATATATATATATATATATATATATATATATATATATATATATATATATATATATATATATATATATATATATATATATATATATATATATATATATATATATATATATATATATATATATATATATATATATATATATATATATATATATATATATATATATATATATATATATATATTATTGGAAATATAATTGACAGTAATAAAATTGGTTAAAATTAAAAATTTGATCCCTACCCTTTTTAACTTACATTATATGTTTTTATTAAATATTATAAATAGTAAATTGAATAAATATTAACTATAATTAGCTCTTGTCTCTATCTTTTGATTTTTAATCATATTCATTGTTACTTAGAACTAAGGCTAATGGTTTAATGCTTAAAAAATAAAGTGAGACTATAAAGTGAGATTAGTCAATAGTAAAATTTTAGTCTAAATATGAGGGCATGCCCGTTATGACAGAAATCTTGATCGCTGCTTTCTTTTCTTTCATACATGTAAGTTATAATAAAGGATACTTTAAAGAAAATGTTAACATGTTTAAATTAAATAAGCTACAACTAGTCGATAGGAACATCGTAGCGCAGATACAGCAGGTCGCTCTGGCAACTAGGCAAAGCGCGGCGTTGAGCTCCGCAACTCAACACGAAATGCATCGAAAAAGGCAGAAAGCGAAGACGTGGAAAGCAGGGACTAAGAAACGGAGTGTATTAACACTAGGTTCCCACGGTTTTTACAGTTCCCTCTGCCTACACTGCCTAAAACGCGAAGCTAAAAAAAAAGCACTATATTTTCAAGTATGGATGAACAGTTAGGAAAAGCTTGGCTTGATATACTCTTCCCTATGTCTACTCTGCTACATGCAATATATAGTACAAAGTTCGAAAATTTAAGAGATGTTTCTTATATGAGCATAAAAACCAGGTATTAGTTTGTTCTGGCTGTAACGACTACAAGACTACAAGACTTGTCATCTATTTAAACAAAATAATGGTTCATTATGCATCTAAATATCTAGTCACTTTATCAGTTATAAACAATTTTAGGCTAGGGGCTGTTTTCTCGGTTTTCCAACAAACTGGATTATGACGCCTTAGTGTACACAACCTAATTAAAGTTTTCGCTGGACCAATTTTCTGCAAAATAATTTAACTTCTAACAAAGTTTCAGGCTAACCCTCACCGACCTTTATGGAATAAGAAATCTATTCTCTTATCCCCCTGATGAGCTTTTCGATCTATAAAATAATAAGTTAAATTTATAATTTTTACTAAATAATACCGAGCTCTAGTGGCCTATAAACACGGCAGCCTGTAGTTTTGATTCCCACTCGGAGAGAATGAGTTATTTAAATTTTCTTCTCTGTCTATCTGTCAGTCAACAAGGTGAAGGGTGAAACCGTCAATCATGCACATATATGTATTGCATATTGTAGTTCAAATAGTTTAATTTTGTTATCATTTTATTTCTAAAAGTAATTTCAACTACTTACTAAATATTGTACATTATTATCCTTATATATTTTTGTATATTATTAATCTAAACTAAAAAAAGCATCTGAGGAGATTGCTTTTTTCATTCATCAGAGTGAATGAATTCAATGTATCCCTCAAGATAGGCTTGTACAATCTCTTGCTATCCGTTTCATTGGGGACTAAACTGAAAAAACATAATGAATTTATTAATACTACAAATACTGGTTATTTATGATGTAAGCTTTAGTAAAAAGATACAGCTTCACCTTTTTTTCTCCTACATAGCCTAGTATTTATTTCCGTTCTACACTTTAAGCTAATATTATAATTTTTGACTTATTGTGAGACGACGAGAGCACTATCTACTAGAGCGGATATTAAAAAATAATTAAATTGAAATCAAACGCATGAGTAGAATTCAAATCCAGTCAGACACTGTGCCAACGTGACGGAAAGCGTTTACTTATGTTTTATATTTCTTATATGTTTTATATAGACAAAAGAGTTAGAAATTATAGCTTATAAAACTTATATTTTAAAAAGTATAGACGAAAATATTATTTAATGCATATTATTTAATACATGGAGAGTTCAAAATTATTCATTTTTCCAGCCATCTCTATTTTTAAAATGTTATTGTTGAAATTAATTAACAACATAAAATTCCTCTAAAAATACTCCATCGAGTTTACAACATTCACAAAGTTTATTTTCACATCGAATACTATGTTATATCAGAAAATTATGTTCTATATTTTATTATTAGTACTTTCTGTGGACGAAAAAGGTTTTGGGTTGAAATCCCAAAAGTTTCTTAAACACAGAATTGCCTCAGCTACAACTTTCACAATGGCCAATCCTGCTATGTCTAATAAGAAGGACTCTGAATGGCACTTGTTACCTTTATTGAAGACATAATTTTCCCTTGACGCACCCGTAACGTTTCCCTCTTGACTTTTATAGGCTTTTCATTCAAGTTAAATGTGATTTATCAATCGTTTGTAATAAAAATGTTTTTTCTTGAGATTAGATAATGTATATA
Organism: Dione vanillae; assembly: GCA_037178615.1. Classification (NCBI taxonomy): domain Eukaryota; kingdom Metazoa; phylum Arthropoda; class Insecta; order Lepidoptera; family Nymphalidae; genus Dione; species Dione vanillae. The sequence goes on along the minus strand of JAZFAU010000048.1, from coordinate 269,463 downwards.
TATATATATATATATATATATATATATATATATATATATATATATATATATATATATATATATATATATATATATATATATATATATATATATATATATATATATATATATATATATATATATATATAATATATATATATATATATATATATATATATATATATAGCATGAAATTGTTACCTATTTTATATTTTATATACAATATTTTCTACTACTATGGCTTGCTTCAAAAGATATATAAAGCCATTAACTTGGGATAAAAAGGAAATTGTATCGAAATTTCTTTTTGTGCCGCTTTCAACCTACATTCTCTTCGTTTGATCCTCTAATTCATTTGCGGACAATTTGTTATAGGATTACCGTTTGGTGGAATTGGGACTCCATAAGGACGATGCAAAGAGTTTTTAATCTTCCATAAGTCAATATCTACTTATATCAATATGAAACAGATATTTATGTTGTTGTAAATAAGCTATTCTTTATTTGTTAATGTTCAGAGTTTTATATTAAATTTTTGCTTTGGACTGATTTTATGTTTAGTAAATAAATTCCATTCTGTTGTCTAAGTTATTTTACATTTGTACAGAAATTGCAATTTCAAAAGTCATTTAGCTATCAACTATTTCTATTGCGGATTCTAAAATACATTTATAGAACTATAACAATAACAACTAGATACATAAATGTGAGAAATGATTATGGAAACAAGAGCTTTCGCGATAAATAATGCATACGCAGCGCGCAATCATAGACTGAACTATGAAGAACGTTACTGTAGCTTCAGAACTGAATGTCGCCTAGAAATTGCGGAGACGTGACTGAGAGGTTGATTTCGTACAAGTCTCGATGGCACAATTTGGAACGAATCTAAACCGATTTTACTACACTGTTCCCCAGTCAATTGTATATTCCACCTCAAGGAAATACTGGGTGAATTATCCGTCTGTTGCCCTGTTTTACGGAAGCTTATTGTTCATAGGTAAAATGTACATTATTTTTGAAGAAATAAATATTTTAGATCTAATACTTTATTATAGTATTTATAATCAAAATATTCGATTCTATAATTTAATCTCAATTGCTAATAAATGCTTGTTATCGCAATTTTGTTTAGGACCTCCGTAAATATTTTATCGTAACTTGCTTCATCCATCATCATGTCAGAAAATAGCTTTGTTTAAGACAGAATGTCCACAGAGAAAAATAAGGTTTTCTCTGTTAGATAACGAATAAGTTACCTTGAGATGAAATTGTAATTTATGTTTGCTCTAAGCGACGTGCTGGATTTGAATTCAAAAAAAAAACTGAGAGAAAAAATACTTTACATCCGTAATATATTCCTACATAAATTTTAGACTTTGTTATCAAGTAACCTTGAAAGCCTGAATATTATATGTGTGGCATTACCACATTATGTACTAAGCCGGCTGTACATATCACATGTGAGAATATTATGCTCAAAGCCTTTTCTGCTAAAAGCAAAACTTAAGAGAACTTGAAAAGACACGAAGTGCCCTCAGAAATCGTGTCAAAATTTCACTCCGAACTGACGTTACAAAAGTAAACTATAAGTCTTAATAAAAATAAAACTACATTAAGACTTGTTAGAGACTATCATTTTGTTGAAGTAATAACTTGGCAACCAAACTATTCTATATTCTTCAAATAAAGTAAGCGGTTCAATGGGAATCTTATGTAAAGACATCGGATGTCCGACGGTCGGAACTTGCTTACAAGGATGACGAAGGTTTTCCGTTCGTAAATAAGTCGTGTACAATATAACATTATATGTACATTCATTATGAATATAGGCTCGATTTGTATTTGATATAAATAAAAAAATATAATTTAGTTAATTTATATAATAATTATTTTACTGCTATAGTAAATTAGCATAGCTTTTGTAAATTGTCTCACAAACATTGCCTTTGGTATCACTTAGTCACCATATAGCATACTAATGCTAATATTAAATTTAATCTGTCGCTATTTTAAATGTGTACATACCTCTTGTAGCAGCAATAATGCAATGGTTTCTCGTTGTCTTCTGTACCACATACATGAGAAGCCTTAGCCTCCAAGACTCAAATGTTTTTTTTCCAAATAGTTGTTCAAATTGATAATAAATTTTGACCGCTTATTACTTAATAGAACTCTGTCCGTTATATAGTAGGGTATCCTACAACCTACAATTTTGACGGATAAGATGTTGATAACGCATTGCAATAGTGAAGGAACCAACGCATGATTGGGCCAATTCTTAACAATCATAAACAACTGAGATGTAAAAGAATATTACTGTAATATACCATCATTCATTAACTATAACAGATTTTACAGTGAAATATAAAACACATGACGTTTACAACTATGAATAGACATTTATTAGACTGATTATGTATCCATCACTGAAAATGTTCTCCCTGTATTACAGGACGCTATTGTGCTCTGAACTATTCACTAGCTATTTTATGTCTGTCGGTACGTTCAGAACAAAATAATGAAAGCTGCATTGTGCCAAGTACGAGTGGCAATCTCTGCTAAACTCAACGCAGCGTGAAGACAGATAGAACATGATGGAATAGGTGTATTGTAATAGATTATTAACTTGGCTAATGTCGTGTTTGTGACTGTTTTATGTAGATATTAAAACATGTCTAGCGTGTCGTTGTTATTTATTGTAATATTGTAATAATTAATGGGTCTCCATTATTTCATACTTTATTGTTCTCCTTTGAACCGACTATGAGCTACAGTCTGCTTATGTTCATACTAGTAATTACGTTTGTATAAATTTTATGACCACTCCATACAATTTTCTGTAGCACTTGTAACCAACAAAGCTGCTTTACTATCACTATTGATCTTCAAGTACCACGTTGTATATTCCAGATCCTTGGGCTTTGGTTCTCCAAGTTAAAAATGCTAATCTGTCTAAAAAAAATTAGGTTAATAAATATCTTAAACTTAAATTACTTGAGATTTCACGCCATCATATTTTAGTCATAATGTGTTCGATAGGTGAGATACAGTGTCGTCGCGACGATACAGCGCTGGAAAGCAGTAGAATGTAAACGCGGCGTTTGTGGGTTTAATTCTTCTCTGCGTTGAGTTCAACCACTCACCACCCACTGTCTCTAAGGGTGGCAAATGTAAGACGGATTGCTTTGACACGAGATTCCCCCTTATATACTAGTTACATCAAAGCGAAAATGTTTTTTAACAAAATTAGAAGATATATAAAAAGAGGATGAACTTATTAAAATTATATCTATAATAATAATCGTTACACTTACAATAAGACGCTCTGTCACTCCGTCATTATTCTCAGTATTTTTAATGAACAATATCTGCTACTGCGTCTTTTCTTTGTCTCTTATAAATAGTTAGGTCTGTAATGATTTTTAATTCTAGATCTTAAAAATGTCAATGAAAACGTCTATTGCCTTAAGTTACTTTTTGTTAAATAGCATTCCATTATTTATTTTAGTTATTTATTTTTTCATTTATAATTATCTATATAATTATATTTATTAATTTGAATTAAATGTGATTGATTTGTAGGACTTAATGTATCGCTCATATCAATATTCATTCTTCTTTCTTCATTTTTAATTATTATTCCTTAAAAATATTTCATGAGTATCGTTTTTTATTGTTTTCTATGTGTACGTACGCGTATGTAAGTAATAATGGTTTGCTTAAACAAACTATTTTTATGACTTAATTTATAGGGAGAATCGTTTACTTAATTTATAGGGAGAAATGTATACAAGTTAATACGTAATTACAAGTTAATACGTAATAAACGTGTATTACAAGTTAATACGTAATAAACTTAACGAATGTGACTAAACGACATAAATTTAAACATATTCATGACATACACGTAAAATGTACATTCATATTTACGTGTAATTTACGTATACTTAGTAATTGGAAATTTCCAAGTGAAACAAATGAAAAAATAATGTCATAATTTCGAATACACAGTCAAGAGATACGTGTAGATAGTAAATTCCCCCCTAATTACGCCTCTGGGGGCACAAATCTAAAATATGACTCTCTCGAGCTTTGTCTCATGCTCGCTGTAATTATGTACAATTTCAACTGAAACTCCTAGAGAATGCGCAGAACAAACTGGCACATGTGAGTGTTTGCCCTTGCTTAAGCTAAAACGTTCGCTGTATTTATAACAAATTCTTTTTTTATACGATATATTTTCATATATTTATGTGCGTATAAGTATATATTTCAACTACGCTCCTTTTGCCTGGCCTGTTATGCGGGAGCAAGTGTGATCCTGATTGTTATTTTTTATATGAATAATAACGCTTTTAATTAAGTTCTAATATTAATACAAGGGTTTTGAAGAACGTTTAAATGAGCGTCAACTAATGTCTAACGCATTTGTTGGAAACACAAAAATCGGCTCTTAAGAATTTGCATTTTTGTATTAAAATATTAAATAGTATATACTATAAAGAATTATTTATGCAGAGTAGCCTTACCCTACTGCCTTCAAAGTAATTTGTCACTGAAAGTTAGCCGCATGAATCTGGTACTAAATCCTTAAAAGTTCAGTAGTTGTTTACATTTTAAAACGGTCAAGTGCGTCTCGGGCTCGGTCGATTAGGGTCATGCGTATAAGGCCTTTGAAAAACTCAGTTAATGGGTATACGCTCCCAATTCTTCTATGCAAGATGAAACAAAAAATATTTAAATTTTAAAACTAATAGGATATTTATTTTTTATTTTCTACTATGGTTTGTGGGTTCAATTTCCCATCGCGGAAGATGGATTTTTTCATTTCCATTTTCTTCAATTTGGTAACTATTGACTTCCACCACTCAACATGCATTGCCTCAAAATGGCGGAAAGCAGGGAACGGAGTGTCTTAACATTTTTTTTTCCATTCCCATATTTCCTGCGGTTCCCTCTGCATACAATGCTATAAGCGAGTCTTATAAATAAGGTGATACATATATAAAGCTATCATCACGTGCTTTCCTAAATACAGCTACATTAACTGAGGAAACCACTAGGTTTCCTGTTAAGTCACAAGACATAAGCAAGTAAAACTTAAGTATTTTTGTCGTGTATTTTTCTTGTGACCAAAAGCATTTGTTAACATTAGGTTCGAAGTCTGAATAGACTATTGAGGATATATTTATTTTTCGTTCAGTTTAGAAGTGTATGTAAATTAACAATAAATACTTACTTGTGTCTATTTATATGTATATTTATTATTTTTTCATATTTCAATACAAGCAGATTCTTTCACAATAACTGCAGCTAGAAGCGTTTCCTTAGCAGTATAAATAAATGTTATACAGTCTTAAGGTATAATGCTCTCTGCTTTGACTGCGAAAAATGGAACTCCTCTAACCAGTAAAAGCGAATAATAAATATATATTCGATAATATAATCTCTTCCGTAAGTGAATATTGAGCCACAGCGTTTAAACGCTGTCCTGCTATGACACAATGGCCTCATAACTACGAGTACATATATCTGATTACACTCTATAACGTTGTAGGTTACATACATATATGTTATATGACATATGTATATCATATATATGACGACCTACAACTAATAATTAGATAAATTGAGAAACGTACTTACAACATCGTATACATAAATAATTGTGAAAATATATGTAACTGTAAATATATTTATATTTTATTCAAATGAAAAAAAAAAAGATTTCTCTTACGTATTTAAATCCCATAGTAATTTTCCTTCAGGAGCGTATTAATTCAGCACGAGACCCATTACTTACGTATTTATTAAGCTCCGTTAACTTTGTTCAAGTTGGCTATTTCTTCTGGATAATAATAAGTCGTATACAGACAGCCGCATTGTCATTTTCTCGAGTGAATCATATCGCAGCCTCGATTATAAATTAATTTCGCTCTACTTAAAGATTTATATGAAAATCCAAATTACCTATAAATATTTATTTTTTTGATCTTTTATCCTGCAAAGTAGAATAGGTGTGTTGTCAGTTTGAGAGTCCTTTCGATCAAATTTGAGACTGCTTATTGAACGGTGAAATTCAGAACTGCGCATTGTCTTTGTAGATATTGAATAAATTTATTAAATATTATTTTTTTTTCTCGCTATAGCAACATATTGTAACTATATATATAAGTTTTATTTTAATAACTTCTCTCATAACATCTTATATATAAAGATCATATATAAATATCTTATATATATATCTAATATCTTTTAGACAAACTATCATATATATCAGATCGCATTATTGAATCCATTTTTAAAGCGCCTGAAAACATTGTATACATGATTTGTACAAAGAATCAAAGTTCGCTCCTCATAATATACGCGTATGTCGGAACATTTCATTGTAAATTTCAAGTATCGTAGGCAACATTAACGCAACTTAGTATATTCAAGTTACAGAATAGCTTTTGTCTTAAAACTAATCTGATACAAGCCGAAAGTCTCTTGAACAATGCCACAAGAGGGCTTGTAAACGAAGCAAAACATGTTACAATTATACTAAGAAACGAAAGACAAATAGCACTACTAGTTATATCATTATATAGATTAAGTGGAAATTGAATAGCTTATTTATGTCTTGGAAAAGGAAAAGGGGGACATGGTGTATTGACACTAGGTTCTCACGGTTCCTGCGGTTCCCTCTGCCTACCCTATTATGCTCACAATAAAGCGTGAAAACAAATCTAAATTTAATGATGAAAAAAAGACGTAGTCTTCGTAGGATATTTAAAATATTTAAATGATTGAGTCAACCACGAAGCGATCGACAGAAAGGCAAGTTACAAGCGATAGTGTTATAGCTGCGAATTATAAAAAACGTGTTGAGATAGTTGAGAATTTTGGACATATGACGCAATGAGGTTGATGATAATGTAGGTAGGGAAGTCTAGATGGACCTCAAAAATACAATTTTGATGATATTGAATAAATTTTACTAATACTTACTTATTTTAAGAAAAAGAGTTATTATGTAAATGTTGTTGGACAAGGTCAAATAAGGTTTGCAATTAGTTCCCAGCGACTATCCACTATTGAAGGATTCAACGTGTAGCTTAAAAGTGTATAAAAAATAAAGATTATCTATTTAACTTGAATAACGTTGTTAGCATTCATTCGCTCCGACACTTGACTTTAATACTGCTTAATTGATTTCTTACATACTGTTTGAGTATTTTACGTTATTATTTATCTCCTCTTAAACAAATAATTAAAATGAAATCATAGATTAAATTAATTTACTTTCTTTGGTTTTGTGAAATAAATCGGATTCTAAGCAAGTATTAAACAAATTGTTCAAATTCAAATTGTTCTTTTTAAACATTACCTTTAATATGGCTTTTATTTGTTCACAGGTAATCTAAAGCAGATAAACAAAAGATATTATATTGGATTATTCGAAATAAAATTTAAAAAATATTGCAACGCCATCTACGTAAGTTTGCCATTACTCTTATACTCGTGCTGATATTTTCAATCCTTGCCAATTTTAACTTTGTGCTGCCCTCTGTGAAACTTTCAGGGGGACTGTCTTTTAGACCTCTCCGGAGGGTTGTTTCAGACGTTTTTATCACGATACATATAATGATTAAGAGAGGGCGCCACATTGATAATATTTTAACTTATTCACTTTTAATATATATTTTTGAAATACTTATAATAAAAAAATAACGAATATTTTTGTCTAGGGATAAAGTATTGGAGAAAACACTGTGCTTATTTACTTTTATTATGTATTTTTTTTAATAAAATACTGTTAATCTTTTTTATTTAAATAGTATTAAAATTAACAGCATCAATAAAAGAATCATAAATTCATATGAAAAGTTTATTGGAAAACCATATTTCGTTTGGCAACGGAACGACGCAATAAGTCCGAATAAAATTGCAGTAAAAATCTTTACAAACAAAACGAATGGAATTCTTTGCACCAGCTAGTCAATTTGTTTCAAATCTATTTAACTGAATAGTCGGCTTTGAAAGATATAAATATGGGTTTTCAAGCCACATGCTAATGATGTCGTTTTTCCATGTCGATACCAGACACTTTATTATGGCCACCTGGCCTAGATTTATAGGCGTATTTGTCGATCTCAGCATCCCTTTTGTGCTAAAGAAATACTGCGTTGGTTTGATTTTCAAGTTAAGTTGAATGTTTTACATATACTTAAGTTTTTGATTTCAGTATTATTTAGTTCTACTGATTCAAGTGTATTTATAAGCTACTTATTTGGTACTTAACCAAAATGCTTTGCATTTCATAATCATTTGGTCATATTACTTTATAGGATGTACTGATGGTACATTCAATAGCACGAACTATTTATTCGTATGTTTTTTTCGCTTAAAAAGTGGTGAGGCTACATTGAATGTACGTATTGTTAGTATACAAAAATATTTGCTGTGAACTGTAAACATATTTTAAGGTATTTACTAACCCAAAAGAGCTAAGTATGACAAAACTAAAGCAATTATAAAATCCAAAAATTTCATCATATTAATTGCCCATTTTTAGATATACCACTAAAATTTGGGAATTCCCAAAAAACAAAAATATGCATATATGTACATATAATTATTTTAATATTATCTTTATATTTTTATATTAAATATATCTTATCTTTTTCTATTATAAATGTATATTAATATTCTAAAATGTAATTTTAATACTTTCACACTTTATCTCATATACAGCATGATAGAAAAAATGGAGTGAGAGAGAAAAGGAAATGGAGTGTCAAGAGACATTTTTTCTCAGATTTCGTCAAAATTAGTGGCAATAAAAATATTTTTTTTCTCCGTAATAGAATTAAGCCCTTCTTTTATATATACATATGTATACTTTCTTTTATTTGTGTACAAACGTATTCAACTAGAATAATCATTTCCTTTCTTTACTATTATATTTTGATAGAACATTGATGTCACTCAAATTCAATTTGGTGTGAATAATTTCAATAATGTTGATTCACTGAGTTGACTATGAGCAGACAGATGGAACAATTCACTTTGCTATATATTGTTACAATACAACACTACTCAAGTTATTTATAAGGATAAACTTGTAAACAGGTTTTTTGTCTTTGAATCTTTATGATATCAAGTGAAAGATGGGAGATATATATATATATATATATATATATATATATATATATATATATATATATATATATATATATATATATATATATATATATATATATATATATATATATATATATATATATATATATATATATATATATATATATATATATATATATATATATATATATATATATATATATATATATATATATATATATATATATATATATATATATATATATATATATATACGTATTTAATTTCTAGAAAATTAGAAAACTAATTTAAACTTAGACCTAATATTATTTAAACAGCCTATCGATGCATTAAGCTGTTAGGTTAAATGGATGTGCAATAACAAAAATTTATCGAGTATAAATTGGTTTTTGTAACGCTTAATATGCAATAAAGTAAAGAATTTATGGTGAATTTACGATTTTTTGCCGAAGAAATACCTTATCAGACATGTTTTACCGCTTTATACGTGTCATCTGAGATGACATATCGAAAAGGTCATATAAAGCTTATATAAAAAGCCACTTTTGTATGAACATAGCCTATTACTTATGTAAGTATATATTTTTACACTGCCAAAAATTATAATCTCCAGAGAGAAACCGGAGAGTCTGGACACTAGAATCCTTTGCTGCACTTTATTTTACTGCATGAGGTAGATATTGCGTGATGGTAATCATTTTGATTTTTATATATGTTCATGTTTCATTCATGAACATCATCGTGGCACAGAGGCGTAGCGTCTACATGTAAACGCGACGGTTTGTGGGTTCGATTGCTACTCGGAGAAGATGGATTTTTCTATTTCAATTTTCTTCGCCCTGGAAACTAGGCAAAGCGCGGCGTTGAATTCTGCTACTTAACACACAATGCCTCCAAAAAAGCAGAATCTGGGGACGGAGAAAGCAGGGACTAAGCAATGAAGTATCTTAATACTAGGTTCCTCTGCCTACCTTGCCGTGTGCGGGATAAAGCGTTAAGACTTAAATAAAATATATATATTTTTTATATACAGATAAATTATCATCCCATTGTAATAAGCTCATTATAATGCGTTTTATTATTAATTAATGTCTGCTAACATCACATAAACAATTTAATACCAACATAAAATAACTTTTAACCTTAATGCCAAATTAAACATAAAATTAACTTGATTTTACAACCACACATAAAGGTACGTTTATAAGGTCAAAACTCTTAGTGGAAATCATTAAGACAGATAAAAGGTACTTTGTAACTTTCTTTTCTTTAACACTCAACTTTTCTAACATTGTGTCGTCATTGTGCGGCTCAAGGGCGACTTCCTCAATTTAGATCTTGACTTTGTATCTCATCTCAGCCGAGACGAACTTAAGCACGTTTCTTATCATCTCCAATACTTTTATATACACGAGTAACAATCGATAAAGTTTCTATTCTTGAATACATATTGTATAGAGTGCCGTCTTATAACGACCTTCAAAGTGAAGTGATTTACTAGTAGTTGTCAAACATTCAAAGTTTCTAAAGAAGTAAATTAGCATAGTATATATATATATATATATATATATATATATATATATATATATATAAATATATATATATATATATATATATATATATATATATATATATATATATATATATATATATATATATATATATATATATATATATATATATATATATATATATATATATATATATATATATATATATATATATATATATATATATATATATATATATATATATAACACAAACATAATTATAACGTGTATTTAGCCATACTTAAAAAAAAAAGAAAGATTAAATATAATAAGACAAAATTCTTATGTGAGGATCACGTAAGAAATTTTGTATAATATAATACACATATATTTACAAAGTGTAAGTGAAATAATTGAAAAAAAAGCAATAAAATAAATATATAATTTCAATCAAATGGCTATTGAACCTATAGCCGTCGCCATATTAGTTGCTTAAAGCACAAAATGATTAACTGCACTTACTTTTATTCAGAAAATTTGCAATATTTTGTTATAAACAATGAGTATAGATTCTGTACTGTAATTAGAAATGATGAATGATGATGGTTGGGAATATTTACAATACGATGACAGTTTTAATCCTTATATCATTCTGGACAAAGATGTAAGTTCATTCATCAGGAATTATTTTATATAACAGCTATGACCATATAGTTGTTTTTAATAATTAATTGTAGTTTAAAATCTTGTGTGAAATGTTTATTTTTCTTTATATTTAGATATTATGATACTTTTTATCTTTCATTTACTGCTTATTATAAAATAGATTATGCCATGCAATAGTTAGTAAATAAATAATTGAAATATATCATAAAATTAAATAAAAATATTTTTATAGTGAGTGGAAAAATTTGACTGTTATAAATAATAATATTCAATATAAATTATTTAACACTGTTCTGAACGTAGACATGACTAGCAATCCTCGCTTTGCGACGGACAAAAGCGGCTTTGAATTCAGTCACTCGATACACTAAACTCTAACTCAGGCGAAAACTGGTGAGGTCCTCTCAAAAACAACTAGAAGATATGTTGTAGTTTTTCTTGTACTTACGTTTGTACCAAGTAAGTGGAAGCTCAGCCAAAATTTAATCAACGTAAATATATTTACTGCCTACGTTATGGTCCGATAGATATCTTAATAGGTTGTAATATGTCATATTGTCTCGAGTAAATATTTATACAAGTCTTGTTTACATTTGGAAAGCAACATCGTTGCTACGAAATTGTAATTTAATATATTTTAATGAATTCTATTCTACTCATAAATATGTATGTATTTATGAAATTGATTTTGCTTTTAGCTTTAATATTGTTTTATCAAAAGCTCTATATTTGTCGATCTCTTGAAATTAATCTGAATTTCATACATATGAAAACAGTTTAATTACACAAGTTTTGACGTAGCAGCACTTGTGATTAAGATTGGGAGCCTAGAGTTGCACTCTTGAACTGAGCTTGTATGTTTTGTTGATGGTTGTGTAATGAATATACTTTAGTGTTTGTGTTATATCGTGTGATATGTGTATTATGTACATATATGTTTACTTATAATTATTATATTTATATGAATGCATCACTAAGGCGTATTGATGTACTTAATTTGTAAGTTTAATAAGCTTTTGCTGTAGTAGCCGCGATTGTTTATAAATTCATATAAACTCAGTACGTATATATCTCACTATACGAGTAAATATTATGTAGTTCCATGACTTGTAACGAGACCCACTCAGCCTGAGTAGGTCCTAAGACATTTATATCTGTCAACTTAAGTAGCGTCTGAAATTTTCACTTGAAATATTGTTTTGTTTTTCCCACTTTGCGGCCTGAAATTTTTAGATGGTGCTTTTCACTATTTATGTACTTTAAATGAATAAAAATAGTATACTACTAGACACTTAACAGTACTTACAAAAGGCTTCACAGGGATTTTTGTAGGAGTTAGGAGTTAAAAATTTAAACAAAATATACTTCGTATTGCTCTATAAATGTTGCATTCACTTAAAATTATTATGAAATAATAGTAGATTTTTGTAAATACAAAATAAACATATTCGTAAATAATATTAAGAAACATTAACACCACAATCAATCATACAAGTTAGAAAATCCCAAGAGCATTTGAATTTGTTACGAAAACTAAAGCAATAAATTATATCTGTCCGCTGTAATTAAATTCTCTCTTTGTATTCTTCATTATCAGAGATCAAGTTTTGTGAACGCTTACGTTTAGGGTCCATTATTAGGTTTCAACGAGACAATGATTTATGAGGGCACTTAATTATTCGTACTTCTCACGCATAATTGTGTAAAGAAAAAATTACGCTTTATAGTACTAATGTTCCGAACATTATCTGTTATTCATTCATTCGATTTTAATATTCTCTGTTTTTCTTTTTAAAAATAGTGACCTATTTCATTTTTTTAATATGTTTCTTGATATCCAATATATAAAAAATTTAAAACGATTTAAAAAAAATTCCACCTAAAATAACATAAACTAAAACATCCATATTCAACAATTTAATATAAAATATTTCTACATTTACATTGAAATCAAATAAATGTCAGTACGAATATTAAATATAGTGAGCAGACAATCAAAAACATATTTCAGCATCGTAACAGCGGTTCAGCTATTCCCGGTCCGCACTAATACAGTCAAACAGCAATAACGATGTATGACAAACGTTATTGCTTTGCAATCTCTCTGCCTCGCGGAATGCAATATGACTTCATATTTGACGCGTGCATACAATAACATATATTTGTAATTGTAATATAAATTTGTAAATTTACACCTTTTAAAGTTTACTGTTTATAATACATATATTTAGGTGGAAGTTTGTGTTGTGACTTGTTGACGCTCGAGGGATTGATTTTGTATTTATTGACTACATCAAGTCAACACATAGTTTTACAGTAAAAGTTGGAAACGGAATGTCTTTACACTAAATTTGTAATAGTGTTAGTAAGTATATACGTTATGCATGCTTTGATGGCAAATAAACATATATATTCATTTATATTACAAATACTGTCTTCCTATATACTTTTAATAATGATAATTACATACAATATGCTATGCTATGCTGCTATACGAGTTATTTGTATCATATTCACTTATATCTAAATAGTTGAAAGCAAGTAAAATTATTTTGAAAGAAATATCACTATAATATAACATGATCAAAGTGACTGTAAATCATGAAATTTTGTTGCCACCAACCACACGGCTTTGTGCCTTCTTGACATCAGAAAAGACGAGGAAGATTAAACTAGCCTTTTATTCAACACAAAGTTGTTTTTGTAACAGACGGTCGTTATTGAATACAACCTGCTGTACTGTCTGCTCTACGCACGGAGTAATATCTCAGGCCGCGCTACACTTTATCGTTCGCTATTTTTTTAAATTACAAAATTTTTGGCTGAAAATAATTTTTGTGTGGCTTTTTTATATGAAAAGTTTTTTTACCCTTGCTATAAATTTGCTTATAGATTAATAGAGCTCTCGTCTAAGAAGTAATGAATAAATTTGTAGTAGATTATCTTGTCATTTACATATTTGTTTTGTATGTTGATTTAGCGCTACTATATTGTATATTTTAAAAATTCAATTCATATTGATTTCAGATAATATTTATGGTTAGAGCAGTTTACAGTTAACTTTTAAAGACCACGAACTTATAATATTTGTGTTCACTCGTCATAGTTTGCTACAAAAGAATCTGTAAAGTTTTTAACAACGCAGAAACTTCCGTCAAGTTGCCACCCGATTGTTACCGATTTATATTTGAAACTTTTGAACTTTCTAACTTTTCAACGTCTATTGATATTTGATTGCTCGGTTTAACTTCAAAATCGTGTTCAGTTATATATCGATGTGTTATAATTTACAATTTTTTATATACTGTTGTACAAAAATTTGTTAAATATTTTTTTAAATTTTATTATAACTCATTAAATATGTTATTGTGTATTTGTGTTAATACACACATACACTCTGTTTTTTTATTATATATATTTATTTATGTTAGAGTAACATACTTAATATAACATATAAACATATATGTACATATAATTCATTTACCTAATCAGAATATTTTCTTTGAGAGCTACTATTTATTTTATTAGGTTAACATTTTATTTTATATATAGAAAGTTCTTGATTCCGAGTTGGAATCAATCAAATCAAAGTAAACGTTGCATTCACACTCACACTCTTTTCCACTGGGCCTCATTTGTTAAGGTTATTTGTTTCTTAATGCATTCGTATAGGTATACTTTTATGTGTACGACATACATGTATCTACTAAGAAAAATTGCGTGAAGCTTATTTTACGATAATAAGTTATATCATCATCGTCATATCAGCCGTAGGACGTCCACTGCTGAACATAGGCCTCCCCCAGGTACCTCCAGTGCGCCTTGTCTAATGCTATTCGCATCCAGTGGCCTGCTGCAACCCGGACCAAGTCGTCCTGGTAGGTGGCCGTCCCACGCTGCGCTTGCGGTACATGGTCTCCACTCAAAAACCTTTCTGCCCCAGCGGCCGTTAGTTCTCCGTACTATGTGCCCTGCCCATTGCCACTTCAACTTACTAATTCGTTGGGCTATATCGATTACTTTGGTTCGTTTGCAGATATCCTCCTTGCGCACACGATCTCGCAAAGAAATGGTGAGCATAGCCCTCTCCATAACTCGTTGAGCGACCTTAGTTTGCATCTTTATGATGCTTTGAGAAGGAGGAGGTCAATCGTCGAATCCCACTCGGCTAGGTAGCGTTCAGAAAACTACGAAATATCTTCTCGTCCAAAATTCCTCAGTGCCTCAAGACGAAAGTCTATCACCAATGTGTGTTACCAGTGATGACTTTCGGCACAGAAACGTGGTCTCTTACTATAAGTTATATACCTACAGTGAAAAAAATATTCTCCTCATTTTTTCCCATATTAATGGAGTACTTGCTTGTAGCTTTTGTGTAAAAGTCTTTTATATCGCTTTATATTACCTTAGTTTTATATGAACTTATAGGTCAAGCTTTTCATCACATGTAGGCACTCTATTGACGCGACAAAGTGTAGTAATGAAAAGAAACTTTTGCTTCTCGACTGGTCAATTTTTATGAAAGTTTTTTAGTTCATTCGTCAAAGAATGAACTAAAAAAGATGAAATAGGCTATATTACATCATGTAACTTAGATGAAACCCACTGCACTTGCCGTGAGGGTTATTTTAGAAACTTTATTTCCAAAGCGCCTTTTATTAATTTAATAGTTTATTTTTATAGCGAAAGAAAAAGATGTCTGATGACAATTACTTTATAACTGGAATATGTTCCAGTCCAAGGTCTTAAGAGACGTTAGTTCTACCCACAGAAACATGCAATATATTTATATGTATATGTTAAGTCATTTTTAATATTACAAAATACTTATGTTGTCTTTGTCCTTGTAACATAACATTTACTCACAAATTTATCTTCATACGCGATAGTTTTATTTCTAGGAATGATAAGTAAAGAATTTCTAGAAATCGAAAATAAATATACCTATTACATTTTTGGCCTTATTTACACTACACTACACTTATATTTGTATATTGTAGTATATGACCTTCACTCTCGAAGTTTGAGCAAATGATTTATTATTATTTCCCCCTTTAGTAAGATGCTACTAAACAAGTAGTATCTTGATTTGTATTGGAAAATTAAGCTTGAAGTTTCGCAATACTAGGTTTTTTCTACGTTTCTATAGTGATACATGCCGGATGTATTCAGTTACAAACGCACATACATATTCTCTAACGGTGCGCTTATAATATTATATACATATATTTATTTGGTTATAATAAAAGAGCACAAATACGTATAAAATAAAGATAACAGCTTTGATGTAAGAATAGTCTTACATGGGCGCTTATAAAATATAATTAAAATTCAAATGTAAGAAATTACCACACATTTATCATTAAATTAAATAAAATACTATATAAATATTATTTTTAATAGCGTATAAACGCTATTAATTAAAAATAGTATGTAAAACGAAACAATTTTGCCTTGCCATCTTTCTTGAAGAAAATTAATTTTAGTTTATGTTCATTATATGCTAACTTTAGTTTACTTGTTATTTATTAGCTTTAGTTTTGGGGTAATAATGAAATTGATTGACCTACATATGAAATGAAAACAAAATATTCACATGTTCAAAATCAAAATGTTCACAGATACAGGTTCGTTTGAAATTGTTTCTGAATACTAAAGCTTCTAATCAGCGTCGTAACCTACATACCTCGTTCACTCAAGGATTTAGAAATGGAGAAAATGCTTGCTTATAGTCTTTTTCATCTCAACTATGATTAGGTTTAAAATGAGGTAGCTTGGACTTACTCAGCCCATACAAAATATGATTTTCCTTTCAAGCTGTGAATGTCCATTACATTCACAACTTTAGCCCGTTGGAATGATTAACGTCAAGTGATATACCTAGCTCATAGCTTTCATCGATACAAGGACTATTCAACAAAAAAAATCCAATTTTTTCCAAATTTTGTTCTACATTCATTGAGATTAACATTCTTTGAGAGCACGATACGTTTTACCAATCTAATATGTTTTTGTACATTTTCGTGTGATATTTTAAGTTTGACACCCCTTGGAAAATATCCAAAAAAAATTGCTAAAGCTTTAGACAACATAAATAAATTGGCTTAACAAATCAACATACACTGAAGTCGTAATAGTTGAATTAGGGCACTAACTTTATCATGAAAATTGTCACATTTTATGATTTTTTTTAAACTAGTTCAATAAACTATATCCATGAGGCTGTTACGGGTTGTCTTTAAAACATTACGTAAAGCTATGACAGACGTCGTAGAATCATAAAAACAATGAATTGGCGCTTGTTTACGAGTCTCATAAAACTAAAGACGTTCGTATGCTGTTCAAAAAATAACAAATGACGTTAAAAGGATTTATTAAATATAAGAAATAAAAAAGGATAATCTGGTTTTTTGATTAAAGCTTTTACCGGATTTGTATGAATAAATTTATTTTGAATGGTAAATTTATTTTTAACAAGGAAATCGTGATCTTTATAAAGTTGTCAATTTGGGAAAAGAGCAGAAAATAAAGCCAAATTTCATTTATTTATGAAAGAAGTGCATGTATAGTAAACCTTGTCACATTTAATGGCCAATTAATTTCATGAAATTGTTAAAAAGTGACTATTTCATTTGTATTCTAGATAACAGTCAGTATAATAGTACCTTGATTCTGTATCTGCGTGATATTAGTATTAAAAATACGCAATATTTTTTTATTTAAATGTACTTTTATATGCACTTGAACTCTGTCGAATGAATATAAAAGTATGGGTTAGAAAAGCAGTTGTACAAAGAAGAACCGGGTAGAAAACTGAGGAGGAAGCTGAAGAGTTTGCTTAGTCCAACATAAGAATCTTAAGAAGTATAGTTCAAATAGAAAATTGCTTATTTTATTGGTTAAGTCATTTATAGTAATTTCTTAGGGATTTCAATTTAATCCATTATCTCATTAGTCAAAATTACCTCGAGCACTTATATATTATACAAATATATATCATCTACAACTCGTAGTTATAATTTGACAACGGACCTTAATCAGAAAGCTAGCAAATTTGAATATGTTAATTGTAATATAAACAGTATAATACAAATTGACAGTTTCTGTTACTTAAATGTTCAACCAAAACCTCAAGCAGAATAATATTTATATATAAAGAGTTATTGCATTTTTAAATTGGACAATATTCGTAAATGTATAATACCAACGTATGGCTTATTACGGTTCCCATTAGTTGGATAAATATTGGATGGTATGTTCGGCGTGAAAGCTTTTTAATGTCTCGCAGTCTTTTTACACTTTTAATGAATAACACTGACGAAAAATCTCTACATTTGCTTGCCTTTTGGTTGCACTAAGTATGACAAATATATTCTTTTCATATATTTTTCATATATTAAGGTCTAAACTCTACATTATGCGTCTCGTTCTAAATTTTTCGTCCATCAAAAGACGTCTGTAGTATAAAAATTATAGAATATAAGTATTTTAAATTTAAAGCGCATATTTGATACTTAATGATTTACGTTTTTGTATAAGTATAATATGTAACAAGATGCGATGCGCCAGGCTACCCTGACACAAATACTGTCAAGCAAATGTTAGCACTGAGATTAGAAGCGTAACCTGTATCTAACTAGACTTGATGTAGGTGCAGTGTTATCAACAGTCCCTAGCTAAAAGCTTTTCGTACGTTATTTTGCTTTAAAATATTTATTATATAGACATTCTGTACAGTGTATTTATGTACTAATAAAAAAATAGCTGCAAGTGTTTTCTTTTATGGCAGTGTACTTTTTACAAGGTATAAGGACTTCGTAACTCATATTTCAAGATATTGCGTTTTGAGTACTCAATGACGCGATTTGTCCTCCTGAACGAAGGAATGGAAATAATTAATCATTCCAATCTCCTTAACGCTGTAAGTAATACGCTGTTCCGTGCTACGATGATCTCTTATATTAAAACGTCTCTTCCTTCATATGTTTTACACATATGGTTAGAATTAGAACTGTAAATATTAATTACTCAGCTTATTTTATTATATATTTAATTCAGTGCTCATGAATCAAAAAGCTCTAAATTATATTTAAATAATAATTACAGGCAAATAAATCTATCATGGTTTTGTAATAAGTTTGAAATATTGAAAAAATCGATTAAGCAAATAATATAAGTAATATATTGAATTTTGACGTAATTGAAAATAGAATTAGTAAGTATTGATATTCATTATTGTTTAATTTGTACGTTCGTTTATACTAATATACAATAAGCATATAGGTATTATAATAGCTTTCCAATTTCATTAGGTTTTAGTTTAGGTCACAACACATTTTCTTTTTTATATTGAATATACGTGTGAATATCGTAAACACGTGTGAGGGCCTCACACAAGGAAACAAGGCCTCACATGGAAAGCGCAAGGCACAAGAAGAGACTTGGCCACCCTGCCTCACTTGACGTTGAGTTAAGAAAGAGTTTACGATAACTAGGCCAGTTAAGTTAAAAGGAATGAACTGGATGAAAGAAATGGAAATCCTTTCGTTGAGATCTATGCCCCTGATGAATAACAAGATTACATCGACATCATCAAGTATATCAGTAGAATAAGATTCTTTACATACATCCTTTTAACTTAATTTGGTAGTTACTTGTACCTTTTTTAATTTTTAGAACTTAATTGCTTACAAGAAAACTCGAATTGGTGTCCTTTAACATCTCGAAATGCTTAGAATTGAACAAGTAATTTATTTTCCAGAAATGTCTTAAGTTCTTGATGAAACAAGACTACTCGAGCTACGAGCTAGGTTCTCGATTAATCCCCTACATTTGTGACATTTTAGAGTAATTAAATCAAGCTTAACATCGAAGCTTAAAAAGTTATTATCGCAACTTTTAAGGTTATTCCAGAGATAAGAAGCCACTTTAAATATTTAAAATGAAGAAAACCTACTAACTAAAACTTTAATTCAACAACTAAAAAGCAAAAAATACTTTATACAGGTTAATAAATAACAACACAAAACATAACTTTATTTAATTAGGTTACGTTATTCTTTCTCGTCATATACATAAAATCATATTATAAAAAATGTACGAATAATAAGAACGAAATGGCATGTAATTCTACCTTAAATAACAAAAGAATCAAGGAAATCTGATCGCATATCTCGACGTTATTGGTGTACACAAAAAACATCAACCTCTTCTTTTTTGAAGTAGGTTGATAACATATATTAAGCATGTTGTGTAAAACTACTAAGTCATATTTAGCTATTAATTTACCTACCTTTTAAGACTATAGCAAGGGGTAACATTATCTTAATACAGTTTTATGACTAATCATCCTCTACGTAATATAATGCTCCCGAGGGTTGCAACGTGCTCATTCACTCCAGTTGGTCCGGCTCTAGTCGTGCGTTCGGACGTATACACGTTGTACTGCGAACTGAACTTGTGTACACTTTATACGTAACTTGTTTAATAAAATATTAATTTATTGCTTATATTATATTTATTTGATTTATGTTTTGTCGTTTTTTTTTTATTTATTCTGACCTTTTCTTTTTGTTGGTATTTGGTGAATCGTAAAAAGAACATTTGAAAATTATTTTCTTGTGATTTATTTATAAGCAGCTATTCTGTTCTTTTTTTCTTATTTTGTTTTTAAAACAGAAAATATTTATTTCAATTTAAAATATAATATGATAATATCACATATATTATCATGTAACACAATATAACAGTTATATAAATATGTCCAAATTTATGTATGAAATTTGAAAATGGATGCCATAAGGAGGAATAAATGCTGAATCCAACATGCTCTGCTATGTGAGTTGACTGCAAATAGATATGTGTAAAAATGCTAGTAATATTATTTTAGTATGATGATAAAAAAGGCTATCGTGTGGCAGTCTTACGTTGTTGTACTTGGGATATTATTTTATTTTCCCTTTTCTGGTAAGTCAGGTAAGTGGAAGGAGAACTATGTGTCGTGTGTCATACATAATTACATATACATATACTAATGACACGTAAAGGTTATATATTACTATATTAAAACAGTATGGGGACATACTGTAAGAGTTTTGTGTAGGATTTTTTCAATTACTCTCGATGAAAAGGTAATCCATATTCTTTCACTAGTACTAGAGGTTATTTAATTACTATAAAAATTAATTAATCACTAATATATGCTTTTTATTTTTATTTATAAGTGAAAACTAATTGATTTGCACTTATGGTAATTGCTTATTTGAATTTAAAAACAGAATTCACCTTAACCTACATTGAAAGCAGGATGCTACTTTTTAATATCCGTCATAATAATTATCTATCTATATATATATATATATATATATATATATATATATATATATATATATATATATATATATATATATATATATATATATATATATATATATATATATATATATATATATATATATATATATATATATATATATATATATATATATATATATATATATATATATATATCTATATATATATATATATATATATATATATATATATATATATATATATTTGAAATATTGATACCGTCTACTTGCAGTGCACTTGGCCTGATTGCATTTTTAGTCTTTTAGTGGATCCTATGGTTTTTATATAAGCATAGGATTTTGGAGGAAATCTAGTTAGAAAAGCTTTAATTTGACGAAGACAGTTCACAGATCATAAACAAAAAATATGTTTTCTTTTTTGATACAAGCGGTAGTTGGTTCCTGAAAGCCAATACATGTCATTGAAAGCGAAGACATTCTAAATACGCGAAAAATGCGCGAAACAAAAAATCTCGTAAAGGAATCTTCGTAAGCCGCAGCGTTTTCTAATACGATACATATTTTATCAGACCCTTCTTCTTCTAAATATAAAATATTTTATTGCAAAATATTCATAACATTCACGTCATAAAGTATTTATTAACTTGTTGATTCATAATAATATTATCATAATTTCCCTTGGAACGCAATTTTTATAAAAAAAATGAATACATCAAAGCAGCAAAAATTTAAAGCTAAGTAAGTAGCTACCGCTGAGTAGGACGATATTTTTTACTCAATAAGCAGCTTTTTACTCAGAAACTAGCCAATTAAGCCGTAAATCTTTTATATTTCATTAAAAAAATCTTCTCTTAGCACAGCTTTAGTGCGCGTATTTAACGTTTTTTTCTTATAAATTTTGTGGCTCGATTTAACATGCGTTTTTAATTTAGCTTTTATTCATATTATAATTTTACAATCATGGCATTTTTCTCATACTTTGTTATTTTGGACTTTACTTTTAACATTAAAAAAATAAATGACTTGGTATATTTTCGTGGTTACAACTGTAAAATTACCTTTCCGTCAGTTTCATGTATCTAAAGTCAGACTACGGAACATTGCGTTAGCTACATTTCTAAGAGCAGAAACTGTGACCACCGTAGCATAAGTTGCAAACTTCGCATAGTAATTATTATATTGAGGTCCGTCTTAGTACTTTCTTACAGTAGTAATCCACGTCAACTAATTTTTAACAGACTGAAGTTGTATTCCGTAAATAATAAAACCAAAGAGAAAGAACACTTTCTTTGGTATTCTTATCGTTCCCTCCAAAGTAAAGACACTGAGTGTTAAGTGGCGGAGTTCAACGCCTTGCTTTGTCTTTACTAGTGCAAAGAAATTATGATTCGAATGGGGATCAAACCCGTAACTCTTTTAAATTAAATTCTGTCCCGCTAGATGACATTATTTTTATTTTTTATAACTTCAAGCTATAGCCTGCACTTAGCAGGTTAGGCAAAGGGAACCTCAGGAACCACGGAAACTTAGTGTTAAAACCCGTTTTTCACCTTTTCGAGGTATTGCGTGATGAGTGGCGGAACTCAACGCCGTACTTTCTTGATATTATTATTTATATATTATTATTGATATCAGTATTATCTAATATATATTGAAGCTTTTTACAATAACTGCAATCCAGTGTTATCTAGTCAGTATATTTAAAACTATTATTTTAATAGCGCCGTGTGCACATATTTGATACAATTTCCAATACACGTTCTATTACACTAGTAGCCTATAACCTAGATATGGGCGTGTAGCAAAGCCGGGTTAACTTTACGAGTGAACCAACTTAGTTTATTTTGAGGCTATCTTAGCAACGGTTTATGCTTCGTAAAACGAAATTGATATTGCTATCTCATATTATTATCTTCTGTATTTATTGTTATAGATTATAGTATTTCAAGAATGTTGCGGTACAAATTGAGTCCTATAGATAGCTTATTTGATAAATTATTGCCTCCGTTTTATAGTTATTTCAATGCCATTGCTTAAAACGTGACCATGCTCTCCTTCGACTAACTCTAGCTGTCATAAGTCAAATATGAACTAACTCAGTGATGAAGGCTGTAGAGTTTTTCTACCTTATACCTTTGACGCTACAACCATGAGAGAGATAGGTATTATAGTTCTCTATTATACGCAAGCCAAATCCATTTACTTGAACGTGCATTATATATTATGTTAGTCAAATACCGCAATGAAATTAATTTCATACTATGTAAATAGCCTTAGTGAAGCAAAATGAATAAATCAATATCAATCATTACTATTTGTAATCTAAAATATTTGTTTTTGTGCTTAACCAAAATATACGAATATGTTACTTAAGAAAGCATTCAGATAGTTGAATGCAGCGGGACTTGAACCGGCGCCTCTTGGATACCATCCAAGCGCTCTGACCAATTAATCCATGCGTTAAGTTAAATCTCGCTGCGTTCAACTGTTTATATGCTTTCTTTAAGTTTAATTTCTTCCTTAGTATGGTTCCTTTATGTTGTGTGATAGTCTGACAGTTATCGCAATCGGTTATAAGTTCGATTCCTTCTAGGGGAGTGAATTATCTTATTTTCTTGTTGTGTTAAGAAAAAGCACGTGCTTACGTCGGTAAATATAGACTTTGTTTTTTATCTTTTTCAAATTCTTTACAATTGAATCAGTTTCTTTTTCTTCTCTGTTATGTGGGAGTTAAAAAGTCGAAATTCCAAATAATTTGAAATACAGATTCAAATTATTACAGGTTTCGCATCTTGACGTTATAGAAACTTTGAACTTTTCGCAATAAGATGCAAGGAATAACTTGTAATAATTTCAGTAAAGCTCATGAAAACCAATGGCTTAACATTAACCTTGTTGTCTTGCTTTAAACATACATATGTATTTATTAAAGTTAATAGCTTCACGCTTTTTCCGTCATCTAGCAGAAAAGACAATAAAATTTAATATGAAGACGCATGTTATGCCCAATTCTGAGATATAAAGTGTTGAGTGGTGAAACTCAATGTCGCGCTTAGTCTTCTAACCTGTTCAAGGAAATGAAATAATTCATTCCCTTGGATTCGAACGCGTAACTGTCGTATTTACAGTCAGATATTGTACCGCTGCGCAACAATACCCTCAATATTTACACAGATGTAACTTTTTGTAGTTGTATGTACATATATAATATGTGTATAAAGGCACATAATGTATAATATCTTGAATATAATTTACAGAGTGATCAAGGGGCATTAAATATGAATATCTCATTACTGAATTTCTAAACGTAAACGTGGCTTAATACGAATATTACAGGCCAGTTTCATGTAATATATATATATATATATATATATATATATATATATATATATATATATATATATATATATATATATATATATATATATATATATATATATATATATATATATATATATATATATATATATATATATATATATATATATATATATATATATATATATATATATATATATATATATATATATATATATATATATATATATATATATATATATATATATATATATATATATATATATATATATATATATATATATATATATATATATATATATATATATATATATATATATATATATATATATATATATTTCGCTTGACGCTTTATCCCGCACATGGCAGGGTAGGCAGAGGGAACTGCAGGGACCCTGGGAACCTTGTGTTAAGACACTCCGTTGCTTAGTCCCTGCTTTCTCCGTCCCCGCTTTCCGCCTTTTTTGAGGCACAACGTGTTGAGTGGCGGAACTCACGATCGCGCTTTGCCTAGTTTGCCAGAGCGAAGAAAATGGAAATAGAAAAATCCACCTTCTCCGACTGGGGATCGAACCCAGAAACCGTCGCGTTACAGGCACACGTTGCGCCTCTGCGCCACGACGGTCCGTAATATTTTTGACATTTTCAAAAACTTAAATTTTATTTTTCCGCTTTTCTTTTATTTAAAATATTGCGATTAATACACACGCTAAACTTTGCCCTAGTACAGACTTTCTATGGAATTAAAGGCAAGCTTTGTTTTGTACATATATATAAGGATAGACAGGGATCTAATTATTAAAACAGTTCCCTGCCTCGTTTCCTCTGAGTGGAAATCAAAGTTACAAACGTCACGTTTACTGCCAGGTGCTATGTGGCTGCGCCAAGGCAACTTTGACTATTTTAGCGTTTTTAAAATATCAATTTCATTCATACGATTTGCAGCAATGAGTGCTGTCACTCAGCTCGTAATATCTTGAAAGACTGAAAAGTAGTAAGAGTGTCTTAACACAAAGCTTTCTCTACATACTCGTATATATTCGACAAATAGCTTCAAACTATAATAGATATATAATTTTCTTAAAAAGTTACACATAAAGCCAGATTTGTATCTTAAAAGACAATCAGTGTAATAGTTCTGCGATGCCATGTCCCGCCTACAAACGGGTCGGCTTTCAAACCTTCTTATGACGGTAATTTGAGTATCATTGATACGATCTTCCTAGGTTAGATAAGACAGAATTCGTTATCATGATCAAAATCTAAAATGTTTAATAAAAATGTTTTGTTTCAAACTTTTTTATTTTTTACGGCTTCACGCTTTATCTTGCACTGGGCGGGGTAGGCAACGGGAACTGCAGGAACCACACGAATCTAGTGTTAAGATGCTCCGATGCTTAGTCTCAGCTAGAACACAGTGCTTTGCCTAGTTGCCTTGTTGTTATATATATATATATATATATATATATATATATATATATATATATATATATATATATATATATATATATATATATATATATATATATATATATATATATATATATATATATATATATATATATATATATATATATATATATATATATATATATATATATATATATATAAGGGAATTAAATGGAGGATAGTTTCAGTAGCTTGCTATTAATTCAAGTGCACATTTGTAAAACTACAAACATCTGTCGTAGTCGACGTAGAACTTTCATTACCCGTTTGATTAATTCTTGTGTGTTTTCGCGTGTGCATAATCTCTGCTCTACTTACAGTATCTACGATTTTTTTTTTTTGGTTTTTGAGACTTATTTGAAAGACGTGGAAATATTTGTATTATATTACATTGAATTGAAGTAAAAGTACTTATACATTGAATATTGCCTTAAATATGTGCCTTAATATACGAATTATAATACAACGAAAACTTTCAATAATTTCTAAACAAAGTATCGGTATAACATTTTACGCCTACAAAAATAATCACCTACCAAAAATAAATCTCTACTATATAACTATGGTACTTAGTTCAGTTAGTACTAACTAACTAACGTAGTGCTCACTACCTGTAGTACCGAAATATATGTATAGAAATAATAAGATATTGTCAACAATACTGACATATACATATGTACTTTTCCATTAAATTTAATATTTTTACGCTATGATATATTGCAAACTTAAATCTATAAAAGCTATATAGTACATCTGTAAGCTGCTCTCTAAGCTCTCTGATATTTTAAAGCTTTAATTGGAAAGGCACTTCTATCAATTGAATATTTCTTTTAAATATTTAGAGATTTTCTGTTATATTTTACTGTAACTTTTTACAGCAGGAGTGGCAGCTTAATTCAGGTCTAGCGCAGAAAATTGCGCCAGCGATATTTTTAATCCATTTTGTTTTATTGATAGGATTTTGTGAATTTGTACTGCAACTGTTTGTTTCTACTCTTAACAAATTTACGACTCGTATGTTGCAATATATTGTGACAGTCAACATATGTGATAATCGTCTGAAATATTTTCTGTCATCAACGCGATATTGCGTTTTGATACAAGTTTCTGTAGAAAAATTTATAAATATGTGAGTTTAAAAGTTCAATTCAACTTTTTGTTTATAACATTTCAAACAATGGAGCAAATTTTTTACATACTTTTGTGTATGTACACAATATTTTATTTATTTCTTTATCATATTTACTAAACTGAATACTCGTACTAAAAATATTTTATATTTATATTAGTTATTTCTACTGGTCCTTTGGAAAGTGAGGTAATGTTGTCAAAAAAGGCTTTTTAATGATACATCACGGAAGATACACACATGTGTATGAAGATAAGGTAATTTAAAAAGTCTTAAAAAAATTTTTTGACATGCTAACGTAGATTCATAACTGTCAGTATAAAGCTCACGATCAAATGCGGTCCATTTGTATGTGAAGGCTCCTTGATAAATTATGTCGTTAATATTATAAGTAAGTAGCAAGTTGAATGAATTTAATGATTTTTAAAATGATATCTGATCTTATAATATTGTTTTAATTTATTGTATTCATTTTTTTAGCTACACGCTTTATCCCGCACATGGCAGGGTGGGTAGAGGGAACTGTAGGGACCAAGAGACATTCCGTTACTTAGCCCCTGCTTTCTCCGTCCCCAGTTTCCGCCCTTTTTGAGGTAGTGCATGTTGAATGGTGGAACTCAATGCAGCGCTTTGCCTAGTCCAGAGCGAAGACAATGGAAATAGAAAAATCCATCTTCCCCGAGTGGGAATCGAACCACAAACCATCTCGTTTACAGGCAGACGCTTACGCCTCCGCGCCACGACAGTCCTTAATTATCAATATTGTATTCATCCTATTTAAATTTTGTCAAATTTTTATGCTGGTAACAGCTACTCTGATCCAACAAGCAAACGTTTAAGCCCACATTAAATAATACAATCATCTGTATTAACATGAAATTCACGTTAATGAGCTCTTTTGTAAAGCCTTAAAATGAATATTTTGGCTATTTAACTGTGGGAAAGTTTAACACTAATTGCTCTGTAATCTCAGTCTTGCCTTTAATTCACAAGTTTCAGGAAATGTTCTCTAAATTGAACTGAGCTTCAGTTATGACTTTTGATATAACAGTTCGTATTCTCATGATAATAGTGGAAGATTAGATATAATCTTGTGATCGGAAATACAAACTTAATCAACTTAGATTGGATATATATATATATATATATATATATATATATATATATATATATATATATATATATATATATATATATATATATATATATATATATATATATATATATATATATATATATATATATATATATATATATATATATATATATATATATATATATATATATATATATATATATATCCGTCGTGGCGCAGAGGCGCAACGTCTGCCTGTAACGCGACGGTTACTGGGTTCGATCCCCAGTCGGGGAAGATGGATTTTTCTATTTCCATTTTCTTCGCTCTGGCATCTAAGGCAAAGCGCGGCGTTGAGTTCCGCCACTCAACACGCAATGCCTCGAAAACGGCGGAAAGTGGGGACGGAGTAAGCAGGGACTAAGTAACGGAGTGTCTTAACACTAGGTTCATATGGTTCCTGCAGTTCCCTCTGCCTACCCTGCCATATGCGGGATAAAGCGTGAAGCTAAAAAAAAAAAAAAAAAAAAAAAAAAAAAAAAAAAAAAAAAAAAAAAAAAAAAAAAAAATATATATATATATATATGTATATGTATATGTATATGTATATGTATATGTATATGTATATGTATATGTATATGTATATGTATATGTATATGTATATGTATATGTATATGTATATGTATATGTATATGTATATGTATATGTATATGTATATGTATATGTATATGTATATGTATATGTATATGTATATGTATATGTATATGTATATGTATATGTATATGTATATGTATATGTATATGTATATGTATATGTATATGTATATGTATATGTATATGTATATGTATATGTATATGTATATGTATATGTATATGTATATGTATATGTATATGTATATGTATATGTATATGTATATGTATATGTATATGTATATGTATATGTATATGTATATGTATATGTATATGTATATGTATATGTATATGTATATGTATATGTATATGTATATGTATATGTATATGTATATGTATATGTATATGTATATGTATATGTATATGTATATGTATATGTATATGTATATGTATATGTATATGTATATGTATATGTATATGTATATGTATATGTATATGTATATGTATATGTATATGTATATGTATATGTATATGTATATGTATATGTATATGTATATGTATATGTATATGTATATATATATATATATATATATATATATATATATATATATATATACATATATATATATATATATATATATATATATATATATATATATATATATATATATATATATATATATATATATATATATATATATATATATATATATATATATATATATATATATATATATATATATATATATATATATATATATATATATATATATATATATATATATATATATATATATATATATATGTATATATATATATATATATATATATATATATATATATATATATATATATATATATATATATATATATATATATATATATATATATATATATATATATATATATATATATATATATATATATATATATATATATATATATATATATATATATATATATATATATATATATATATATATATATATAATAACAATTTATAATATATGTCATTATTACGTAAAATTTTCCTTTTTAAAAATGAAGTATCTGTTTGGTTAGAAGCTTAGGCTTAGGCTGTTAGGTTAGAATAGGATGAGATTTTATGCATTTTATAAGTTATAAACAATTAATGGATATCTATGTTGTATTTTTTTATATTGATTAATTAAAATTTATTCATTACGAACATAGTTATATTGGTATATAAGTAATATGACGTAATTATGGCAGTAGTATAACATCTGCCTGTAAACGCGATGGTAGTATATTCTTTTTTTACTAGAGATAATAAACTATTTTATTTCTATACTCTGCTGAAAAGACAAATTCCTGCAGTGAGTTCCGCCACTCAACACGCAGTTTTGATGAAATAAGGCGAAGGTGAAACTCTAACATGCTATTTGTGGGAAAAAACTTTATGAATAGTTTTTTTATTAATTTGGATTAGTTTTCAAAAAATTTAAAGTTTTGATTTATTTTTTCATAAATAATATATAATAATATACCGTATATCTAATTGTCGAATGTACCGTATATCTAATTGTCGAATGTCAGAGGCGCAACGTCTGCCTGTAACGCGACGGTTACTGGGTTCGATCCCCAGTCGGAGAAGACAGATTTTTCTATTTCCATTTTCTTCGCTCTGGTAAACTAGGCAAAGCGCGGCGTTGAGTACCGCCACTCAACACGCAATGCCTCGAAAACGGCGGAAAGCGGAGACGGAGAAAGCAGGGACTGAGCAACGGAGTGTCTTAACACTAGGTTCCCACGGTCCCTGCTGTTCCCTCTGCCTACCCTGCCTTGTGCGGGATAAAGCGTGAAGCTAAAAAAAAAACCTTTAAAGGAAACCAAATATTTAGTTAATTTATTATACTAGTGCCATAATTAAAAAGAATTAAAGGAGCTTTGCGTATAACATTATCACATGCGGTTTGTCATTTGACATTAGGTAGAACATCTTACAATAAATAATCTTCACAATTTATTTTTCAATTTCGATTTTGTCAAAACAGGTCCAATTCTAAGGTTGTATCGCCATATATCATCTTTAAAAGTAAGTGATACAAATTGCCCAAGAATACCAATATCCTTCAATTTCAGCTGAAAGTTCCTTCGATAAATCAAATGGATGAAAAAGGTATGTCATCTCTTCATTCTGGAGGTCTTTCTGTATAATTTATCAGTGCAATTTGATTTGCATTTAAGAAATATTAGAATGTTTTTATTTGAAAACACATGGTTAAAATATCATGGATAATGTGGCATAGATAGGCACCAAATTATACATTGAAATGGAATTTGCTACACTCAGGGCGATGAATTTTTTACTCTTCTGAGGCTAAGTGCGGCGTTGAATTCCATCACTTTAAAAGCAATGCCTTACGATGCTATAAGATAAAAATATAATAAAAACGTGAATAAAGATTATTGATACTGTATTATTTAATAAAATGTTGATTTTGACATTACAATCTATTCAATATCTGAGGAATATATATAAGGTTGAAACTGGTATTTTCTTTATTTTTTCTTTTGTTTCGTGTCAGGATTTCAGTATATCTCAATACAATTACTTGTGGTAAACATTAATTAAATGTATGTCCGAATGTTCCAATTCTTTCGCATTATTCAAGCACATGATCAATCAAGCTTAAGAGCAAGGTATTTTCCAGTTTCGTCGGATATGTATTCTGTGACGTAACCTGCTGTCGCCGGCTGTAGCCACTAAATCATTCCGGCTTGGTATACATTAAGCTGTCTCGTTTGTTGTTTATGATATACTTAAGCTCTGGCACTATTCATCACTTAGACAATGAAAACTTTTAGTTATACTTGATTTTTGTCGTCTCTAAGATTCGATTGTTGTTAAACATATACATTTTTATTTTATTTCTTTGTTAACTTCAGAGAGAATAAAGATTTTTCGTATTTATTTGTAAGTTATCAAATATTTACATGCCTTTTGTACGTTTCTCAATGTTTAATTATAAACTCGACGTAAATTACTTTAATTTCACAAATTTTTCTACTAAACAGGTGCACTTGCAAGCATTTTTAATTAAATTTTATACTATATATCGTTAATTATTTTTTGCTGAACTGAGTTTTTCTGTTACGAATCATCTTAATTAGCTTGTTTATGAATTATACGTTGTTTTTTATAGGGTTTTATTTATTTCCAATAAAGAAAAGGTCAATTATTTACAATAGTGAATATTTTGAGAGACAATTCACGTTATATATAGTAGATACACACGACTACAAGTGCCGGCACTATACGGACTCTGTTGAAGAGAAAATACTTGCAACTTCACGTATAGGTTTTCAGTCACGTTCACTGCTAACTGGTTTATTGTCAGTTAATTAATTGTACAAGTAAAATAAGCTCTTTTGTTCGCATTGGCAGTATGTGATCTTCAAATTGAAATTGTACTTTAATTTTCAAATTAACTTGCAAGAGTTGTATGCATTGCTTTGTGACACTTAGGGCCAATTTCAAAAAAGTTTGAGATAGTAAGCTGGTAGTTAATACTATCTAACAGATAAAGACCATAAAACAGGTATTTATCTCATAATTTGTTAATAGTTCTGAGATTTGTGAAACTAAAATTTGTTGCATATTTGACATACAAGGAGAGACTCTATCAGCAAGTGGAGAAACCGGCCCTAAGTATCTTATTTGGTTCATAAAACTAAAAATTCGTTGTTACTTTAAATATAATACAAGCATGTTGGGGGTTATGATATTATCTTTTTCTAAAGCTACTTCAAAGTTCATTTCGATGTCTTTAAAAGTTTTTTTCTTGTTGTTATAAGCCATTAGAAAATTGATAACAGGGCTAATTTCAGTGCTACATGATAGTGCCAATCCGACAAGCTAGTAATTGATTGTTTAAATTTATTGGCAGCTTTCCGTACTCTAGTTAGGTTTATTAAGCTTCGATTTTTATCTGTACATTTAATATGTCTTATTATAGAAGTTATTTATATATACTTACAATAATAGTCGTTAAAATTAATTGACTGTCGTAGCGCAGAGGCGTAAGCGTTTGCCTGTAAACGCGACGGTTTGAGGGTTCGATTACCACTGGGGGAGATGGATTTTTCTATTTCCATTTTCTTCGCTCTGGAAAATAGGCAAAGCGCGGCGTTGAGTTCCGCCACTCAACACGCAATACCACGGAAAATGTGGAAACCGGGGACGGAGAAAGCAGGAACTGAGCAACGGAGTGTCTTAACACTAAGTTCATATGATTACTGCAGTTCCTTCTGCCTACCCTGTCATACGGGATAAAGCGTGAAGCTAAAAAAATAAAAATATAAAAAATGAAATTGAGCTTTAAATTTTTAATTTTTTTCATAAAGATTACACTGGTTTCGATTGTTTTGTTAAAAGTTTCATAAGAATACACTACAGAATCTCGTTTCTCTACATTCTATTTCTTAACAGTATATTTTGAGACTTTATATTATATTACAGCACAAGAAAAAATTACAAAATATCTTTCTAGGTACGCATTAAAATCATAACTAAAATTTTAATCGAAACATTTTGAACAATATCATAGATAAAGCTGAATATATTTGCATAATTAGCTTAAATTGTGTATGAATAAGGTTTAATTTTGGTGATATCAGTAAAATGCTTTGGTAAAATATATATACTGCAAAGTTACGTGTTGCTACGTATGTGTTATGACAGTTAGTCCGTGTTGCTAAACGCCGAGCTTTTTCTTGGTAAAGTTGGAAAATGCCAATATTTGATTCCACAGGAGAGTTGGGAACCTAAAGCATAGTTCCACTGCGCTACAATAGACTCGATAACTCAAATATGTTTATATAATAGTTATTTTTATATTTCTGCTTATAAAAAACTGCAGTAATAAATAAAAGCTATAACGTAATAAAAAGTGTAGCAGTCAAATTGGAATATATTTAGTATCATAAAATATGCTATTGACGTAACAGGCACAGGTGATGGATCAAAAAGTAGTAAACATAGATAATAAAAGAGTAAATATATTTTTTTTTAGCTTCACGCTGTATCCCGCACATGGGCAGGGTAGGCAGAGGGAACTGCAGGAACCATACTAACCTAGTGTTAAGACACTTCGTTGCTTAGTCCCTGCTTTTATCCGTCCCCGCTTTCCGCCATTTTCGAGGCATTGCGTGTTGAGTGGCGGAACTCAACGTCGCGCTTTGCCTAGTTTGCCAGAGCGAAGAAAATGGAAATAAAAAAATCCATCTTCTCCGACTGGGGATCGAACCAAGAAACCATCGCGTTACAGGCAGAGGTTGCGCCTCTGTTAAATATTTTTTGTTATATTACGTTAAGAAAACAAAACTCAAAGTTGTGTACCGCCCTAAGAGGAAAGTGAGGTTAACTTTAACTACACTGTATGTAGAATGAAAATGTGTGCCGGAAATTAAGAAAAAATATTTTCCATCTTTTCCTCTCAATGCTCGTTTTGTAATACCAATTATACTTCGTGCTTTAATTACTTACAAACAAAATTACAGCTGAATATGTCCTTGATTATTTATATTTATAAGTTTTTTTAAATAAAAATACACCGGTTCCATCAAATGCTTAGGCTTATCCTAAACAAAAAATACGACGTCATGTCTATATACCACGGTCGGTGGATCTTCAACCGATATCGTCCATTCATGTGTTTCGCTTTACCCGACCGATCCCTTATTTATAACCCTTGGGACATCGAGAAACTAGTTACGCTACATTTATCTCGCCTCTTAAATACTGTCTCTGAAGTGAACAGCTTTGCCTCTTTTTTATTGAAATCTATTCTTTTTCATTCATTGTTTTATGTAATCTAATGAATGTCACCTGAAGCTTTATATTAGTAACAAACTTATAAGCTATAATATATATATATATATATATATATATATATATATATATATATATATATATATATATATATATATATATATATATATATATATATATATATATATATATATATATATATATATATATATATATATATATATATATATATATATATATATATATATATATATATATATATATATATATATATATATATATATATATATATATATATATATATATATATATATATATATATATATATATAAATGAAAATATCCATTCTCCCCTAGTGGAAATCAAACCCACGAACCGTCGCGTTTACAGGCAGATGCTGCATCTCTGAGCCACAACGATCCTCGATGACGATCGACGATCCTTAAAATCTTATTTCAGACTTTTATATATTGGATATAAAATTCTTTGAAATAAGATTTTGTTAAATACGTAATTTAAAACTTTTTTCTTACTATAGTACAAAGAATTTTACAGACAGATTACTGTCGGAATCCGTTTGATTGTGCTTTTTTAGCTAAAGGCACGCGGTTCAAAGTTTACAGGAAATTAGTTAGCTTTTTATTCACTAAGTATAAATTACCAGAGCAAGTTCGCAATTAGACTTTTTGTACCTGTAAAAAACTTTTAAGCTTTGAATATCGACGCTTACACATTTTTGGATATTTTTTATTTTATTGTATGAAAGAAATACTTCATTTCTTTCACACTGTTCCAATTACTATGTAACATATGATTTATTTACTTCCATATAATATTAACGAGCTAAAGTATTTGTTTGGTAAAATGCACATATCTCAGAAACTACTACTTCTAAATAAAAAATATTTTTACGTTTGATAATTAAAATATTATATAATTTAATTGTAAACTTGTAACATACTTTACATATAAGTATTGCTTTGAGCACTTAGACTGAGTCACGTATCTTACACAACTTAGTTATTTCCAGTGGACGAGCTAAGTCACAGGTAAAAGTTAGTAAGTTACTAAGAACATTAATTTTCAATTCGCTTATTTGTGTTCTATTTGTGGATATTATAATACAAAACACCTTCATTAAATTTGGTTCAAATTATTTTCACCCTTGATAATGTGTTTATGTATTTGGTAGTACAATTCGGAAATAGAATTAGAGGATTTAGCCCAACCTAATTTATTATGTCAAAGCTACGCTGGTTGCAGTTATACAAATTGTTCGTTTGCTCCAAGTTTGTATCCGGTCGGATAAGCCGTTGAATGTGTGAACGAGGACAGGCCAACTATTTATTATATTGAATGTACTTGGATTTTCTAGTATTGTTCTTTTTACATTTAATGGCGTTTTAGTACACAGTGGTATAGTTAAGTATAATAATAAATATATATAACTAGTTTTGAGAGTTAATTTGTAAGTGAATTACTGTGAAATTGTTTACCTTTTTTTTTAATTTGAAATTTATTTTTAAAACTGACCAAATGATAATATTACTGTTTTCTAAAGTGACTATAGAAGCTACATATATCACACTATTGATAATAGACGTAAGTCCTATGTAAAATTAAATATTTGTTGTGTGATAATTAGATTATCTTAAAATAGAATCTAAGGAATGAGTTTAAGATTGTTACTGCATGAGCTTACTATCACTTTCTTAAAACTATTTGAAAGCTTATTAACTCCTTTATACAGCTACGTTTACTTACATCATATATAGTTTTAAAAATTAAAAAAAGTATTTTTAAATAGTTAGTTAATTATGCTTGTTGTTGTTCCTAAATCAGGAACAACCAAGCATAATTAACTTTTAAATTTCACAACTCTAGCTATATAAGTATCTAAGGTAGAAGTTCCTAGTACATAAAGTAAACTTCCAGCTTTAACGCATTTAAGCAAACACCATAAAGTGTTTTCGGCACCCTGCTACGAATTGAATACAAATATCCCATTTAACAAAACCATTGCTCTACACGACATATATATATGTACTTACGATCTCTGTAGCTCTACCAGTATTAGTCTAAAACGTATGTCCGAGAAATAAGGTCGACTGTTAGCATCTCTTATCAGTAACAATTTCTATTGCCAAGCAAAAATAGATCTTATCTCCACACTAATACCTTTCAATGTACTTCAGAGGGGGATTTATAATGCTATATTTTAGATTCTGCATGCATAAAGGTCGTTCCACAGTGGCAGTTCATTTGTTTTACCCGTAAAGAAAGAAAAGTCAATCTCTATTTGCTTATTGTTGGTATATAAAATACTCTACAGTAAATTGAACGTGATTAAAAAGGTATATTATTTCTATTTCTTTAAGCTCTCTATGACAGTTCTTGTTTGATAGTTGTAGTGTTGTGACTAAATACGAGTATGTATATTAATTACAGTGTCGATTCGTCAAATCTTGATTAAAATTATTTTGTTTAACTATCGAATACTTACCTTTTCGAAGCCGTTGTAAATTAAATAAGTATATATTTTATTAAATATGTATATATTTAATTTACAAGCCCTTGTAAATTAAATATGTATAGGATATTTAATTTACAACGGCTTCGAATTTTTTTATGAAGTTGGCATTATCTATCAAGAATGTGTAACATCTTGAATTAATTATAGGGTTAGTAAATAAATGTGTACAAAAGTATCCGGCAGTAGTTTAGCTTCTTTTTTAACATTTTGCCTTAGCTTTAGCTTCTTACTTATCGGCATCTCCATCCTTATCAGTTTCTTCGACTAAGGTATAACCTTGTTCGTATAAGCGTCATATTTTAATTTAATAACGCATAGATAATAAAAAAAACGATCTGTCAAGTTTCTACATGGAGCTGTCGTCAAGAGCTTAAAAAAATGGATATAATAATATAATTATATTTAGTTGTATTTAAATGAAATTAGTAAGAGTGGATCGTGTTTTCCACTTTCCACCACTGGCATGGTGGGCAGAGGGAACCGCAGGAACCATAGGAACCTAGTGTTAAGACATCTACATAGATTTTATATATATGTATATATATATATATATATAATATATATATATATATATATATATATATATATATATATATATATATATATATATATATATATATATATATATATATATATATATATATATATATATATATATATATATATATATATATATATATATATATATATATATATATATATATATATATATATATATATATATATATATATATATATATATATATATATATATATATATATATATATATATATATATATATATATATATATATATATATATATATATATATATATATATATATATATATATATATATATATATATATATATATATATATATATATATATACCTTTGACTTGTTATGATCTGCAGGTTTCATGACAAAACACGATCAATCAAGTGCAACAACAGCAAGCTTGCATATTGAATATTACCCAATGCAGCGTTCAAAATGCAATATCTCGATGAAGCAAGATATTTAATCTCAACTAGTTTCTATTCAGAATGCTCAATTTTAGTTCAAAAATAAAATCCCGTCGGCAACTTATTCAGTCAATACTTATAAAAAATTGACGCATCGAAAATGTAATTTTCCCGTAGGGTATAATTTATTTTAACGCTGTTCCTACTTTACCTGATTAGGGGACATTTGTATTCGTAAAATAATAAGACCTAAGTGATTTAAACTCTTATAGCTTTTGTTTTATGCTTTTCAGAATAGAACTTTTAGAGTATATTTCTTATAAATAACTTGTTACGCTTGATTCCAGTTTTAAATTTGTATTTTGATTGTATATACAACGTATTTAAGATGTTTAAATTAAAATAATATTTATTAAGACACCGCATTGAAAGGGTAGCCGTCTGTAAATAATATTTTTTATACATAAGTAATATTATATAGTTTTTCTTTTTTTTATGAT
The DNA here is from genome assembly GCA_037178615.1 of Dione vanillae. Classification (NCBI taxonomy): domain Eukaryota; kingdom Metazoa; phylum Arthropoda; class Insecta; order Lepidoptera; family Nymphalidae; genus Dione; species Dione vanillae. The sequence goes on along the minus strand of JAZFAU010000048.1, from coordinate 230,510 downwards.
TATTGGGTCGCAGTAAAACAGTGCTATAAATTCAAGATTTGTTTTATTCTACGTTAAGTCTAAGTACGAAGTCAAAGTTAAGTCTAGTTCAAAGCGCGTCTACGTCCACCTTAAAGGCCGGCGACGTTCTTGTAACACCTCTGCTGTTACACAGGGCCGTGGGCGTCTGTGATCACTTACCATCAGGTGATCCGACCGCTAGTTTGCCTTGTCCTTCCCAAAAAAAAATATATATTCTACATACGTGTGTGAGAAGCAGAAAACAGTGTTTTAACCCTCTCTGTTCACTCTGATGTATGCAGTAAAAATTTATTACAATTAAATAAAAGTGTTGTATATTTTTTGTTTACACAACGACAAAGTCTGTCGTTTTAGGGAGTATTACCGTATATGCTTAACCCAAATTACGTATACTGACTTAGAATAATATTAAAGCGGTATAAAGGGATCTTGTGACAGATAAGCTAATAAAGCGGTTGTTAAACAAACACCAGATCCCTTTTAGCTTTAATATTTATGTTATTTTGATACATTAAGTACTAACTTATAACTAACTGGACACTATCTAGCTCTTTACATTTGACTATATATATATATATATATATATATATATATATATATATATATATATATATATATATATATATATATATATATATATATATATATATATATATATATATATATATATATATATATATATATATATATATATATATATATATATATATATATATATATATATATATATATATATATATATATATATATATATATATATATATATTCTGTAAGATACAAAATAAAAATATCCTTACACTTAATAGTTAAAATATTTTTTTATATAAAAAGCATCGGTATTTGGAATAGGATGTCATCGAACCATCAATTCTTAATATCTTTACTATGCTAATTTTTTTCCAACAATACTCACTGAAGTCTCAAAAAGGTCTCTTTTAAGTTATTATTTCATCATAAGTCTGCCTTATTTTTTCACTCCACGTTCGAGAAGTTTGTTTGATAGATATGAAACATCTTCAAATTCTCTATATCTAATATCCCATATTCACCGTTCACCTCCAACTCTATTCCAGTTTTGTCTTTCTTGTGTTTCTTTCGTGTCTTATTCACGTAACTTTTTCTCTTTAAGACTGTATTGAATCATCTCTTTAAATAATACCGAACCTATTTTATAAATTATAGCTTCATATTGAAGCTCATGAAACCACACTACCTCATTAACAGTTTATTAAAATATAAACCACATACGTATTCGTACATTGTCAAACTCGTTAAAAATTGAATTACGCTGATGACATGAATTAACAAAGTAAACCAGAATCAACAGAATATCAAACGAATCTAATTATTCGATGTAAATCAACCAATCAATGTCAGTGTCAATATACAAAATATGTAACAATCAACGGTAGGTGTTTTTTATTGTTTTTGTTTTTTTTAATTTTTTTTGTGTTTTTACTCTACTTTTTATTAATTTATTAAGAAGAATGACTTAAATAAAGACTGAAATTTATAATGTTTTAGTCAATTTAAAAGAAATTACATACATTTACTATGTGGACATAATATTTAGCCTTTTAACAAAATATATATTACTATAAAATAATTAAAAAACAACAATATCAAATATACAAATTGAATTTTGAAACAATGGTATAGTAACTAACGTAACTAGCAATTCAGCGGGATTAATAGCATTAGAATTGGCGGTGACGTTAGAAGTACAATGCAGGCTACGCGTCGTAAATTTTTGTTGCAAATTTTGCCTCTTGCACATGAAAACAAATTATATTTGGATTTTTTTTAGGGCGCCCGTGTCGCAGATGCGTAGCGTTATTGCCTATAAACGCGACGGTTTGTGGGTTCGATTCCAATTCGAGTAAGATGGATTTTTTCATGAAAGCGGAGAACAGTGTTTTAACCTACAGTTCACTCTGCCTACCCTGCAAAGTGCGGGTTAAAGCGTACAGCTAAAATAATCTTTAAAGTTATGTAAAAACTGTTTTATATGTAAAATATATTAGATAATAAATAGTATTTTTTGTACCATTGTGTAAGTACAAGTGCACTTATACCTCACTACTTAACCAAATAGAGGATAGGGCTAGTTTTTAAATACATAAAGTCATATCCATGACTACTTCGATAGTTTGTTATGACTATAAATTTAGTTTATTGCTATAAATTTTTATACATGCTTTTAACATATAAATTATTTTAATAAAAATGTTAAAATAATCCTTTAAAAGATTTTATTTTATACACAAACGCGCTTTGAAAGCTTCCAGTGTGTCGTAAAATAATTGAAATATGTGCACAACGTGCTACTGGAAGGTAAATAACTTTCGATATTAAATTAAACTCCGACGCATTATCTGTATACCACACAAAAAAATGTTATTTTTAATCTATCAAATTCTAAATTGAGAGTAGGACCGAAATACTTTTGGAGTATTATTCTATATATATATATATATATATATATATATATATATATATATATATATATATATATATATATATATATTATATATATATATATATATATATATATATATATATATATATATATATATATATATATATATATATATATATATATATATATATATATATATATATATATATATATATATATATATATATATATATATATATATATATATATATATATATATATATATATATATATATATATATATATATATATATATATATATATATATATATATATATATATATATATATATATATATATATATATATATATATATATATATATATATATATATATATATATATATATATATATATATATATAATAACTATTAATATTTAGTTCCTTAAATATGAATAATGTATATTAAATTTACAATTTAAACACAACATATACTAATCTGAACGAAACAGGATTTGTACCCGCACCCTTTTCCATAAGGCGTTTCAATTGTCATTGATTTCTTAAACATTTTTTATTCTTCATGCGGATTAACGCTTTAAACTTCAAAGTAATTAAATTACTTACTAGAGTAAAAATTCATCCGAAATTGAAATATTGATATGAAAACGTAGTTAAAATATAACTCTTGTAAAATATAAAAATGTATGAAGAACTAATGATAGTGGACGAGGCGAAAGAGGTATAAATAGTACCGTTCCCTCTGTCTATCCCGCTAGGGATAAAGCGTGAAGCTATGTATGTATCTATGTATATAAGGGCTCATTGAGATTAATTCTTATATGGTACCGCTGACTAAGTGGTCTGTATTAGTTAAATTATGTTAGTTCGAATATATAATATGTCTTCCCATATCTGAACTTACTAATAATTTAATGATAAAAAGTTTGTTTGAGCGTTTTTTGTGTCCAGAGCGATTCGTTCGAATCAAAAAATTAAGTTACCACGAGTGCTTCAAGTATTAAACTAAGCTCAGTTATCGTTCTTAAATATTTTTAAATAAAGCTTTAATTTTTTTTTGCTTTGCCTAGTTTGCCAGAGCGAAGAAAACGGAAATAGAAAAATCCATCTTCTCCGACTGGGGATCGAACCCAGTAACCGTCGCGTTACAGGCAGACGTTGCGCCTCTGCGCCACGACGGTCCTTTAAATTTAAACACACAAAAAAAGGAAAGAAAACTCTTTATAGGGAAAACATAAAAAATTAAACATAGTTGTATTTGAACAATCTGTACTCTAAGTCATATGTATTTTATTTTTGTTGTTTTCTTTCTAAAAATTATAACTCTTATTTATATTTAAAAGCGGGTGGGAAGCCGCAGGTACATTTTTTGAAACTAAACTTTCTTATGTAAACAAAATTTTAATGAGACGCTGTGGAAGTTTAAATATTGTTTATCGGCTTGAAGTCAGTAAAACTGTGTATAGTATGTATGTACTTTTTTTTTATTAGCTTCACGCTTTATCCCGCACATGGCAGGGTGGGCAGAGGGAACTGCAGGGAACGTGGGAACCTAGTGTTAAGACACTCCGTTGCTTAGTCCCTGCTTTCTCCGTGCCCCCTTTCGCCTTTTTCGAGGCATTGCGTGTTGAGTGGCGGAACTCAACGCCGCGCTTTGCCTTGTTGTCAAAGCGAAGAAAATGGAAATAGAAAAATCCATCTTCTCCGACTGGCGATCGAACCCAGAAAACGTCGCGTTACAGGCAGACGTTGCGCCTCTGCGCCACGCCTTTTTAATATACGATAATATACATAAATTTTTTTTGTTATATTTATAACTTTAACTCTAAGAAATTTGAATATTTACATCTTGACACGAGCCATGCCTTCTGTGTACAGTAAAAAGCGTAAAGCTATAAAATTTGTATAAATTAACTTGTTTTCAACTAAATTACAATGTAGTTTGTATCGACAAAGGATGTGGAACACTTAACCTACAACGTTATTGAAGACAGCATATACATTTCTTTACATATCTTTTCGTCATTGCCTAACTTTTGCATAAGAAAACTATGTTTACATTACTATGTATTTGATCAAACCTTTCAATTTAATTAAATTAGTTATAAAAAATTTACTGCTGTTATGTTAAGTGTACTACTATTTTAACATTTACTTCAAAATGTACCTAAGATAAACTTTATTACTTGACAACTAAAATCAAATTTATATGTATATTTTTTTATAAACATACTAGATTTTATAAATATAATAACTTTGAGTAGTTATTGTTGACATTGAGTATTTTTTCCAATTTTAAGAAAGTATTGTTTTTTATTTGATCAGACCTTTCAATTTGTTGTTATATCGTGTATTTACAAAGTTTAAAAGCACCCACAACATAGTTGCCATTATATCAACGTTCTACAATATAAAAGCTCTCCTTTGAGACAATCTTGCAAAAACTCCAATACGCTTTGCTTCATAATATTTAAAGAATTTATAGTTAAAAAACAATGTATTGTTGAACTTTCGACATTGCTTCATATTTTTAAAGCTTTTGTACTTTCATACAAAAAATATACATTTTAAAACGTGACATACTAGATTTTTATAAGAAAAAATATAATAATATTGTAAAAATATTTTCTATTCGTATGAAAGTAATTTTTATTTATCGACTCTGAATCCACTTTGCTTAATATATATATATATATATATATATATATATATATATATATATATATATATATATATATATATATATATATATATATATATATATATATATATATATATATATATATATATATATATATATATATATATATATATATATATATATATATATATATATATATATATATATATAACAGATTTGAGCCTTTTATACAATGCGCCTTTTCTACTGAGAAGTAGAGACAGAAGTTTCGGTAAACATGTAAATGTAAATAAAATACAGGAAACTTTCCAACGTTATTTTCAAAATCACACACCCTTTAATTAATTTACATCCGAAATCTGTCCTTCCGAGAATGTTAAAACGTATTTAATCTCTTATTCACATGTTTGTACGTGATTGCCTTTTTACCGTTTCAAATGTTTTGTTGACACTTATTTTTGGTAAAAAATGACATTTCTTTTACTAACTGTATATTTATTTGTTTAAAATAAGTTTTCCATTAATTTACATTAATGGAAAATTTATTTTATTATCATAGGGGATTTATTCACCAACTACCGCTTTTTATGGGTCCTTTGTTTTTATTTTTATTTTAATGGACATATTACGTATAGAGAAGAAGAAAAAGTGTTTAAACACTCCGTTCTCTACTCTCTGACTACTGTATTAGAACGAAACCATAATTTTCGTTCATTATTATCATTATTAGACCTAAGAAAGGAAATCACACAAATAACTTGACACAAACAAATTACTTCTCCCTAACGTCTTTGATAGTCCATAAAAAAGTTCCCTTAATATAGATAAATCGTAATAGTGCCTAGTTAAAGTATAGCGAAAATGTGTATATACCATACCTATATACGTTTCTGCTAACGTAGTATTTGCTTAACTTTTATTTGCACGAATATCAAATGAGGCTTCGTTAGCCCGATCTCGTATTTTAATATTAATTTAGATGTGACAAAGCTTTATATATTCCGTGAAGTAAAGAGTATTTATTTTTTGAAATTTTTTCAGCGTAAAATATTGCGTTTTTATGAAAAAAAAAATATAGAGTAAAATTTTTATCATTGACCAGGTCAATGTCTTATACCTCGGTGGCAAAACTTAACTCGTCATAAATTTTTGATAATTTAATTATGTAACCATCTGTAAGATATATAGTTAATTACATTATATTATAATTAAGTATATATATATATATATATATATATATATATATATATATATATATATATATATATATATATATATATATATATATATATATATATATATATATATATATATATATATATATATATATATATATATATATATATATATATATATATATATATATATATATATATATATATATGCATGTAAGGTTGAGGGTTCAGTTTAATTCGTAAATTAATTATTTCATATATTTAAAAATCTTCTGGATTTCATCTAAATAGAGAGAACATAGTGTTTATATATATATATATATATATATATATATATATATATATATATATATATATATATATATATATATATATATATATATATATATATATATATATATATATATGTAGTGTATATAAATTGTCGCCTTTATTTTTATCATTATTCTGAGCTCGTCTATAAAACACTCTATTGACCTTGACATGTCGCAACTCGAAAACACGCCAACTAAATAACTTCAGTACTTTAATTTTATTTATTATTTTTGTCTATTAGTATGATAAGGAAAATTATTACATTATATAATTTTGTTTATATATTTACAGTCTACGTCTTATATATAGGTGAAGTTTCCCTTTCAAAGATGTTGGTATTAATACTTTAACTTGCCTCGTCTGGAGCGCGGTTCAATATAATTTTATTAATATTAGCTTAGTACTGAGGAGGAAATTTAAATTTTGAAAACGATTAATTTGTAATTATTATATGTATAGCATATTAAATACACATTATTACATTTTTCAGTAAGTAAATAGACTAAAATAGATGATATATATGCATGATAATAAACGAAAATATCAATTATTTTTATACCTTTTTCTGCATTTCACAACGGTATGTGGGAAGGTAGGTACAGAACATAATTCAATATAATAAAAACACGATCCTTGTTAAGTACACTCCGCTTTCAAGAGGAAACGACGGTACTCAACGCCACACTTACCAAAGCATTTTCAAAATAATTATTTATTGATATTATTTTTCATTTTTTCTAAGAGTTTACAGTATTTTTTATTACATTTTTATGTTGTATAACTGTATAAGTAAATAACTTAATAATTCTAATGCTATCTCCACATTATCTTTAGTGTATCCGCTATATCTTACCGATTTATTGCGAAAAAAAGGGAAACATTACGGTTGAAATATTTCTTTCGTATCGTATCGTATAATTTCTGTGGGCTTTTTATTACATTTTATATGTTATTTTCATGGTAAATCCATTTTTAAAGTATGGCGTAGGCAAAGACTTTCATTATAATCAGTTAAACTTATTGATAGGGCTTCATAATCGACAAATATTACGTTTAATCAAGCACTACAATATCCCATCAGAATATAAGCGGCGTTGAGTTCTACAGTGCCTTGCAACTGCATAATATCTCAGATACCGGCGTAAAGAGTACGAGTATAACAAATCGTTTTAAGACTTAGACAAATAACAACATAGATAATAGATATATGTTGTTTTAGGCAAAGTGAACCTAGTCCTAAGATTCTCGGTCCCCACTTTAAGCCCAATTTACGATTTAAAACATATTTTTGTTATTATTTTTTTCTATATATTTGTTTCCAAAAGTATTATAGAAGAGCGTGCCTTTCTCACGTTTAGCACGTACTAGTAACTTACTGGGTTTGTCTAATAACTTCACATGTAACTAAAGAAAGTGTGAAACTGAATCTTTTTAGTGATGAGATTCGACACCGTGCTTTGTCTTATGTCAATAGCAAAAGAAAGAATTATTCATTTCCTGAAGTGGATAGTCAGGTATCGAACACATATCGTCGCATCTACAATCAATATCAGTTGTTGTACCGCTGCGCTACGCCAGGCTATATATTTCAAATAATTATATATTACTATTTACACAATAGTAAAATTACAAAGAGATACATTATAATATGTAATATCGACCAAAGTTTTAAACTCGCAAGATGCATATATCTCTACTATTTTTAATCCCTAAGTCTTCAAATAAAGTCCATAATTACCCTGTGCTTCCTATATTTTAAATAGCATACGATATTACTTTGCATCTGTGCCAAATTTTACTTCACGTTCGCATAATTAAAAATAATATTCGCTTTGGTTAATGTTGAGAGAAAATTGAATTTGTTAAATATAGTTTTATAGTCCATTTTTAGAGTCAACTTTGAAAGTACTTCTTAGATATAATTGAAAAGGTGATATTTTTTCATAAATTGTTTATTTTTTTAAAATAAATATAATAGCTTGAAATAGTATCTTTTTGTCAACAATAAGTTATGTGCATGATTAGTACCTAAATTATTACGTTTAATCTGTAGGTGCATGTTTTTTTAATGACGATTTTTTAACAATGTACAGCTGCACGACGATGCCCAGAATTCATCCGGTAATTTTCCATCTAATTAATTTTATGCTAATAAATTATTTATTTTTAATACAAGATATTACTTGTGCAGTATGCTAAGTATCTGCTTATAAGGTAAAACATAAACATTCAAAATATATTAGATAACGTGTACTGCGAGCGTGGTACGGAGTTTAGAGAATGGCAGTTGGCTCTAAAGTAGTGTAAAAGTTAAACCTTGTTTGAGGCGAAATTCGTTTATTATTCAGCACCTCTTAAAAAGCTCGTTGTAATCTCGTTGAAAATCGCACATAAGTGTTTTCCCAGAGGGATGCCTTGATAAGGTATAGGCGATCATTTTTAAGCAAGATTTTTTTATTTAAGTCCCTTATCTAATGTATACCAATGTGTCCAGACTTATGAACACATACTGACATGGTCAACAGGCATTCTGTTCAGTTAAATCCACACTAAAATATTTAGTTGAAGATACAAATAACACCTAGCAACTTTCATTTGTACTGAAAAGCCCAAACGTACGACTATGAGAATATGAGTGTCCGTACTCCATATTCAGGGGTTAGATTTAAATGTAAATATTGTTGACATAATAACAACAATATTGTTGACGTAATATTATAACATTAACGCCAAAGATAATATTTCTTTGTGTTTATTGGCACTACTTGACATAGTTACACGGTGTATTGTGATGATGTACCATGTCGGTAATAAAAATGTCTATGTTTTCAAGGCACAAAAGTTCTAAAAGAGATGAAACTAAACTAAACACTAAAAAAAGTTCAAGAGAGAGAGAGAAAAGACTACTACACAAGTTCAGGGTGTTTTTATATAGCGATGGTATTATTTATATTTAGAACTAATGTTAAGTGTAGTACATGTAAGGTATATAAAAGTGTATAAAAACGTTGCTATCGAGTAAATCTATCCATTGGGAAAGTGATATTAGAAACTGCTGCGTAATTTGAAAAGTTTTACGCCTACACGATTACCCTGAGACGCATAGTCTTTTGTTGATTATAAAACAATTTTTATATCATCTGAAGATTATTTTACCTTGCTTATAGTTAAATAACTTTTATACAGGTTTCTATTCCTATTATAAAGAACGTGTAAGAAGTGCAGTTGTTGGGTATGTCTCGGCAGCACTTAACAAAATTATGTTTAATTAACTGTTAATTCTGCTGTCAAATATGGCAAAATATTGAAAATTATGACAAATTGTATAATTCCTTAGTAATAAGATATCTCTTATTTACTCTTATTAACACCGCCCACGGAACACTGTCCTTAATTTCAATTTTTAGAAGAAATAAGTTGAACTCACTATCTTTGAAAAATTTACGATTAATTTATACTTTTTCCTAATTTTAAACTTTAAGTTTCCTATATTTTAAATCTGCGATAATTAATACATACATGTAACTAACTTCCTAAAGGCCACCCGTGAAGAATTTTCCGACATTTTCTTAATATTCATTACTTACTAAAGCTATACAAAAATGAAAAGGTACCAAGTTCAGCGATTTGGGCTATACTTGTTGTATCGGTCACCTTACAGTTTTCTTTTTATAGAGAGATTATGATTATATGTATGTAAGTAATAAATGAAGGTAAATTGGAATTGTATTATTTGAATGCTTCGCTCTGGCTAACAAGACAAAGTGCGGCGTTGACTTCCGCCTTTCAACGCACAATGCCTCGAAGACGCGAGGATCGGAAAACGTGTCTTAATTCTAAGTTCCCACGGTTCCTGCAGCTCCCTCTGCCTTCGAAAAAGTGTCAGGCTAAAAAAGAAGAGAGTATTTAGATGACTAAGAAACTTACTTTCAACTTAATATCAACACGATCACGTATTACACACAAGTACTCCCAACTATGCCACAATAGTGTCTACAATTTTTGTCTTTAAACGAAACTCAATTCAGTATCGTTTTAATTAAGCTGTCGCTTAGTTTGTAATCTGGGGAGAATATTGCATTCCTAGGTCAGCTCTCGCCGTTCTATAGAATTGACTGTTTGTTATTAAATATTAGTCAGCATATTATTGTTCTGGCGTTTAGACGATGACACTATTGTGTCGCTAGCAGTAAATGTACGTCCGAATACGCATTAACAATAGGTGCGATTCAAACTGGAACACATATTTATACTAGATTTATCTTGCTCTCGTATACACATAAGACATTCTAAGTGCTCGAAGGAATTCTGACCTTATTTTGTCCAGAAACAAGGTGGAAAGTGGGGAACGGAGTATTTTAGAATTAGGTTCCCACAGTTCCTGTGGTTCCCTCTGTCTACTCTGCTATATATGGAGTAAAAACATAAAACTACACTAAGACATTATCGATGCAAATTAAGTGATGTTACTTAAAAAGCAGTATATAAGCAAGTAGCTCGAATCAGTCCTTTCTAATATTATAGCTTTAAACTAAACTAAAGAAACTGTACATATAGAAATATAGGTAATATTGATTTATATATCTCCAGTCTTCGCTAAAGTGCAATATCGGCTGTTCAGTTACAATATGTCGAAAATAGTAAACCAATATGGCAACAAATGCCTGTTACATATCTATCGTATGATTGGTGATCATTGTATATAAAAATTGTATATTATGTAAATATAATATAAATTAGCTTATTTATTTCTTAAAGTGCTTGAAACATATCACCAAAGCTATATCACGTAATTATAACCAAAGACGTTAATTATACGGACTTAAGTCTTTTAAGTATAACCTAATCCTAATTGAAATACAATCAGCCGAGGAAAACAATTTAAGTCGATTTTATACTGGTTTCTAGTGGAGTAAATTACTCTTAAGAGTCTTATCACCTAATTAATGGGGAAAATTTCCGGCAATAAACTCCGTTCTGGAAGTACATATCACTCGCTCTAAATGAACCTAAAAAGAAAAAGCCTCTACATTATTTTTGTACGAAAGTATATGTTTTATGTAAGCTATTAAAATGTATTAGTAGTTCATATTATGTGTAATAAAATAGTTTAAGTAAAAATATTTGGCTACAAATCCGACGATTCAGAATTCGTCCTGTTCGTACATTGAGTTACATGTTTTGACGTAACCATCGTGGCGTAGAAGGCGTCTGAGGTAATTGTGAAATTTCTGTACTTGATCTCTATATGGGAAAATATTAATATTTTAATTATTTTCTTTTTTGTCTCGGGTAAGATAACATACACCGTTCAATGGAGTACGAGATGCAACGGAGTGTCTTAACACTAGGTTCCTATAGTTCTTGCAGTTAGTCAGCCCTCTGCCTACCCGGCCAAGTGCGGAATAAAGCGTGAAGACAGACAAAAAAGTTCTTTAGGTGATCACTCATGGCAAATAGGTGAAGTTGATGAAGTATACTATACTAAAAGAAAGCTATAGTTATTCGACTTTTCAATAATATTACGTTACAAAACTGATAAAAAGCTTTTATTAAATATATCATTCAACATTTAAACAGAAACCAATAAAAAATACGAAGAAACCCGTGAAAGTATGTACCTACTTCTTTTGAACAGTCCATTTGTCATAAGCAAACAGGCATTTTCGTGAAACAGGGTCTGTAAAGTCACCTTTGATGTAGATGTTCAGGGTTTCAAGTCCTCGTAAAGAAATCGTACTAGATTTATTTATGTGACATTCGATACCGTTGTCCGACACTAGAATTAACCGAAGATTTAGGTTTATATACTATAATAAAATATTAATTCGCATTTGTCAGCGATATTGCCTATAATAATAACAGTGTCTATGTTTTAATTGAGGTAAGAGGACCATCGTGACGCAGAGGCGTAAGCGTCTGCCTGTAGACGCGACGGTTTGTGGGTTCGATTCCCACTCGGGGAAGATGGATTTTTCTATTTCCATTTTCTTCGCTCTGGAAACGCCACTCAACACGGAATGTCTCGAAAATAGGCGGAAAGCGGGGACGGGGAAATCAGGAACTAAGCAACGGAGTGTTTTAACACTAGGTTCCACGGTTCCTGCAGTTCCCTCTGCCTACCCTGCCATGTGCGGGATAAAGCGTGAAGCTAAAAAAAATAGAAATAAAATTTCATGTGTACCATTTTGAAAGACTTAACATCTTTATGAAAGCTACTTATGAAGTCCCAACTTCATATATATCCTAACGTTATATCGATTCTGTGTAGAATAAAACAAAAGTGAAATATATACTTGAAAAAATATAAAAATATCTCTTTGTCATTCAAGTGGCTATCCATGTACGTTTTGTAGTAATTAACAACAACTCCAAAAATATGAATGAATAAAAGTAACAATATGCATGTTTTTTTTGCCCAATGTAAATTAGTACGATGTAAAGTAAATCTATCTGTAATATAATAATACAGTAACAACTAGTTTGTACACGCACAACTTCAAAGCTTTTGGATATTTTTTTTAAGACACAATCTGGGACACAGAGTAAATTGATTTTAAAAATTGTACCACAGCGGCATAGCATCTGCCTTAGCGCGACATTGGTGAGTTCGATTAACGCTCGGGGAGAATTAATCATTTATATATTTCTCACATTGGTAGAAACAGAAGGTTTCCAGTTTTCACCCTTGTATACTAAAAATATAATAAAAAGCGTCTGATGTGAAATAAAAATGGACCAGTTAATTTTTTCAACGCTCTAATAAAGTACAGATTCAAATTGAAAAACTTACTAAAAATGGCATATAGTTTCCTCACCCTCAAGTTCGTTCTAATTAAAATTAAATCCTCTAATAGCATTGTGTGTTGTTTGAATATTTTATATCGAAAAATCTTCGTAAATTAATAAAACTAGCTTCATAATTTTCTTAAAAGATATATTGGGAGATATTATTTATTATTATTATTACTTTACCACCTTTATCTGACGAAAAAATTTACGCCTACATTTATATTTTTTCCATTAAATGAAAATTTTAAGTGATAATTAATACTGATTAAGAAAAGAAATCGAAAAAACTATGTATATATATGCAATATGCATGCTAATAATAGTGGAAATGTGTTTGAATTTATGATAGGCGGTGATTAGTCAAGCGTATCCGTACCAGAAACTTTCCGCATCACGCCGCGCCACAACGTCTAATATTTCAATCTCACTAGTCTAATATGCAGTAGAGTCATGTGGATTCTCTAGATAATATTATGCTAGTTCTAGTTTTATGTGCAGAAATAATAAATTTATCATATATTTTGCAGTATTTACGTATATTATAATATAAATTATGTTTTTTTAGTAAGTACTGCACAATATATGATTAAATTTGGTTTTTCCATTTTCATCATTTGTTAATATAATAATAATCGTAAACAAGTATTTTTCAAATTGTTATCTTATTTTTTATGCTTCACACTGCTTTGTGGCATATTAACGCAGATCTCAAAATCGTTCCACAATTTTTTCCTCCACTTTTCTAAGAATCACGTGCTTAGTGATAGAACCTAATCCAGATGAATTCTGGATTTCATGGAATAACAGTTAAGATAATTTACTTTACGTCGTTCGGTCAGAACCTATCCAACATTTGGCCCCGAATACTTAAATTATGAATATTTAATGAACCCAATCTAGACTCTACTAAGTGTTCAGCTGACACTAAGCCGTTAAAAATATACACTTTAAAAACGTCTAGATATTATGTAACACAAAGATCTAGCATTAATAAATCATTCTGGTATTATACTGGAATTACAAAATTATTTATTGCTATGTTTAGAGCACAACGTTTCAAGATGAGTAAAGTGTACTGTAATGACCACATCATTCCACCCATAAGTTATGTTCATAAATCTTTTGGAGCTACGAAAAAAAACTTGTGTGGTTTTTTCTTATATCTTACAGTTGAATATAAAATTCATAGTGTGTGTTATATATATTGTTCTAGTGAATAAAGTTCCAACGAGTTACTCGTTGAAAATAGAATAATTTAAATTTTTTGCATTATGTTTAAAATAGCTTTTATATACATACATACATCTGGACATAGTTTTGTCATTTATATATAGAGAAGCTTTTGTATGTAAAAAATTGTATTAAATTAAGCTTTAAACAATAACGTATAAGTTTATAACTCTTTTGAGAATTTTTCTAATAACGTAATACAGCTACTGTCAACCACAGGTGGCCGAGTCTAAACGTTTAATATTATTGGGCGAGATACACTGACTTTGTAAAGCTTTATATATATTTTATGAAGCGTGAATGGAAATTCAGTATACAAATTATAATAATGTAAATTATATATTATGTCACCAAAAATAATTGATATTAAATTATCAATTCTGCATTTTGTAGACTATTCGAGGAAAACCTTGTAATAATTTACTTCGTTGTTCAATTGCCCAACGCTCTTTGCCGTCTAATTTACTCGCACAATGAAACTCTTGTGAATCTTAATTTAATCTTAGTTAAAAACTCTCCTATACTACTTTAAGCTGCTTGCTTTTAGCTTGTCCTTCGTTACAGTTTTATTATATTATTCTGTCACATATACACACATCATTTTCTTTTTTATTTATTTATTGTAAACGTTTTGTATTTAATCATATCTGAAGTTAAAACTTAATATATGAAGTTTTTTATAAGTGAATACATCTCAATCATGCCTAAAAATATCACCACATTTTTGTCTTATGGAATTTCTTTTAATATACTGCGTGTGTAATATTAGCTACAATTTTCCTAATTATTTAGTTTTAAATAAAAATATCGGCCAAATATTTGTCGGTTGAACTCTTAGACCGAAGTGTCCGTGCCATAACTACATTTATGTCAACCGAACGACATACATAATTATTGAATTTTTGTCGTACTTTCTCACTCTGACGAATTTCATAATTTTAGGTCAAAAGAAAATAGCTTCTAATTTGATTTCATGTCGAACTTCGTACAATATGCGGCAAAAATTAAGCTTGATGCTAGATGCTCACATTTATACGCTTGTATCAATTGATTGTGTCGATTTATTTATTTCAAACATTAAAAACAGTTGAAATTATGTATATTATTTTAATATTAAGAATAAATGTAAATGTTTTACTTTGTAAAAATTTAAAATATAACGATTTTTATATAGAGAGACAAATATGAAGAAATTCTATAAAATAATGTAAATGGTAAAAACTTTAAATTATTACTGTAGACGGTGGGTTGGGAGCTTAAATATTCATGCTAAGTGTATTTACATGAGTAAAGTCTGCAATGACATTTGGGAAAAAAAGTAAATTAGTTAATAAAATTAATCAAATATTTATAATTGTTATTTCAATTTCCCTTTAATTTTAGTATCTTTTGTTTATATCGTTAATATAGAAAATGAAATGCCACTTTCATGGCCGCATTCGTTTTTTTAAATATTATCAATCTTGCTCGGGTACATGCCTGCCCTTCTAGATGTTCTGCAAATCTTTAAAAAGTCATAAGAATTTAACTGCCTAAATTCCAAATTTGGCATTCAGTATTTCTTTGGTTACCAACTTGACCTTAATGATAACGGGTGAAAGTAAATCAATTTGGGTTATTCTAATGCTTTGTTGACTTTTAATAATATTTCCACTATAAAGCCATTTTGTATATTTACGTTTATTTATTTATTGTTACGACCTTTATTATAATTATTTATTTCTTATTTTTTAAACACATTGGCTTTTCGTTTTTCCGTTAACAACAAGGCACAGCGTTGTGTTGAGTTCGTCACTCGGCTTAATTGGTTTCATAGACGGAAAATGGAACACTAAATCTCTTAACACAAGGTCCTTTCAGTCTAATGTTCCTCTGCCTATCCGGCTGTGTGCCCAGTTGCGACGGTTACGGGTTCTATTTCCACTCAGAGTGTGTTAATAATTTATAATTTTCTTCGCTCAGAATTGTTTTTGCCACGCGGTGTCACACAGGGTCTTAAAAGGTGGAAAACGAGGACAGGCGTCTTAACGCTAAAATTCCTTGTTTTACTCTGGTATGTGCAAAAACCAATTTGCAGCTGAAACGTCCTTTTTATTTTTTTGTTGAAATATTATCTATATGGATATTTTTATCTATATATTATTGATTGTATTCTATTATTTTACATAATTGTGTGGTAGATATTTGTATGGAAGATTATAATCGACTTAGTAAGCGAGCCAGATTGCCAAAAGAAATAGTCGAAACGGAATTGGAGGCCGAAATTTTGATCTTAAAGTATTTTAAACTAAAAATTATTTATTTCACTCGATCTCGAAATCAATTATTTAATAATTGAACGTAATATATAGAAAATAATATAGCATATAATAAATATTATATATTCTTTGCGTAACATCCTTGTACTACTATACTACATTACATAATTCTCCAAACATATGAATAATTCATCATTTTTCTACCAAAATATTTCTACGTAATATATATGAGTAGCATTCCTGAGGGGTGTAGTGATCGATCGGTGGTAGTTTTATCGCTTCAAAGACATCGTTTTCGCCCATGAACAACTTTGCTAACAAACCTGACAATAATTTGGCGATATCATCGCCGTAGTTATATTTTTCATTGCTTTCTTACATTTTTTCTACTTTCAAGATCTCGTTTTATCTTGATTTATAGAGGTTGTAGGACGAATATTCGATACGATAATTTTAGGCGTCGAGTGGCAGATTTGTTTCATAAACTGAACCCATATCCCTCGAGTTTACTGTCAGGCGTTGACCCATTGCGCCATAACGGCTCCAATATGCTTATAATAGGTAATTTTGTTAAAATTTATCACCTCAGTATGCTAGCTTCGGTGCTTCAATTGTCTTGTTTACATTTACCCAAAGTCTCAAGGTGTTTCTTAATTCACTGTTGTGAGAGTTCTAAGAACTGCCATTGTCTTACGAACCTTTGTTGGAAGTGGAAAAGTAAACAAGAAAGTGTGTTAGCACTACTTGCAACTTAGTATGCATGTTGTTTCGCTCTTATAAACTCGCCTAAAGTAGAGCCGCAGTGTATGCGTAAACCTTTCATCAAGGGATTCCTTGTCTCGCGAACTTTTATTTGTGAACTTTGGCTCTTTGCTGTCTTAAAAAGGGTACTCGTGCTACTGCTTTTTGACAAGTTTTATGTTCACGTAACTATATATGCTTTGGGTTTTTATTTTGTTATAAAACTATTTTTTAATCATTTCATTTCATTTAAATAATTTCTATTTATTTATAACTAGGCAAAACGAGGCATTGAGTTCCGCCACTCACGATTAACACCTCGAAAAGGCGGAAAGCGGTGAACAAAGTGTGTGAAAATTAGGTTCCCATGGTTCTTGCAGTTCCCTCTGTCTACCCAACTATGAACGGGATAAGACGTGAAACTATAACAATATTGTATGGCTATTTATTTATTATATTCAAGTATGGACTTGTTCTCGTTTGCAATATTTAGCCCAGAGGAAGATGTATAGATATTTTTTGTTTGTAGAATGTATTGGGAACTAATACGTAATATTTTGGTTTTTGTTTTCTATAAACTAATAACTTTAACGGCACTAATTTTAAGTTAAACGGGCATCGACCGTGTGGTCGAGTACTATACAAATTTCATAATGTTAGACCAAATGAAGTGCCAGTTTTAGTTTTACTATTTCTTTTTTTTTTAAATATTATGTGAAAATATATCGTTCCTAAAGTGATTTTAGATATTGCTTGATAAGCAGCAGATCTTTATATTTTAACACTATTTGTGTAGTTGACGATAAAAACATCACACGTTATAAATTAAACTTTTTTCAAACCGTATATTTTTCTCAAGTGGAATCCGCGTAAAGGTATCCAAAGTTTTAACATTTGTCTATTCAAATTGTAAGGGAGAAGGAGCGTGGGTCTCTATGAACCGTTAAATACGCGGTGAAGTTTTGACGCTTTCGTTCGCAGCAAGTCTCGATATTTGCATGAGTTATACTACGTACCATCCGCATCTCGTTGAAACTTTCCAGTTTTTGACATTGACATAAACTAATTTGACTACAGGTTGGTAATGATTTTCTCTATCTCAATACTTGTGTGGTCAAGTGAAGCAAATAATTATGTTCTTAATAACTATGTGTTCGTTGAACTAGAAATTTCACTTAGCTTGGGTTGACAGTATGTTTATTTAGTTGAGACATTTAAATATTTATATGCTTTGGATTACATTATTAAATTGACAAATTTACAATTTTAGTACTTTTACCTGCGCTTCTACGGTTTAATTTATGAGTAATGCACAACGTTTGTTACAAATTGCCTTTCCCCTTGAATGATTTTTAGAGTTATTACTTTACATATTATATATACATGTAATAAAACGCTTGTAATTTTATCTCGTAAACTAATAAATTATATTGAAAAAATAAAACACAAACGAAGCACGTTTTAATTTGTTCAATATGGACAAGTAAAAAATAGATTTTACTAAGACATATAACAAAATCCACCTTTAAACGTCTATAAAAATATATAATTTATATCATCAATTTTAATTATCTACAATAAAGTTAAATTAAATACTTATTTATACTATATTGCCTTAACAGACACTTGTAATTAAGTCTACGTCAAAGACCAAGGCCAAGTCAAACAAGTTACGTCCAACTTTACGAATGGATATTCTAAAAGTCGTTAAACAAAATTGATTAATCCCACTTTCTTTATAGTATATAAGGTATTTTTTTTTAAATTCACATAAATTGTGGCTTAAGTTGATTTAAATTCTGAACGTCATATAGAATGTAAAATGTATATATAAAATCATATAAAATGTATATATAAAATCTTTTTAGATTTTAGATTCTATAAGTAATATTTAGTATATAAAACTCAGTTTGTTTGTTTGAATGCGCATAACTTAGGAACTGTTCATTTGAATTGATTTTTGTTATATTAGTTAGTCTAATAATTTTGGTATTAAATTGCGTCGTGTGTCATAAATAAATGTTACTTATTTTTCCTTTAGCCAAGCTGGTAATAAAATTTTTCAAGGAAATTTTTAAATAATAAATTATTTTTGTTACAAATATACCATATATCAATATAAGTTACATAAACATAGTATTATTTTACATATTTTTTGTCCACTAGTTCTCAAGACCTAGTGGTAGATATAATAAATCAAAAAAATATAATGTAATATTGAAACATTTTAACAACTTCTTGATAGAAAGCTTAGGCAGTAAAGCTCCCTAACTTTTACTAAGCCATCTTGAAAAAGCTAGGGAATCTAAGCTTTATTCATAATGATTGAAATCTACGACACTTTTCACGTTGAGTACTCGCGCTATTTGGCACGACGAGGACGTTATTCTTTTGCCTAATGTATTAAAACGAACTTATCCAATTAAGTTTTCTAGAATTGTCAAACTTTTCCACAGACTGTTTTATGTTCGTATTACGACTAGCGGAACACTGTAATAGGTTAAGAAACCACAATTTCTCCTGTGAGCTAAGTCCTTATCTTTCATCCATTAGAGACAATTCACATGCTTTATCCGTACAATATCATTGTATATTGTGAAAGAAAGGAATTGGTAAGATGCCATTTGGTTATGGTCAAAACAAAACTTAATCTTGTTTTGTAATTTAATACTAAATAATATAATGTATAAGTTGATCTTTACTTTGATAGTCATTTATTTTCCATTAAAAATAATTTTCATATAAAATGAAGTTTACCTATTTATTAAATAAATAATATTAGTTAGATAATATTTTTTATTATAAAATACTTGTTTTACGTAAAGCAGCAACAGGTCATTGTGGTTCAGGTTAGATATACGCACTGAACGAGACAGAATGCGAGTTCTTAGTAGGAGGAAATTGTTGATGTTTTTAATTTTTTTCCTCACAGGCAACTTGAGCCTTCTTGTATTTCTGTCTGTCTGTCCCATAGTGAATCTTTTGTAAAAAGCGCAGGAACAATCAAACTTATAAGTTAATGCAATCGAAATGTTGCAAATGCTGCTATGTACATATGTTAATTTAAGATATTGTTATAGATTACTTCACATCTGTCCCTTAAGTACCATATTATTTTATGATACAAGATCTTATTTAGCCTTTCCCATTCACTTCAATAGAGTGAGATTTGAAGGGCGTATTCACAACGCCACTACTAAGAAGGGTCGGAAACATGATATATGATCATGACTTACGTGCCTAGTAATGATAATGATAACGTCTCTAGTAATGATAATTTTTATGGATTTTTTACAAAATTTATTATTTTAAATGATATTATGTTAATATTTTTAGAATGACAGTAGTGTTACTGTTTCTATTTAAAAATAGATGTGAAATTCTGTCTATTTGAAAAAGAAAATTCACAGTTTTAACCAATTTAATGAAACAGTTATTTTGTAGTAATCATTACGTACGTAATACTTACAAATGTATCTAGTAAAATTTAAATATTGCTTTAGTTTCCACTACATTGATTAATGCAAAGGATATTAATGAATGTAATTGTCTTAAATATTTTTTTCATTTGCAACTTCACCCACTTGAACTACTTAAATATCTATCCAGTAAGGTGATGAAATTTCGTTTCTTTTATTTTTTCAGACATCATGTCAAACTGTCGACTTATAAGTGATAATAAAACTGCTTTATTCGAATTAAAGCATTTAAAATAAACCTATTAAAGATAGTGACGCCTCCTTACACCTAAATGAAAAACTGATTGAAAGCTTAGGAAATAGATTACATTATTTTTTTATCGAAGTAAAAAAATTTAAAAGTCCTTTGAACTATATGATAGAAAAGGATAAGTTTATTTTTCCTTTCCAACAGCGTCTTATAAAAATGCAAATTTAGTATTTTTAAAATAACTAGTAAAATTATCTTTTTACGTTTTTTAACGATTCATTATAGATATAAAAGTTTTGAAATCGCTGTCAGGTCCATCCGAATGCCAAGTTTTACTGAATTAAGCATCTTCCCGAAGTTCTTGGGATTCATTATTTGTCAATTTATCTAGGTATACTATCGGAAAACAAATACAAATCTTAATCACCGTTTCTTTACTACCGGTAAGGTAGCTTTTGCTCAGAAACTATGCTTTAAAAGCTTTTTAAACATTAAGCTTTTAAGACGCTTAATGTTTATAATACGTCTTTAAATAATTTAATATATATTTTTCTTAATTAAACTTGTTTTGGTTTAAATAATGAAATTTTATTTTCTTCTCATCTAATAATGCAATTGTGACGCGAAGTGGTAGTCTGCATGGGCATGACAGTTGTGGGTTCGAATCCGAGTTGAATTACGTCTGTTAAGATGTAATGTCTCAAATTCAAAAGAATACAGTATTAATCTTTATGCTAGCTCCCTGTCTACTGTATTTACTTATGAAAAAGTAACAAAAATTTTCACATCTTTTGAAGAAGGCACAGTGTGAAAATATTCCCTTAGGACATACCGTGTAAATATTACTCCGTATTTATTTATCTTGATTGAATTTTCTTAGCATACCTGAAACTAATTTTAAAAGTAAATTGAGATATGAGTTCTTCATGTTTCATAATATTAATTCTTATAATTTTATATTTCATGATATTTTTTTGGTTTCTTTGTTAAAATAAATAATGTGAAATATACATGGTTATACACATGTATAACATTTCTGCTAAGACTGTAACCAGGTCGTTCTCTCTTTTATACAGTTTTACATCATGCTAGTCCTATATCAGGCTTTAGATAAATTCCTTTGGGACTGAGCAAGATAAACATCGCAATCCCAAAACCGTAAAGAAAATCAGATTTTCCGAGTATTCTGAAGATGCGGAATGTTAAATAAACAGATTTGGAACTATTTCACTTAATATCTTCTCTTATCCGCACTTGAAATGCTCTTACGAAATTAAGATTTTAATAAAGCTCAGAACTTCAGTGTTTATTTCTTAATAATGAAAGTTTTGTAGTGTCTCATAGGAATCGAAATACACAGATCGTCATGTTAGTTAAATATTATAGATAAAATTCAAAATGTTCTCCACACTTGAGTTTAACAACTGTTATAATAGATTTTTCAGTAATAATAGTTTTAGGATCTTTAGATACATCTTTATCCATATTGCTCTTGCTCTATCCAATCAATTTTCTCACATGGGATAAACGATATTTTGTTCTGAATACTGTTTAATCCGTAATATTATAAAAACGTTAAGGTAAATAAAATACATTTATTACGTTTGAATATTTTTATTTGTTTTTATTGTTAATTTTGTTGATATAATTTTCATTTTTATATTCTTATTAATGTCAGTAAGGTATTCGTTCGTTATTAATTGTAAATGCGTAGGTCGTAACTTATAGATTCGATCTCCTATCAATATATTATCTTAATTTGTCCAGTCTTGTATGGTAATGTGTGGCTTTAATCACTCATCATAGTAGTGTTCTACACTGCCTAAATTTCTTTATTTTAATTACAGAAAAGTGTGAAACTTAAAATAATATATTTGTGATTTATTTCATTAATTTAATAATCAATAATTTAATAATAAGAAGAGCACAGGCACTAGCGAATAACTTCCTCAATGAAAAGATTAACTTGTCGTCCAGAATGAACGTCACTGACAGATTTGCTTTACGCGAACAATTCGTGGATTCTAATATAAATACAACGTAGAAAACATCATTATTTTTAAGAAATACATATACAAAAATCGTAAATGAAAGTTCGCAACGGTAAAGAAAATGGGGAAGGAATAGCTTTTCCTTTAGTCGACTTTATTTTGTAACACGTCACTTTTTCTCACACATTCTTTCTCAGATACATTGTTCTCTTATTGATGCAAACCAACTTCACAAATTGCTTTGTTCTTATCTCTACTATATTAATTTAACTAGTATGTCGAAATAAACTGTTTTCACTAGAACACCAAGTAAAAATACACTTTCACTAGTACTTTAAATAACATTTTTTTTGAAAATGGTTAGTTGCAAATTTATATATCAGTTAAAAATATATATAAAAATAGAAATTATATGTATTAGATTAGAAATGTATATGTATTATACATATAGATTTTTTCACGGACAGAATCTAGAGTATCGGAATATAGAATAGCGGAAATCATCTCTGTCGTTTCATAGCAGGAAAATGAAAACAATTCTGTCTTACAACCGATATTCTTATACTGAACTAATTATAGAATACTATATTAATCAATTATTTGAAATATTTAAATAATTCAATTGAATTGAATATCTTTAATTCAATTTAATTGAATAACAATTGTTAAACAAGTGAAAATCTACCGTTTTACAGTCAGATTTTTAAGTATTGCGTAATAATGTCGCAAATATCTTATCGGTCAATTTTCCATATATTGCGTTAGCGACCAATTATTATACACATTAACGAGAAATGCCATTCCCAAATGCAAATTACACGGACATGTATTCACAAATTAATAGATTGGAAATTATCGGCCAAGGAACAACTAATTGAACGGATAATAATTTATACTATTAATTTCTTATTGAAATCTATCACGTTTTTGAAAATGCTAAGACTAACAAAAAAAAAAGTAATTGGGCAAAAGATAAAAATTTGATCTTTTCCGAATTTGAACTTTACTTTTCAAAGTAGTAGAATTATCAATATGTTAAGACTATAAAAGTTGCAACTTTGATTATAGTGAATTATTAAATTTTGGATGAATCTGGTAATGAATCACATATCTTGTTTTAACATATCTTGTTTAAATTAATTATGTTTTGCCTATAAATTTCATGCGTAGTTCGAGTAATTATTGTTATTGATCAGAAGTATTATTTTTAGATTAATAGAATTGTGGAAAAAATTCATAAGGCTTGAAACCTAGTGCGGTGTGATGTGTTGTCTTGTGAATGTGATTGCGAATGTCTCGTGTTTATTTCTTATAATTTATAGGTCTATTATTATGAAACGTATTATGTAACATTATTATAAAACGTCGTTATGAGTTTTAGAATTTCAATGAAACTATGATCCTGAGTTATATGCCTTTCATTTTAAGTGCTAACTTTTATCACCAATAATATAAAATATTCCTAAAATGGTTATTCTAAATGTCCTTCAACTACTTTACAGACTTGTACATTAAATATTCAAAATTTGGCATCTCTCTTTGTTTCATGGGATAGATTCCATATACACACAGTGTATGTGTGTCGGCAGGTAGGCGAGAGCTTCGCTGTTCATGTTCACTATTCAAACACTACATCATATAGAAATTCAGTACAAATAAGTTCATATTACACAATTATATCAACAATTATTTTAAGTTTAACTACAATGATAATATTCAATATTTTTAATATGAAAAACCTTTATCACTAATTGACGCCCCTATATACATATCTATATGTTTAAATGAGATGATGATAAAATATTAAACATATTATTAATATTTTTTTGGTGTTTTTTTAATTTGGTTTTGTCGAAATCACGTAAAATCAAAGACAGTGATAGCTATGACGTATTCTGTTACTTATTTAACCCTTACTAAGTTATGTATTTCCCAAAAACATAAACAGCAATTATATCTTTATCCAATAATATATAGTTTCACGTTGTTTTCGCAAAATCGGGCAATTGAACCAACTAAGTCTGCGTATACGTACAGTTAAAAGTTGTCCCAGTACGCCACGGTGGCCTCAATGTAAGTTTAATCACAAAAATATCACTCATTAAAATTAAATATTCTAGATGATTGATTACTGTGATGACATGCGTGTTTTAATCAAATTTTGTTTAATATTACAGTGACAGTTAAACTTAATTTATAACTATATACATGTAATTAAATAAATATTATGGTACAGTGTTAGACTTCTTTGAGTGCTAAGTTTAACCTATATTTTTTATTGTTTTTAACATTTCTCTGGTCTGAATAGATATTTGACGTTTCATCTTTGTCTTCAATTATATTTATTTTACACTGAACATAGTATGATATTGACGTAGCTATAACACGATTATTCAATGTTCTCTTCAGGGTGATCATTTCAAGAATGGTCGACCTAACCTTTATACTTGTTATTTTAAATCTTCTTCCGGTAAAATCTAAATTCCGGTAAAAATAATTAATGCAACTAAACTATTTTAATTTAATATTTAAACATAATTCTTTGATAAAATATACTTATAATTAATTATAACAGTATCAGAACTCCGCGACGGTTTGTGGGTTTATTTCGCACTGGCGAGGGTGGATTATTTCAATTCCATTTCTTTACTGTGCTTAGGTGGAGTTCTGCCACTTAATACTAAATGCCTCGAAAGAAAGGCGGAAAGAAGGGAACGGAGTGTCTTAACACTAGGTTCCCGCAGTTCCTTCTGCTTACCCTGCTATGTGCGTGGGAAAGCGTGAAGCAAAAAAGTTGAAACTTAAATTCCATAAAAGTTGTAAAGAAATGAAAAGTTTAATTAAGATAACTTCCTATTTCATTTTATACAAATAATAATAATCATTACCAATCACAGTACAATTTGGTAATACAATAATGAATCACATCACAAAACATTTTTTTCATCTCCGCCAAGCTATGGATGATAAAAATAAATATATCATAATGTAAAAAATTCGATCTGTTCCAGTTTCCACGATTACGATAATACTCCTCGAGACTGGATTGAAATATCATCTTTCAACACTTTATATTCTTATATTTTTATACAGGCGCAAGGGGATTTCGAGTTGAGTAGATATGAATATACAGTAACACAGTAAGTAACGTACGGTATATACAGACGTTAGTGACACTTCCTGTATACGAATGTATTGAATCTGGATTACCTTTATACCCCCTTGAATAGATTCATTCAAGCTTGAATATGCCTAAATATGGGTATTCATGATACTGTCATTAAACGTTTCCAACAGATTATGGATGCAATGGTAAATATTTTTGTAGAATCTTAGACTTATTTCTTGTTATGGTTGTTATAATACAAATATGAAAAAAGCGTAATGATACAGTTTCGATTATACACAAGTTTATTGTGTTTAAATCCCGCTCAAGTGAACGATGTTCAATAATTATTTTAAACCGCGCTAAAAATTAAACATAGATGGGGAAAGGGGTCATAAAACTATATTTTCTGCTAACCCTGCATGTACGTGAAAAGCGTAATGCTGCTGCATATTTAAATTTTCTTTTAAGTTCTGAAAATAATATTTTTAAATATTTATATTTAAATATATAACTATAATATGTAAACAGTGTAGGGATCGGGCTAACAAGGCAAGCGGATTCACATTAACAACGGAGAAATGTTTTGTTGAAATAAACAGGATTTCTGCCGGAACGACACAGATAAGACATGGTTTAGACTACAATGTCTGCATTTGCATATGAAAAGTATTTGTGTTTCATACGAGGAATCAACTAGCTTCTATTGTTAAATATATATTGATTTAAAAATAACACAACTTAGTTCTTAGGTATATTTAACTCTTTTAAAGTTATTACCACACTGAAGAAAGAAAATACAACAATTAAAGGAGAGAACAAAAGAAAGAATGGAATCAGAAGAAAAAGTAACAAACATTTAAGAATTTTAACGGAATTTTATAAAGACGAGTGACTAAAGCGCTTGGACAGTATCCAAAAGATGTGTCTTCGATTTCCACTATATATATTTTGTACACTTATTCTAATAAATTTTTGTCAACAATCTACAGGACATAGCCTTCCCACAAGGATTACGTTTACCTTATTGAGTTATTTTAATAAACATTTTTCTTTAGAATTATATATCTATATTTTATTCTTTTTTAAGCCTTAAATTTATATCAGATAGGCATGTTTGAACTTCTTCGAAGGAAATAATTCATTTCTCGATGTACAAAATATTCGTGACGGACATGTCCTCCGGCGAGGGCATCTACCATTATTCGCGTAATAAGCCGCTGTACTGTATTGGGGTGGCGTCTTCACATGTTCATAGACTTCAGCATTAGTTACGACACATTACTAATTGTTGAAATGTAATGTTTTGCATTCTTTAAATAAGTAGGTTAACAATATTACTTGCACTGTCTCATAATTGAAGACTGTACTGGCTGGCTGACTGGCTGTGTAATGATGACACTGCTATACTGTGCTATTTTATTAGAACTAGTAAAGTCAGCAGTAAATATCTTATAAAGGACAGAGCCCAGCACTGAACTTTGAGGTACTCCTGCTTGAATCTTATCTATATATTTTTGATGTCCTTCTGTCACATGGTACAGTCGGTCTGAGAGGTACGATTTAAATAATAGATAGTAGTTATGGGTGATACAGGCCTTAATTTTGTAGAGCAGGGTTGTTAGATATCCTAAAAGTCTGTTGAACAGTACTCTTTTTATTGTTTTATAATTTATCATATACTCCTGTGTATTTGTTCCACATTCAAAAAGTTCTTTATGGATCAAGATAGTGAAGTAACGTATACAAGTAGGATCAGTCATAATTATTCGACATTTTAATACATTTTATCTAACGATGGAGAAGCACTCGTGATTTTCGTTCGTTTTCTAAGGCACCAAATCCACTTTTCTAGAGGGGATTTATTGCCTCTTAGTCCGACAGGTTAATCAACCGCTGCCTGTTGCTCGGCATTGTTGTTGCATGTTTAGCACCATTCGAGAGACAGGTGTTTCTACACCTGATCTAGGAGAAAGGTGCTAATAAAAGAATATTTTTAACGTCGCCCCCAAAGCTTTACTTTAAAACATTCTTTTATTTTTGCATGCACTGTTCAACTACGTATTTTAAGTCCTTTATAAAACGTATATAATATAATTTCTAAATTGCAAACGAAAAAGCAAAGTTTATTTTAAAATTTAATTCACCTACAGTGCATTGTAAATAAATGTTTCACGATCCTGCACGAAAAAATGCCGTTACAGCTTAAACTGCTAACACTATTTTGTAAAAGCTTTGTAAGATTTAAAATAAACTCAAATTTAATTTATTGGACATTAAATGTGGTTGGTATTTTTCTAAAGCTAAGTAGTTAAGCATTGACTATATGTATTCATTTTATACGAGCTGTAACACGTCAATTATAATATGTGATTTGCATGAACTACAACAACATAAAATTCAGTTATTATTTTTTCTCCTTGGAATTTCAAAAAAATCCTTAGTTATACGCTCTTCAATGTCAGGCTTCGACGCTGCGTAGTTTCATCTGTCATTCGCTGAGTTAAAGATGAAAGAAATGAAATAAGAGTAAAAAATTATTATGAAGAAAATATATGTCAGTGGAAATTTCTATGATTTTGTAAATTGTTCTAATAACATTAGAACATTTTATTTTCAGTTATTTATTGTTTTGTAGCGTTTATTATGTACAGTTATAACATTTTAGAGTTACAATGAACATGCGTCCTAACAAGTTGTTTTGTATTAAAATGAAAACTATTACGACATATGTACATTTTAGTAAACATATTAATGTTTTAGTAAATTTTTAGTAAACATTTATTAACTTATATTATATTGACAATATTGTATCATACTAAGCGCTTAAAATTTAGATTTTAAAAGGTGTTTCACAAGTGCTTGGATCTCGGCCTTCATTTACATCAGTTGATCGTATATTATGATCTTTCTAAATATTTATATCTATATATCAACTTATATACCACTATCCAACGTTTCTAGAGACCACGGGGACGCGCTGTGGTAGCATCTAGCTCTCCTTATAGTATTATGAAAATGGATACTTATTTTACTATTGTAAATTCTAAAATACTCACCAATATTATCTTTGTTTTTGCACACATGTCAAAAATTTTTATTGTTATTTTTTTTTTTACTTATATTTCACTTAAAATAGCCACTAAATATTTTTATATTTCAATTACCAGACGACAGTGATAGTAAATGACTGTGTCGATTCCGATTTGTTTATTTTTATTTTCAGTAATTACAAATCTAGATTAAACTGTCACATGACAGTATACTGTCATATGACAGATTAATTGATTTAAGCTAGGCAATTAAATTACTGAAATCGGCTTATCATAAACTAGCTTTTTTATAAAATTGTAAAAAATTACATTTTATTTTACTTAATTATATATTTACACTCGTTTTCAATTCACTTGTTTGTACTTTTTTGCTTCACAAATCAAACAAGTAACTATGAGTTTTGTTTTCAAGGTTCACGTTTACAAACATATTGAATTGTTGTGAATTGTTGTTTTGTGTGTCTGTGTTGATTATATCGGTGGTAATGTTTATACCAAAATAGCTTTAATAAAATATGTGTGTGCTTGTAGGTTTGATTTTCACTCAAGGAGAATGGATTTTTTCATTTCCATTTTCTTTTTTGCTCTAGCAACTAAGCAAGCTCGGCGTAAAGTTCCGCCACTCATCAACAAGTAATGCCTCGAAAAAGGTGGAAAGCATAGAATGTCTTAACATTAGGTTCCCACGATGTCCTGTGGTTCTTTACGTGGACCTTGCTATATGCGGGACAAAGCGTAAAGTTAAAAAATAATCAATTTAGCAATATTAATTCCAGATAAAAAACATACCTGAAATTCTAGATAAAAAATACGTAAAACAAACACAGGGCTAAAATCCCTATCTCTATTTAGTAAATATTAAATTGTTGAATTAACTTAATATATCGTGTAACTTTTTAAACTACACATGACCTACTTTCGATATTTAGATAGGTCACCATGGTTTACCTCAGTTAGACCTGAAAGGTCCACTTATTCGTAGATTTGGCAAACGTTTACAGCGAATTTCTGTCCAAATCGATCTGGCAAAGTTTCATTGCCGAAGGCGTGCATTAGAAATGATGTAACCAAATATATTATACTACCATTATTTATTTTCATCAGTAGGTATATATTTTTTGTCTTGTGATAGTTGTTTAAGAATTAAATATTTACTAAGGATTCACGCAATACTTAAGTAACTTAGTTATATTTTTAGTCTCAATAGTTTATTATGCCTATTTCGTTCACTTTCTGCAATGATCAGAAAAAACCAAACTCTAAATCAGTCCAGTGTGGTTTCTCTTGATTTAAATACTGCTATATAAAAACTACTTACATAAGCCTTTTTAAACGATAAGAAAAAGACAAGCTCAGAGTAATTGTACTGGGATGTTTTAATCTTGCTCACAGCCGACATTAACAACTGACTGAATTAAGTTTTTAATTAACTACATTGCGATTTTGTGAGTGATTGCGTTTTGCGGTGAAAAGCAAGATGAAAATAATTTACTGCTTTAGAATAAAATTATTTAATTTTTTAAAGACTAACGCTATTTCCTGCATATATAAATCGTCATATAAAACCTAGTGTTTAAATACTCCTTTTCCATTGTCATTTTATTACCAGATATAACTACAAAATTGTGTGTAAATCCACTCCATTAACCTGACGTTGCTTTTTTACTAGAAAAATAATTCAAAAATTTCCCCCGAATAGGATTCGAATCTCATAAATTTCTCGTAGAACGATAGATCTTGCACCACAATGGCATCGATCAAAGATAATTATAGTACACAACGCTAACTGACAAAAGTTGTTAACTTACAGAAATAGAATTTATGTTTGGATTTTTAGGGATACTAAAGAAGTTCCTAACTAAGTAATAAATTTCATTCTGGTGTGAGTGCTTCTAACCATTCTAGTTTTAACGGTGATATAGAACAGCGTTTAGCACGTGGCTGCGAAAAGGACCCTAATTGTATCAAAGCAACCAAAGTTATATTAACTCGATATTTGGCCCTCCGGAAATACAGAGTTATTTGTTCAACTAGTAATAAACATTTGGGATTGAATTCGGATGAGTTCAAAGACAAATTTGGGTATTGTATCAGGTAGCATAATAATGAGTTGTTGGAAGGCAACTCAGGTTATCTCTAATGAAATTCCGCTGAAATTAAGATGTTTTTATATTAAATCTGTTTGCAAAATGTTTTGTTTTACTGTTTTTTTAATATTCAATTTCTTTTGTTATTGCTACTGTACTCTCTTTTTCTCTGCCTTATTTTAATATCTACGATGTTGCTTTTGTATGTTGTGCCTTCAAGGTTTTAACCACAAAAAGCTTTTGAACTGCTTAATTTAAATTCATATTATTACTTACGTTGTATAATTATATACTATGTTTTTATAAATCTATATCAGACACCACTGATTTGGAGTATATATATATATATATATATATATATATATATATATATATATATATATATATATATATATATATATATATATATATATATATATATATATATATATATATATATATATATATATATATATATATATATATATATATATATATATATATATATATATATATATATATATATATATATATATATATATATTAGAATTACAATTACACGATACAGTGGCAATTCCAAAGTTTTATTTATTATCCTTCGTCTGGCTAAAAGCGTAAATAGCAATAAGTAGTCCGAATTTACTACCGCAGATGACAATATCTCTCTAAAATGCTAGAACACTGAAATTATTGAAGCTTCAACTGGTCAGTAATCAATTTATCGACTTTCCCATCAATTCGCTGGAATTTGTTGAATGCAGTGGATAGGACATTTCCAGATTAAAGGATAGCCACAATATTGGCAGAATCAGTGGGAAACGACGGACGGACGGAGTTTATGCCGAATGATCTGAACGAAAAACGAATTTGGTTTTTAAAGATAGATAGATTTTGTACGTTTTAATTTTGAAAGCTATTTGAACTTTTTGCGTGAACATATTAACGTATCTGTGTTAAAGTTTTACAGTTTTTGCATTCATTTTAACTAGTAAGCTTGCTTACTTATCGCAATCTTGCATACTAATTCAAGATATTGCTAAGTTCGGAAATGGACGTCAAATTTATCAAATATAACTTTAAAAATAACATTATAAGCATATTTAATTGTTATAATACATTAAGTAAGAATATGATTTTTAATTGTGAAACCTTACTTACCATGTCTAGTCAGTTACATATATAGCTAATCTTACTAACATTAGATATAAGTAATTAGATATAAACATGATAAAATAAGATAATTGAAATTAAAGTATCATCACCACCACCTGGACACATGGAACTCTACTACTGTACGGTTCCGTAGGATCTTTTTTCCACGTACCACACTACTGTGGAATAGCCTACCTGCGGAAGTGTTTCCAGATCGATACGACAGGGTACCTTCAAAAAGCGCGTTTACCTCCATCTTAAAGGCCGGCAACGCTCTTGTAACACCTCTGCTATTACACAGGGCCGTGGGCGTCTGTGATGACTCACCCTCAGGTGACCCGACCACTCGTTTGCCCTGTCCTTCCCGGAAAAAAAAGATAATTTAATTATCTTATATATATAAATAGATAAGATAATAAGTCCACTTCGTTATCCACTTCCTGTTCAATAAATACCGGATAAGGGCAATAAATTGCAAATATAAACAAAAGTTCGAACTAGTGAGTCTACCTACCTTTAAATAGCCTCCCTCTACCATGGTTATGTTATTTATATGAGATGGGATGCTATAGTACGGTAGAGGTGACTATTAAAGTAATTTGGTAACTAATAAAGCAATTCTTTCCAGGCCCTACTGCAAGCGCACGATGTCGTCGCTCGTGAAGTATACGGCGAGGAGTCCCTCAGGGCATCACCGCCGCCGGTCAACGGACGAGCCCAGCCGGCTGAAGAGGAGGAGGATACTGAACCTGAGTTCGAAAACGTGACCAGAGTACGCCTCGTACAGTTTCAGAAGAATACTGATGAACCGATGGTAGGCGATTCTTTTTTTTGTTTATGTACAATTAATCTGTTTACTGTAGGTACTTGTACTTGTAATGTATTTGTGACTGTCACTTGTCTTCCAGTAGAAAGAATATTTGAATGTCATTTAAAATACAATATGGATAAAGTAAGTACAGTGTCGAATTCCACCACTCTAAAAGGTTAAAAATTGAGTAACATCAGATTTTCTCTACATACACTACTTATATATAAAAGTAATTTTCGTTTAATTTTTTTGTAAAAGATTTAGCAATTAGTGACTAAGTCTTTGCTGCTATAATAGAATTTAATTTAAGTAAAAAATTATCTAAAAAGGAAAAAATTATCCTACGCTAAATCTTATAAAAATATTTAACTGGGACAAGTGCTCGTTTTTCGTTTAATTAAAATAGCAATTTAACCATGCTATTTTCGCGTTAGGAGTTGAAATTTCACCCGAGTAAGGAAAATTTTAGTACGACATTACTTTAAGTATATCTCTGTGTTTATAGAAATCTGTAAAGTTTATGTTGTATGTATAAGTAATATGCAGGGTTTCAACTTTAAGTTGGCTAAAGCTATTTTTTGTTCTATTTAAAATAAAACCTACTGCAGCATTGAATTCCGTCACTCACTACACATTATCTCGAATTAAATCTTAACAACCTTCTGCCTACCTCCCTTGCTACATGCGAGTTAAAATGTGAAGCTAGAAATATACAACATTCTATATAAAATAGGTTATTACGAAGAAACCTCTGAGGAGTCAGAAAGAATATCAAATAATACATGGAAAAATATTATGTACCGAGAAAATAAAATGTCTGTTCCATTATACCTCATTGTTTCTTTTTATTTACATCAATCTCTTGCATTATTGCAGGCATCGCTTAGAAATATTGCATTTTAATAAAAGAAACGTTCGACTCGCTTTGTTTAACCGAAATATAGCCTGGACAAAAGTTATTTCGTCTGTTTTATGATGTCCCTCTTATAAAGTCTCTCGTCCGTCGTGTGTTCGTCTGTATGTTTGTACTTGGTCGATTAAACATTTTTTTGTATAAGCCTATATGAAATATTATGTATTTCTAACCTACTTTTATATATTTATATTGTAAATATTTGGTTATTTTGCTATACCGTGATGAAAACTGTACTGCTAATGAATTACTTTTTTAAGTATATTCTATAATTGTGAAATATAAAACTATGACCCCGAAACATAATGAAAACTATCTAAACTAAACCACTGAAAAAATCCGGAAATGAAAATGTTTATTAAAATATTTAGGCAGAGCGAACCTTGTGTTAAAACACTGTGCTGATTCCGATAGTGATTTATTTGAAACAATAAACTACGCCGTAACTATATAACTACTTGAGGTCCTGTCGTGGCACAGAGGCGTAAGCGTCTGCCTGTAAACGCGACGGTTTGTGGGTTGATTTCCACTCGGGGAAGATGGATTTTTTTATTTCCATTTTCTTCGCTCTGGAAACTAGACAAAGCGCGGCGTTGATATCCGCCATCAACATGCAATGCCTCGAAAAAGGCGGAAAGTGGGACGGAGAAAGCAGGGACTAAGCAACGGAGTGTCTTAACGCTAGGTTCTACGGTTCCTGCAGTTCGGTCTGCCTACCCTGCCATGTGCGAGATAAAGTTAAAAAAAATAAAAAATAAAACAAATATAAACTACGCTATAACGATCTTTATTATAACGATTAAGTAGTATATGAATATTATTAATTTTTTACCTTATCTAGGGCATAACTCTGAAACTGGCAGACGACGGGCGGTGTATCGTAGCACGCATAATGCATGGCGGCATGATACACAGGCAGGCCACGCTGCACGTCGGCGACGAGATCAAGGAGATCAATGGCACACCTGTCGCTAATCAGTCCGTTGCACAGCTTCAAAGGATGCTGGTATGGTTGGATTCATAAGCTTCTTTTATTACAGGGTGTTGGTGACTTTACTTGATTGATCCAATTTCTTACTTAGAAAGCTTAATTTCTTTATCATGTATTTCCTAATATAGCTATAAATACAGTTTTAAGGATTTTGGAACAGTTTCAATATGAAGAACGGTAAAACAGGAAGACTTATTGATTCACTTGAATCTAGATCATTTTTTTTATATCACGTGAATCAAGCCGAAATTAATGTCAAATATCCAAATAAAAAAATTGACGCTGAGTCTGGTTTTATAAACTTTATTTTGTTTGAGTTTGAAAATCACCACGTATAGAAAACTGAATATTTTGCGTGTATAATATGAGTATACTATAAAGCTTTTAAATTAATTTGCCTAATGGTTTTATCAATCAATCTTTCACTAACTATATCAATATAATACATTATTTTAATATTATAAATAAAATTAGGTTTACTCGTTATTTTTAATTACAACATACTTGCAGCGAGAGGCTCGAGGTTCAGTCACGTTCAAGATTGTGCCGTCGTATCGGTCAGCTCCACCACCGTGTGAGGTAATCACATTCAATTTTAATCACATACGAAATTAAATATTAATTAGATTGCTCTTGGCAACCCCTGAAGCTCAGTGTTACAGGAATGCGCATTTTGCTAACATTATTTTGATGATAAATCGTAATAATATTAGTGATTGTAACAATAGTAGTATCAAATTTTGTTTCAAATAGTTGTGTGGCACTAACGCGTGGTAACTAAATGTAGTTAAAGAGTCGACAAGCGCACATAAATCACATATTGCTTGTCAATACTTCTCATGGTCAACTGAATAAACTTCTTTGTTTTTTTTCTAACTAGCTATTCCGGATAAAGCCTTCGCCCGTTCTAGTAAGTAGCGATACCAGAGACGTTGCTACATTATGTTCTTTCATGTTTGTATGTTTGTGTTTGTGTTTTGTTTTTGTTGTATGTTTCTTTCATGAATAGCGGAATCTCCCCGGGCATGGCTGCGCGACCCTACGTTCTACGTTTCTGTGCGCTTGTTGTTCTTATCACTCCTATCATTGACATCCATCTACCCTATCTCATCTAATATCATTTACTATAAAAACTCATTATTATTATTTGAATGTACAATTTTCACCAATATCCTCGGTGTATTGAACTTTTTTTTTTTATTTTATGTAAAGCTATTAAAGTGACGACATGTTTCTAAGCATTTCATACATAATCTTATGTATCTCATTGCAGCTATGTCATAATATAAGAATGTTAAATTATAAGTTTTATAGTATTTTATCTATGATAATACTGCATTAAATATAAAAAATGCTTGTAAGAGCACAGTTGAACATATGTTCATTAAACACCCGCTATTATGTATAAAAGCATTATCATTTTCATCAGATTTGTATACAAATTTATGTAAAAATATAACAATAACCTATTTTTCAGATATTTGTGAGAGCACAATTCGACTACGATCCTTTAGAAGACGAATTGATTCCGTGCGCTCAGGCGGGAATCGCTTTCAACACCGGCGATATACTGCAAGTACGTTTTATTTGTGTCTTTTTGTACAATTGTATCCATTTACATCAGTGTTTTTTTCTATACAGCATTATTGAAGATATAACGATGTTGATTATGAAAATTTATGCAATAATTTATACCTTCTAGTTATTAAGGTAGTATATCTAATGGAAATAATATATATACATCAAGTCCTAAAAGTATGATTACACTATTGAAGGAAATTGAAATAGAAAGGTAGTCAACGTAGAGTAAGCTATTAAAAGCAGCATTTATTAATGTTATATCTAGAAAACAAAATCATAATGACTGCAAACTGAATATTACAATTTTAGATTATAAGCAAAGACGATTCCCATTGGTGGCAAGCAAGGAAGGATGCGTCGGGGGGATCGGCTGGTCTCATACCAAGTCCTGAACTTCAAGAGTGGAGAGCTGCTTGTGCTGCCGCCGAAAGATCTAACACCGATCAAGGTAATTATATTATATGTAGTTTTAAAGGTTATTTGCATTCAAATTGTCGTGTAAGCGTATTGTTTTTTTTAATTTTTTTTGATTTTTAAGTGTTGATGAATCTTTCTTCATAGAACTGGAAAGTCTTTCTGAATTTTATGTTATGTTATTTTGTATGCAGTGTGTTAATGCTACTTTAGGAATTTCAGTGTTGCTTCGTGCCAGGTTTTGTGGTCAGACGGAGTTATCTATACTTACTATTGTTTTATTATAAATTATTTAGGTAATATATTATTGCTTAATGCCAGAAATATCAAAATTAATCACTGTCTGGCCATTTTGATATTAGTCGATGTGGAAACTACTTCATCTTAAATGTATCGTTTGTGAGAAATCTGTGTACAACAAGTAGTTGGTTTACCATTAGTTATAATTAAAATTAATATCAAAATTGGGTAACGTTTCACAAAAGGAAACCAAGCCATTTCTAACATTTATTATTTTGTAAAATATTTCGTCAGTATTTCATAGCATTATTAGTATTAAGCGATTTAATTGTCGTTTAGCATGTTCTTCTAGTATTTTAAAATATCATTGAATATGGCTTGGTTTCGCTTGACTGTAAGAACTAATTAAACTTACAACTGATTAATAGGAGTATCGTATTTCCTTGTATTCAGTTTTCACGACGAGACCCATTTACATTTCCAATATTACCAAATTGCTTGATCTGTTTTGAAATAATTTAGAATTTTGTGTATCATGCTTTCCAGAGTGGTTTTTTTGTTCTATATACAAATAGTTTTGGCTGTCGTCTATACTTTAGTTTCTTTTAACTTAATTGTTTAGAAAAGTCATGTTATTTTTGTCGTAAAAATGTTTACTGTTAAATTTGTTTAAAATAAACATTAACATTTCACGTTTTTCTTTCAAACGTTAACATCAACGGACAATTCTACAGTTGGTATGTAATATTTTCTTTTTCATATTTTATCAGTTGACAAGCTCCCTATGTTGAATGATAATGGTTATGACATCATCAGCCCTAACATGCATGGTATTGATGTCAGTCCTATTGAAATATATATATATATATATATATATATATATATATATATATATATATATATATATATATATATATATATATAGTATATATATATATATATATATATATATATATATATATATATATATATATATATATATATATATATATATATATATATATATATATATATATATATATATATATATATATATATATATATATATATACACGGAGTGTTATAGTCGATATATTATATAGAACTGTGATGACTGGTGTAGTACTAAAATTGTGGGAGTTTGTGTTTTTCCATATAACGTTGTGATTTTTCTTATTTTACCGTTGGGAGTTCCTTAGTCAAATTGAAAAAGAATATATATTAAATTTTCCCCAATATAACATTATAATATTTTAGAAACAGATATATTATTTTAGAGCAAGCCTCTCTGTGTTATCGTTATCTGTTCCACAAACCGTATATATATATATATATATATATATATATATATATATATATATATATATATATATATATATATATATATATATATATATATATATATATATATATATATATATATATATATATATATATATATATATATATATATATATATATATATATATATATATATATATATATATATATATATATATATATATATATATATATATATAATATATATATATATATATATATATATATATATATATATATATATATATATATATATATATATATATATATATATATATATATATATATATATATATATATATATATATATATATATATATATATATATATATATATATATATATATATATATATATATATATATATATATATATATATATATATATATATATATATATATATATATATATATATATATATATATATATATATATATACACGGAGTGTTATAGTCGATATATTATATAGAACTGTGATGACTGGTGTAGTACTAAAATTGTGGGAGTTTGTGTTTTTCCATATAACGTTGTGATTTTTCTTATTTTACCGTTGGGAGTTCCTTAGTCAAATTGAAAAAAAATATATATTAAATTTTCCCCAATATAACATTATAATATTTTAGAAACAGATATATTATTTTAGAGCAAGCCTCTCTGTGTTATCGTTATCTGTTCCACAAACCGTTTTAAGCTTACTCGTGTTTAGCTAATTTATGGATTTAGTTGACTATAAACCATTTGGCTAAGTATTACCCAACTATCCCATAGTATGCATTCCATTAAGTTGTTTGCATGAATGTATTGTAATGTTGTGCGGCTAGGAGCTGAAGGATGCGTGTCGCACACCGACGGTTGTGAGAATACAGGTAAGAGTGTAGGTAACTTTTGTAAAGGTAACATGTGATAGGTAAACTTATAACATAGGTAAATGTTTATAAGTGATTAAAATTATTTAGAAAATTGAAAATTGAATTGAGAATTTTTTTTCAGTATTTGTTATTCTAATGTTGAATATTTTATTTTTCTGACGGAATAAAAACAATATTTGTTTAAAAATAATAACGTTATTTTAGAGCTAATTTGATGGCAAATCAAGATTTATCCTATAATTAAAATAGAATCAACGACCACACGCAGAGGAGATAGATTTTTCATTTCCATTTTCTTCGCTCTGGTCACTAAGCAAAACGCGGCGTTGAATTCCGCCACTCAACACGCAATGCTTCAAAAGGCGGGATGCGGGAAACGAAAGCTTCTTAACACTAGGTTCCCACGGCTACCCTGCTATGAGCGGGTTAAAGCGTGAATCTATAAAAAAATCAACGTTAAATTGAAATTGAACTTATGCAAGTGTTGACGTAAAATTACATTTTTAATAATTTTACATTGTAATATAACAACATCAGTGTATTTCACGTACCAAATGAATTTTTAAATGTATATGAAAAATTCCAGTGTAAAGAACGTGACGTCGACTCGCGATGCGTTCGGAATTCTGATATAAAATTTATTTTGTATTTAATACGTTTAAAATAGTACGTACGTGTGGTTTACACGTTCTACTGTAAGGGTATATGAGGGTTATTTTCCATTAAGTCTGTTCAGACGTGACCAATACTTGATATTTTCTATAAGAAAATAGTATATTGATCGATTTACTAGCTTATAATTATATATCTACTCTTAATTACATATATAAATATATGTTTAATGTCTATTAAAACTCATTAGGTACTACTTGCCTTTTTATACATATATACTATGCAGTCATGTACTGGTATACATATAGTTAATATACAGTTAATGTTTGTTCCTATGTGGTGGTGTAATGACACAAAGTTTTTAACAATTATGATGATTTTTTAATAAACGAGTAGCATTGCAAATGTCAGAACTAATATAATTATGACGTAGTAGTATCCGAGGTTCAAATCCTGATAATATTTAAATTTTTTTTAACGTTTCCTGATTTTTTTGTTAATGTCGAATAACTTTAAACCGTAACTAAATTATTATTAATGTTTAAAATAATTTATTTTCAACTATTTAAGTAAAGCAACATTGGTCCCAACACATTATATAAAAATCATCTTTTTTAAATAACAACTCAGAAGCTCCCATGTTTGCTACTATCGTATATCTGGTAATATGGACCATTACTATGATTAAATTAAATTACCGAGACTCGATGCCCTATTTAAACATAACTGAATCGGTTTAATTTGCATTTTTAATAATTTTACTAACGATTTTGAAAATTAGGGCAAGTCCTTCAGAATTTTGTTATGGAAGCGTCATTATTTTTTATATTTACTTTGTATTAGTAAACTATGCTTTAAACGAATTGTCGATTTATTTCAGTTGAGTATTTGTACTTTGTAAGCATTTTGTGAACTATTTTTACTGTTATGGCAGATTATTTTGAAAGTAAAGTCACTTTTAATTAGTTTTGTTCAATTATTATATGTAGAGATAAGAATGTAATTTAATATGTATAGCATAATATGCCTGTAATTATGATTTTTGTTCGATTTAAATATATTGTATCTATATTTATAAGTTCTAAAGATATTAGTATTGTTACTTTACTTGACACGAGCCTTTCGCTTATTTGTTACAGTAAATTGTTCGATATTCGGACGCAAGAAGAAACAGTCGAAAGACAAATATTTGGCCAAACACAATGCAGTGTTTGATCAACTCGACGTTGTGACTTATGAAGAGGTTGTCAAACTTCCATGTAAGTTAAGTTATTTATTTATTTATATATAATATTATAAATTAAGTATTAGAATTCAGTGTATAATAATTTTAAGTAAATATTAATAAATTATTTTACATGTTTATATGTATGTGTTATGTTATATAAATATATATAGTAGAGAAACAAAGCTTTTAGTGAAATTTTCTAATGTAATCTCTTTTTCATAGCCAATTAAATCTGTAATCCTTTTTAAATGTAAGGATAATGACAAAAAAGCTCTAGCTCTTTTAATTGCTGAACTTGAAAAATGTATATAAGTGAATAAATTGAGTGTAAAATTCTTCGCTCTGGAAACTAGGCAAAGTGCGGCGTTGAGTTCCGCCACTCAACACGCAATGCCTTGAAAACGGCGGAAAGCGGGGACGTAGAAAGCAGGGACTAAGCAACGGAGTGTCTTAATATTAGGTTCATATGGTTCCTGCAGTTCCCTCTGCCTACTCTGCCATGTCCGGGAGAAAGCGTGAAGCTAAGAAAAAATTATTTCACATGAATCTTACGGACAGAGCATATACTATTCTACCGATTTTAATTGAAAATCGTTTTTTCAACTTGAAGTTCTATGCCAGGGTTGATTAAAATAACCAATTATAAAATTAAAATAATTTATTCCCATTGGTACACAATGGCTTTAAACTGTTATGCATTTTATTAAAATTAAGCTTATATATTTAAGGCAAATTGTAGATAATTGTAGGTTTTTATAAAATGTATAAGATATAATATAGTTTATAATTATTAACTAATTCCATAACATATCATTTACAGCTTTCCAAAGAAAGACAATAGTGCTACTCGGCGCCCACGGCGTCGGACGTCGTCACATCAAGAATACTCTGATCGCACGTCACCCGGATCAATACGCATATCCTATACCACGTAAGATTTTTTAATATATTATTTATGTTGTTTATATGTTTTTATATATATTATATTTTTTTTATCTTTATATTAAATGTAATCTTTACATAGGAGCTAATAACTTATTCACTTAACACCTTTTCCTTCAATATAAGTAAGTGTATTGTGAAATATATGTATATATATATATATATATATATATATATATATATATATATATATATATATATATATATATATATATATATATATATATATATATATATATATATATATATATATATATATATATATATATATATATATATATATATATATATATATATATATATATGGTTAAAAAATACTTTTATATGCATTTTTTTAACTCCTATGCACTTGGATTACATGTCCTAGCACTTTAGTCACATGTACGACCAATTCAAATTTACAAAGCTTCGATACGCTGCGCCTTGCGATCGGCTAAAACATTGTAGATACACTCACTACTTTAAAATTTTTTATATGATTAAAATTGAAATAGAATGGTGTGCTACAAATTTAATTAAACTGGTAGGTTGTGCTTTATATTATTTTAGTAAGTTTTGATTTGTCTTATTGTAAGTACGATCATATATTTTGAAATATTTTAATATCTATAAGTATAATGAAGAGCGGACGTAATTTACCCGTGATTTTTTTTAAATAATAGTTATTTATTAATTATAATTTTATATATAAAATTAATATTATGCACGTTATATCTGTTTCTTTCGTATATTTATTTTATATTAATTGAAAAAAAATTAAGTGTGTGCCAAGTAGCGTTATCAAATGACGCGCTTTAAATAGCTACCCCCAATTAATAGTTTATTTAGCTTACAGATATTCATTTTTACAATACTTATAGCAATATATTGAAGTTTGTTTATTTGCTTCACATTGTAAAATTTCGACGCTAGGTCTCTGCCTACCCTAATATGTACAGATTAAAGTAGGCAGAGACCTAGTGTCAAAATTCTCCGTTCCTCACTTAACGCCTCTTCAAACATTGCATGTTGAATGGAAGAAATTAGGATCGCATTTTGTCTTGTTATCATAGAGAGGAAAAGGAAACTCCGCAAGTGGAAATCGAACTCAGATCCGTCGCGCTTACAGAAACATTCTGTGCCACTGTGCCACGACGGCCTTAGGTGGTTAGTTTCTATATATGTATATTATTCCGTTGTG
This sequence comes from Dione vanillae, assembly GCA_037178615.1. Taxonomy (NCBI): domain Eukaryota; kingdom Metazoa; phylum Arthropoda; class Insecta; order Lepidoptera; family Nymphalidae; genus Dione; species Dione vanillae. The sequence continues at coordinate 186,802 of JAZFAU010000048.1, read as the reverse complement.
GCTTAGCGGGCCCCCTCTGACTATATGAAGGTTGTAGATTCTATTTACACTTATAAGGGAAAAAATGCGTTGACGCTACGCCGCCTATCGTGCAGTTCAGAGTTAAAAATACATGTAAATGAAGCGTAAAGCTAAAAAAAATATAATAAATTGTAAATAACAAATGTAATAGTATGTGAAATTTTTTTATTTCATAGATACTACGAGGCCACCGCGCGCGGACGAAGAGAACGGCAGACATTACTATTTTGTGTCCCACGACGAGATGATGGCCGACATTGCGGCTAACGAATATCTGGAATATGGTGAGATAGTGCTTTTATTGTATTTTTCTCATTGTCGTATTTTATTTAATCATAGTTAATTATTTTTTTGTAGGAAAAGAATGTATAAATATTGTATAAACTCATAAGCTAGAACGTAAGCGTTTAAATATTTTAAAGGGAGAACGTTACGATATGTGGAATGGAGGATGTTATTATTTATTTCTTAAAATATGTTTATTATTTTTACTTTAAAAAATAATCTATCTCATTCTGCCGGGGGATCTTTTAGTTTCTAGGATACGTAACTGACCTTTGACTTACGGTACTAAATAGTTAGAAAAATAGGGAAAGCGCCGTTATTGTATTCTTATTTAAATTCAATATTGTGTATATTCTCAGCTCATAATCTAAGTATATAAAAGTATTTTCTCGCAGGAAGCTTAAAAGCATACTGAAACTTCTTGCTTACATTTAACCAAAGTTAGAAAGCACCTGACAATATATAGGACTAGAAATTAAATCAAACTGATCTTCATCTTAAATACTAACTCTATTAAGACACCAAAATGACAAAACGAAGAAAACAACGATGACGATTATGAAAATTGAATAATTCCAGGTACACACGAAGACGCGATGTACGGAACCAAATTGGAGACAATTCGTCGTATCCACGCCGAGCGTCGCATCGCCATTTTGGACGTCGAGCCGCAAGCGCTAAAGATTCTGCGCACTGCGGAGTTCGCGCCTTACGTCGTGTTCGTGGCGGCGCCGTCGCTTAATAATGTGGCCGATGTGAGTACACACTTACTTTATTTTTTTTTATTTTATTTTGTATGTGATTTTTGTTGCAATTACTATGTTGTTGATTAGTCGTGTGTGGAAATATGAAAAATAATTATTATTCACATAAAGTAATAACATTTGATCAATTTTTTATGGGAAAGATAAGATAAACAAACAATTGGGTCATCTGATGATAAGCGAGATGTTACAAGTGCGTTGCCTGACTTCTTAAAGTCGTGTCGACCTTGAAACATTTCCGACGATAGGCTATTCCATAGTTCTGTAGCACGTGAAAAAAAATTATGTTACAATTAGTATTAAAAAAATGTTTCATAGGAAAGGTATGCTTACAATTTATGTCAACTTCAAATATTAAGTAAAAAATATTATTTTGAAAACATTGATTAGTATAATAATTTAAATATGTATATATATTTGACCAGTACGACGGCTCGCTGGAGGTGCTGGCGCGCGAGTCCGAGCAGCTGCGCCGCACGTACGGACACTACTTCGACATGTCCATAGTGAACAACGACATCGACGACACGCTCGCGCAGCTCGAGGCGGCGCTCGCGCGCATGCGCTCCACGCCGCAGTGGGTGCCCGTGTCGTGGGTCTACTGAGCGCCCAGTGTTCTTTGTTTGAATTTTGACGTTTCCTTTTGACAGATGACATTATGGTTTATTGTGTGAATAGGTTTTGTTATTTTTTTTTTTTAGTGTGTTGGTAGCAGGTGTTGGAACTTTGGCCATGCAGTAGGTTATTTTAGGTTATTTTTGTGTGTCGGTAACAGGAATTTTTATTTTCAAAACGAAATCTTTAAAAGAATTGAATTTTTCACTAAATTTGTTTTAAATAAATATTTCATTAGAAATTAAAACTTCACTGTCAACTGTTAGGTTGCTGTACAAAATTAAAACAAAACTATTTCTATCTGTGTGTTACGGCGCAGCATTTTTCTTAATGTATGGATTGTTTTCAATACTATAAGTTGTTCAATATCTACATTTAGTGAAATTTACCGTGTGTCGATTTTAGATTTTATTTCCTTTAATTCATATACAAATATATCATTCAAAGATAAAGTACAATTGAATAGTAATATTTTGTGCCATAAGTATTTCATATTATTTTAATGTTATTGTCAATGACTTACAACTTTCAAAAAGAGGTTTTTGTCGACCGATTTTTTCTTTTATACAGATAAAACACACAATCCATCTACTCAATGTTGGCATTACGAATATGTTTATGTTTAATGTGAACATATTCTGTTATTTATATATATGTTAGTGGTAAATATCTAAAAGAGTCGTATCCATATATAGATATCGTTTGTCGATTTCAAAATGAATGAACAGGCTATGTCAGGTTAAAATGGTCGCTAGAGAAGTTTAGAATTTATTAAATAGAATAATTTCGTCAAAGATATAAATTTGTTACTTAATTGAAAGTATTATTTTCATGTTTCGTGATAATATTTGCGTGTTATTAATTAATTGTTTTAGGTATTTGTTGTTATTTTTTTTTAATTAAATATATATACGAAGTCGAATTTGGTACAATTCCGCTCAAAACATTTTGTGCCAAATTTTGACTTGAAACGACATCTCGATTGCGATTGATTATTTCAGACTTTTAGAACGGTGTACATAATATATACATTATCCAATTTACGAGGAGGTAATTACTCTTTAGAGTGTACTGTAGCTCAAATGTTTACTTCAAAATTTAATCCTAAGATCTATCCTATTGTAGGTAATGACGGTTGTCCAACTAAGATTTAATTGTCATTAAACAAAATAGAAATGTCATTGTTTTTTTTTTTAATTATATTTTGACAGTGATTGTTATTGATTCTTATTTTTTTTTAATAAACTTATTGTAAAAGTATAACACTGAAATATTGATAATTTTCTTCTATAAATATTGTTTCTTAGTTGGAAAACGTTTTGATTAATTGTATCACAGGTTTTTAGAAATCACAGGGTTGCAAAAGATATTGTACTATTTTTTTTTATTAATGATTATAATTTATTTGTTTTCTCCTTACATTGATTTTATTGTCAGCTTTCTAGAATAAATAGAGATTTTGAAATGCCACGGAAAAATGTCATCATTATGAAAATATATAGTAAATTCAATTTTAGTAAACTTAACAACAAGCAAAGTTGCACTTTCCGTGGCTGAATGAGTTATTATGTAGGGTTTTTTATTATATATTTTATGTTTAAATTTTCAATAAGGCGATTCATATTTCAATTATCATGACATGGAAATTATTACTTTATTGTATTTAAATAAGAAGAAAAGCTTGACTTAACAAATATAAATAACTTTAACTTGCTCTCACTGTAATTATTGCAATTATTATAATTATAATTTTTTTATGCTTGAATGGTCGCCTTATTGAATCATTCACTCGTTCTTCAATCACTTTCAGCACTTAAGCATTCCTGTACAGATAACTACCTAGTAGCAGATTTTACTATTTATCTCACTTTCACTATTGTTAATTTAAGAATATTAGGTATAAGGAGTTAAAATATCTTTTCATTATTTAAATATTTTACATGCAGGTATTAAACCTCTTTTGCTCAATATATTAATTTCTTATGATCAAAATTAAGTGATATTATAGCAATTTCATATTTTACACCTAATATATTTTCTTGGATACCTGCATATAAAATTATGGGACAATCTCGAGAACTCGTTTATTTCATTTTCATATATATATATTTACTAGCAAAGCGTTTATAATTTAAATTTCGCTATTAGCATTCTATGAAATATCTTAAGCTAACTTATTTACATATTCGTTGTAATAGTGTTTTCTGAAACTTTAAAGAAATATATAATATAAGAAACTGTATAAGTATAAATGTAGTTAACTTTAACATAAAAAATATTGAATTTACTGATAAGGGTGTGGCGTAATGGCGTGCGAGTAGCACTGTTTTATTTGACGTTACGATAGTGTTGCCATATATAGAAATATCATGTCATATAATAAATAATTTACTTGTAAAATTACATGCCTCCAATTGTTTCGCGAATAAATAAAAAAAGTTAAAGAAATATTTAAATTAGACGTTTTCTAAATCGTTTATAGTAATATATTATTGGATTTATATATTATATAGTAATTAAAAATATTGTACAACATAATATATATATTATATGATATTAAATTATTCGAACTTATATAGTATAAAAATATGTTATTTACTTAGACAATTCATTCCACTATATAAATTTTTATATGTTTTGTTATTTTAAAACAAATTTGGGTGTTTAACGTAATAGAGAAATAAAATTATACTATTTACTAATATGTACTTATCAATTGTTTCATAAAATTTAAATGTAATTTATTCAGCTGAAGATGTATGCAAAGCATGTTTTAAAGTGTCAAGTATCATAGATATAGAATTAAAAAAAAAAATAATTTATTTATAGATCTTTATTTAATAGTCTTAGACTTATTTGTTAAACACTTACTTATTAATTGTCATTTGTTATTTGACGTGTTCTTTTAAATCGTACAACATTTATAGCTAATATCAGGATTATTAATGTGTCTAGGATGAAGGTTTATTAATGTTTTGCTCTTTTAGTGCTACTCATAATATGAAAGAGTGTGAGAGTTTATCTATATAATATGTAATAATAATTATATTTACATAAGAATATTTTCAATATTATTATGTATACATCACAAACCCTAACTTTGTCTTAAACATTCCATCACTGTTTTTTTTAATTTATTAGTAGTTTATTTAAAAGTCACTAGAATTATTTAATATAAATGAACGTTTGAATTTATATCATCATAGAAATTAATCATTTTCCTTAATTATACGCTTTTATAAATTATTATGATTAGTTAAGATAATTTGTTCATTAAAATTATAAGAGTTATTATTGTTATTCATATCCAAAGACGTTTAAACACTCGTAGAAATTTCGGGAAATATATTAAGATATAAAAATATGTTGAAACGACAGTAAAAGAACAATGAAACATAATAGTTACCTATTAATTTTTAAATACCAATAAGATAATGTACTAAATTTAAAATGATATTAAATCGAGTTGTTATGGTACTTAGAATTTTGTATGAATACCAACTCGACTTCTATAGAAATATAATGCATGCAACATTAAAGTGTGTTTAGAGTCGATGAAATCTGTAACCCAGATATGTTTCCGATAACAACTAACGATGACTGAAATAAAACATTATTATAACTGTTAAAATTGAATAAAGAGCACAAAATATTATTTGTTTCATTTATCTATTTAATAATTATTTATAATACAGTAACACCTTTTAAATGTATAGTTGTTTTATTAGAGTTTCGTTATTGAGGACATACCTATAATACGGGTCATCACTAACCATATCAAATCAAATATCATCGTAAAATTTACGTAAATATTAAGATTTTTATATGAACTTCTGAAATGATATATAACAATTACATATTAATTTTCAATTTTTTGGATTAACTACTAACTAATCAACAATGCCTTTTTAGAGAATAGTACTGTCTTGTTAACTTCTTCCATAATTACATCACATAGATTTTCCAGAGGTGACCCGATGACAAGAATCCTAATTTATTCATATACTTCGCCATTTGTAAAAATGCGCCACATCTTTCATATCACTTTATAGTAAAAATATGATTTTAGTTTCATCTGTTATAAATTAAACTTCATGCGCGCAATAATAATCCGCGACAAAAAGAATATTAAATTTATATCAAACATTACATATTTCGGTGCTATGTTAATTATTGACATCATAAATGCCGATCTCTACCTTAATGCGTGATATGTAGTTATTATAGATACTATTAATAATCTGGAACAGCTGAAAGTAGAAGACGGAGACGCAAGCAGTAAAACCGCAATGTGATAGAATAGAATAAAAACCTGTAATCTTATAACCCTTCCTTTCTAGATCTTAAAACCATGACGTTGAAGTAATTGTAAAATTGCTATAATATTTTTGCATACTATCACTAAAATAAATGACTTAACATTTATTTTATGATATTTCTATTATCCAGGACGTGCTGATCGTTTCAATTTCAATTAAATTGAAGTTGTATTGAAATTATTTTATTTTCAACAAAATAAATTAGTCTTTTAATTTCATTTGAATTAAAATATTTCTTCCATAGGAATCATAATGAATATTTCAAAAATCTTATGAGAAAGAATTGGCAAAAGTTAGTCCCAATATGTGCATTGCTTTAGAATTCTTCATAATGCACATACTTAGTATCCTGATGATTTTATCGAATAGAATGTAATAGAGACTGGTCTAATACGTAACTGGTAAAATCACAACTTCCCATTTAATATTAGCTATGCAAAATATTATAAGAACTGATTTTTGTTATGAAACACTTATCAAATACAAAATAAATTTAATATTTTTGTATAATGGCAATTATTTAAAAATACGTCAGTGTCAAATTTGTTTTTACTCTGTATTGGTGCATCGTTTTAGCTTGTGTGTTTATTTATTTACTTATTTATCTTTTTCGGCTAAATTAAACTTATTTCGCTATTATTTATTGTTCGTATAGTATACAATAAAAGTTTATTACGTAAACATGGCTAAAAGAGAGCGTCGCGCTAACGCTGGGAATCGAATGGCGAAGTTGTTAGACGAAGAGGAAGAAGACGATTTCTATAAAACAACTTACGGCGGCTTTGAAGAATTAGAGGAAGATCGAGATTACGTGTAAATATCTCAAGTTGACTTAATAGTTGAATAGTCACTTGACAAGCATTAGATTTTTTATTAATGTGTTATTTTTAAATTGCTTACACTTATATTGTAATTTTTGCTATAAATTTATGAACAGTAATTGAACCTAACATTTGATATATATTTTTTTATTTAATTAGATTTAAATTTAATACATTTTATGCAAGAACAATATTGAAAAATATCGGAATATCACTATTTTTATGTAGTTTAGTAGACAGTTATGTCTTATAGTAATATATTTTCAAATTTAGACAAGAAAAAGAAGTGGATGATGTAGTAGACTCAGATTTTGATATTGATGAAAATGATGAACCAACATCTGATCATGAGGCAGAAGCAAAAGAAAAAAAGAAAGTTAACACTAAAGCTTATAAGGTAATATTTAAATATATGTTTTATAAGAGTTTTTTTTTTATTTTACTATTTGAATATAATTGAAATCATTTGATAAGAAATAATCAAAAATAAATTGATTTTATATTTTTAATTTTATTAGAATTTGTAAACTGCCAGACTATATGCCGACTATAGCATTAATGCCTTTAATAGTTATAAATAAACAGTGATTTCTGTAGATGTCTGTCTGTTTTCCTTTAATATGTAGGTTTATATATAATATATATATATATATATATATATATATATATATATATATATATATATATATATATATATATATATATATATATATATATATATATATATATATATATATATATATATATATATATATATATATATATATATATATATATATATATATATATATATATATATATATATATATATATATATATATATATATATATATATATATATATATATATATATATATATATATATATATATATATATATATATATATATATATATATATATATATATATATATATATATATATATATATATATATATATATATATATATATATATATATATATATATATATATATATATATATATATATATATATATTATATATATATATATATATATATATATATATATATATATATATATATATATATATATATATATATATATATATATATATATATATATATATATATATATACACATACACATACACATACACATACACATACACATACACATACACATACACATACACATACACATACACATACACATACACATACACATACACATACACATACACATACACATACACATACACATACACATACACATACACATATATATATATATATATATATATATATATATATATATATATATATATATATATATATATATATATATATATATATATATATATATATATATATATATATATATATATATATATATATATATATATATATATATATATATATATATATATATATATATATATATATATATATATATATATATATATATATATATATATATATATATATATATATATATATATATATATATATATATATATATATATATATATATATATATATATATATATGTATATATATATATATATATATATATATATATATATATATATATATATATATATATATATATATATATATATATATATATATATGTATATATATATATATATATATATATATATATATATATATATATCATATACTTTATATCACTTTATTTTAGGATCCCAATAGGAAAAGGAAGTCGGATAAAGCTAAGAGAACAATAACAAGAAAACCAAAAGAACCTAAGCCCAAGGATGATGCAGAAAAAGTGGATAAAGTTGATAGATCTATAATAGACACATCTATAGGTAATTTTAATATTATAGATTTTTTTTCTTATATATTCTGCAATAGTAACCAGTCTTTGCATTTTTTTTTTTTTTTTCAAAATAGTTAGCTCTACAGACACTTGGTCCATACCCTTTTTTAACTTACACTATATGTTCTTATTACAAATATTGATTATATTAATACATAGAATTAATATTTATCATAATGAACATCTATACTAATCTTTTACATTTATTTTTTTTATATTTAATATTACTTAGAACTAAGGCTATGGCTGATAAGCGAATTGCACAAGTTTATACATTTTATCCTTGGTGTTATAAATGAAATTAAATTATATAATAAATTAGGGTCACTTGATAGTGTTACACAATAATGACAAAAAAAAATGAGCTTTGATGCGACTTATATCATAAATATTAGGGCATGTCCGCTCCAGTCTTTGCTTAACCCTGTAGTCTATTAACACTAGGCCATAGAGATATATTACTTAATACTTTTTTTCATTTTCTGCAACATGACTCAACAACTGTGTGTTACTATGTAACCAAACCCAACCTAACTATAGCACACAGTCAGGCTGTCCTAACTATGCCATACTAGGAAAATAATAACTAGAATTAGGAATAACAAATGTTTATATCTATTAAAGTGATTATTATTATTTGATATATAAAATAGTATATAAATAATTTCACGTTTTTTTCTGCTTATGGCACAGTAGACATGGGGAACTTAGTGTTAAGACAGTGTTACCAGAGTGAAAGAAATTAAATTAAGAATTAATAAAATTAATTAATAGAAAATTAAATAATAAAACATTCCCCTTTGGGAATTGAACCCACAACTATCACATTTACTATCAGGTGACACTGAAATCTTTATCTAAATTATATAAACCATTACAGAAAGAAAATCAATAAGGCAGAGTACAGCAGTGAAATCGGCAGAAACACAACAGAGGATAAAAATAAGATCTGAACTGAAAAAGAAAAAGCCAAAAAAAGTTGAGGAAAGAGTTCTAACTCAGGAAGAACTACTCGAAGAAGCTCTTATTACTGAGAAAGAAAATTTGAAAAGCTTAGGTGAATATATTATTTTTTTAATTTTATATTTTTTGCACAGTTTTAATCGAACCACTATATGATAAACTCTTGAGATATTACTTGAGGCTTTTACTGAAATGTAGAGATAACCTTACAGAATATAAACAACAAGAATATTATTGTTATAAATCTATAAATATTTATAATTAATTAATCAAAACTTACTAATATAAATGCTTTTCTTTATTTATTAGGATTATTGTATTTTCATGCCTGTGGTATTATAACGTTTTAGATAATATGAGTATAATATTTTTTTTTTATTACACCAAAATAAATTTTTATTGCATAGTATTTTAATTTTTATCTATGAATCTTATTTTATATGCATATCTTAAAAAAGTGTAATGTAACTCAAGTAGAATAATTCCTTTAAAAATCATTTGTAAGTAATAAATATTTCGAGCTTACTAACGAACTGACCAGGAATAGGTTTAGAGTAAATTCATACGCGGTGGAAGTAGGAGCGAGAGGTATAATAGCGAAATCTCTCTTTAGCTTACTAAAAGATCTCGGCCTGTCTAGAACGATTACTAATACATTTCTAGAACGTACTTCAAAGGCGGCATTAGCGGAATCATTTCGAATTTGGTTAGGTAGTGGGAGGAGCTCGGACAGTGAAGGTGAGCGTTAATGCATTTTAAAGGGGCCCCTTTAAACCTACACTTGGGTCGCACGTCCCAAGCGCTGATCGGAGCTCCTCTCCCTACAACGCGATGGGCCCCCGCACGGTGAATCCATGGAATGCTAAGCAGTTTCTTCTCTATATATTTTGCAGAAAGGTTTGAACAAAGTGAACTGGAGAGGAAAAAAATAAGACCAATCAAGAAAACTATAACTGGACCTGTTATAAGGTAAAAAAATATTGTATCTATGCATTATATGTATATATCTCATTTTATATTCAGTAACATAGAAAATTTATTTTTATTATTTTTCTTTAACATTATTGAAAACTAGCAGTCACTAACACTCGAAGTCACTAACACTCGAAGTCACTAACACTAACAAGAAATCACTAACTAGTAGTCCTGTTAGAATTTTATATATTTTTTTCATACTATATATTATTATTTTTTGTACATAATAATTTTATTACAAATAAATATTTTTTACTCCATCCCCGCTAGTAAGTAAGCAGGGACTAAGTAACGGAGTGTCTTAACACTAGGTTCGTATGGTTCCTGCAGTTCCCTCTGCCTATCCTGCCATGTGCGGGATAAAAGCGTGAAGCTAAAAAAAAATTCCTCTGCCTATCCTGCCATGTGTGGGATAATGCGGGATACAGCGTGAAGCTAAAAAAAAATTATTAAATAAAATTTCTTTTTTTTAACATTTACTATCTTGTTTCTAATTTTGCAGATACCATTCATTCGCTGTTCCTTTAATAACTGAAGTGACGCCAGAAGAAAAACCTAGTGTTGCTCCAAACATTGAACTTAATTTGAGTGATATTATCAAAAGTGAAGAAGGTAAAGTCCGTAACTTCTTCTTCATAAAAAAATATGCTTAAAAAAATAAAAAAAATATTATTATGAAACATTATTAAAACCATCTTGGAGTAGTTAGATTTTATTTTTCTAGCTTCACGCTTTATCCCGCATATTGCAGGGTAGGCAGAGAGAACTGCAGGAACCATAAGAACCTAGTGTTAAGACACTCCGTTGCTTAGTCCCTGCATTCTCCGTCCTCGCTTTCCGCCTTTTTCGAGGCATTGCGTGTTGAATGGCGGAACTCAACGCCGCGCTTTGCCTAGTAGTAGTTAGATAATATTTGTATATACGATTATTGTGGGTTCAGTTCTCTTTTAGGGAATTATTTTAATTTTCTTCATCTCTTACTTTACAGTGTCTCTGATTTTGGCGAAAGTTAGTTAGTGGAGTGTTTTAATACTAAGGTCTATATTGTAAAGTTCAAAATGTCAATATTATTATGATTTTTGAATTAAACCACACTTAATGAAGAAAAAGTACTGAAAGAAAACATATAAAAATTTCAAGGCATCGGTTCTAAGAAGCGCGGGGTCAAATCTTATTATATTAAAGTTTTTATGTTTTCCTGAAAGTCTGAATATTAATTAAAAAGTAGTTTTTTATGAAAATAATATTTTTAGGCATAACACAAGATGATCTAAGTGAATCTGACCAAACAATGACGGAGCCTAAAATAGAAGATAAACAAAAGGAGGAAGTAACCAAAATGGATGTAGATGTTGTTGGACCAGATGAAGAAATTACTATTGATAATGTTGCCATGTAAGTGTATAATGATGATAATAAATATTTATTTGATTTCCATTCAGAGGAAATGACGTAAAATGTCAATAAACGGAGAACGGAGAGTCTTAACTCTAAGTCAAACATATTATTATATTTAAAAAAAATAACAAATGTTAAAAAAATCTAACAAATATTCCAGGAAAGACGAGAAACAACCCAAAATTAAAGAAAATGTGAAATATCATGAAAGAACTTTACTATCGTTTGAGAATGACATCAAAGATGAGGCGTTCAATGCATGCTTCCCTCAGAGAAAACCTAAGAGACGACGAGAACTATTATGTGCGGTTACTAAGTAAGTTATTTAGTAAAAAACTAACTTTTAAATCATTTTGGCATATGTATGGTACATTTTACCCTCTCCTCCCCTCATTTTTACAATAAATAATAGCCTTTAGTAAAGTAAAGGCGTAAACTGTTTCCATTACAAATATCGTCTAAGTAGGTCCAGTAATTTTTGAGTTTATTCACAATACAAAGAAACATACAATGTTCTCTTTATAATATTAATATAAACTATAGATCATATGGTTCCTGCAGTTCCCTCTGCCTACCCTGCCATGTGCGGGATAACGCGTGAAGCTAAAAAAAAAAAAAAAAAAATTATCTCATTTAAATTATTCTATTTCCATTTTAAAATTCTGGTCAAGACAACTCTTATGAGAAGTAAGAAACACAGTTTCTTGACAAGAAAAGGTCTATTTTATATAAAATTTATTTCCACTACGCTCGTTTTAGTTAATGTATTAAATCTAATTGTTTTCTCCGTACTGTATTTAACTAGAAAATGGAAATCATTTTATATAATTGGTTTAGGTAACTAAATATTTTGGAAACTGTTTTGGAAATTACTCACAGATTAATATTAACTTAGTAAATTCATTTTATCACATATAAAATGCCTGTTTTATACAAAGGCAAAAAAATTTAAAATATATATATATATATATATATATATATATATATATATATATATATATATATATATATATATATATATATATATATATATATATATATATATATATATATATATATATATATATATATATATATATATATATATATATATATATATATATATATATATATATATATATATATATATATATATATATATATATATATATATATATATATATATATATATATATATATATATATATATATATATATATATATATATATATATATATATATATATATATATATATATATATATATATATATATATATATATATATATATATATATATATATATATATATATATATATATATATATATATATATATATATATATATATATATATATATATATATATATATATATATATATATAGATATATATATATATATATATATATATATATATATATATATATATATATATATATATATATATATATATATATATATATATATATATATATATATATATATATATATATATGTATGTATGTATGTATGTATGTATGTATGTATGTATGTATGTATGTATGTATGTATGTATGTACGTACATACATACATACATACATACATACATACATACATACATACATACATACATATATATATATGTATGTATGTATGTATGTATGTATGTATGTATGTATGTATGTATGTATGTATGTATGTATGTATGTATGTATGTATGTATGTATGTATGTATGTATGTATGTATGTATGTATGTATGTATGTATGTATGTATGTATGTATGTATGTATGTATGTATGTATGTATGTATGTATGTATGTATGTATGTATGTATGTATGTATGTATGTATGTATGTATGTATGTATGTATGTATGTATGTATGTATGTATGTATGTATGTATGTATGTATGTATGTATGTATGTATGTATGTATGTATGTATGTATGTATGTATGTATGTATGTATGTATGTATGTATGTATGTATGTATGTATGTATGTATGTATGTATGTATGTATGTATGTATGTATGTATGTATGTATGTATGTATGTATGTATGTATGTATGTATGTATGTATGTATGTATGTATGTATGTATGTATGTATGTATGTATGTATGTATGTATGTATGTATGTATGTATGTATGTATGTATGTATGTATGTATGTATGTATGTATGTATGTATGTATGTATGTATGTATGTATGTATGTATGTATGTATGTATGTATGTATGTATGTATGTATGTATGTATGTATGTATGTATGTATGTATGTATGTATGTATGTATGTATGTATGTATGTATGTATGTATGTATGTATGTATGTATGTATGTATGTATGTATGTATGTATGTATGTATGTATGTATGTATGTATGTATGTATGTATGTATGTATGTATGTATGTATGTATGTATGTATGTATGTATGTATGTATGTATGTATGTATGTATGTATGTATGTATGTATGTATGTATGTATGTATGTATGTATGTATGTATGTATGTATGTATGTATGTATGTATGTATGTATGTATGTATGTATGTATGTATGTATGTATGTATGTATGTATGTATGTATGTATGTATGTATGTATGTATGTATGTATGTATGTATGTATGTATGTATGTATGTATGTATGTATGTATGTATGTATGTATGTATGTATGTATGTATGTATGTATGTATGTATGTATGTATGTATGTATGTATGTATGTATGTATGTATGTATGTATGTATGTATGTATGTATGTATGTATGTATGTATGTATGTATGTATGTATGTATGTATGTATGTATGTATGTATGTATGTATGTATGTATGTATGTATGTATGTATGTATGTATGTATGTATGTATGTATGTATGTATGTATGTATGTATGTATGTATGTATGTATGTATGTATGTATGTATGTATGTATGTATGTATGTATGTATGTATGTATGTATGTATGTATGTATGTATGTATGTATGTATGTATGTATGTATGTATGTATGTATGTATGTATGTATGTATGTATGTATGTATGTATGTATGTATGTATGTATGTATGTATGTATGTATGTATGTATGTATGTATGTATGTATGTATGTATGTATGTATGTATGTATGTATGTATGTATGTATGTATGTATGTATGTATGTATGTATGTATGTATGTATGTATGTATGTATGTATGTATGTATGTATGTATGTATGTATGTATGTATGTATGTATGTATGTATGTATGTATGTATGTATGTATGTATGTATGTATGTATGTATGTATGTATGTATGTATGTATGTATGTATGTATGTATGTATGTATGTATGTATGTATGTATGTATGTATGTATGTATGTATGTATGTATGTATGTATGTATGTATGTATGTATGTATGTATGTATGTATGTATGTATGTATGTATGTATGTATGTATGTATGTATGTATGTATGTATGTATGTATGTATGTATGTATGTATGTATGTATGTATGTATGTATGTATGTATGTATGTATGTATGTATGTATGTATGTATGTATGTATGTATGTATGTATGTATGTATGTATGTATGTATGTATGTATGTATGTATGTATGTATGTATGTATGTATGTATGTATGTATGTATGTATGTATGTATGTATGTATGTATGTATGTATGTATGTATGTATGTATGTATGTATGTATGTATGTATGTATGTATGTATGTATGTATGTATGTATGTATGTATGTATGTATGTATGTATGTATGTATGTATGTATGTATGTATGTATGTATGTATGTATGTATGTATGTATGTATGTATGTATGTATGTATGTATGTATGTATGTATGTATGTATGTATGTATGTATGTATGTATGTATGTATGTATGTATGTATGTATGTATGTATGTATGTATGTATGTATGTATGTATGTATGTATGTATGTATGTATGTATGTATGTATGTATGTATGTATGTATGTATGTATGTATGTATGTATGTATGTATGTATGTATGTATGTATGTATGTATGTATGTATGTATGTATGTATGTATGTATGTATGTATGTATGTATGTATGTATGTATGTATGTATGTATGTATGTATGTATGTATGTATGTATGTATGTATGTATGTATGTATGTATGTATGTATGTATGTATGTATGTATGTATGTATGTATGTATGTATGTATGTATGTATGTATGTATGTATGTATGTATGTATGTATGTATGTATGTATGTATGTATGTATGTATGTATGTATGTATGTATGTATGTATGTATGTATGTATGTATGTATGTATGTATGTATGTATGTATGTATGTATGTATGTATGTATGTATGTATGTATGTATGTATGTATGTATGTATGTATGTATGTATGTATGTATGTATGTATGTATGTATGTATGTATGTATGTATGTATGTATGTATGTATGTATGTATGTATGTATGTATGTATGTATGTATGTATGTATGTATGTATGTATGTATGTATGTATGTATGTATGTATGTATGTATGTATGTATGTATGTATGTATGTATGTATGTATGTATGTATGTATGTATGTATGTATGTATGTATGTATGTATGTATGTATGTATGTATGTATGTATGTATGTATGTATGTATGTATGTATGTATGTATGTATGTATGTATGTATGTATGTATGTATGTATGTATGTATGTATGTATGTATGTATGTATGTATGTATGTATGTATGTATGTATGTATGTATGTATGTATGTATGTATGTATGTATGTATGTATGTATGTATGTATGTATGTATGTATGTATGTATGTATGTATGTATGTATGTATGTATGTATGTATGTATGTATGTATGTATGTATGTATGTATGTATGTATGTATGTATGTATGTATGTATGTATGTATGTATGTATGTATGTATGTATGTATGTATGTATGTATGTATGTATGTATGTATGTATGTATGTATGTATGTATGTATGTATGTATGTATGTATGTATGTATGTATGTATGTATGTATGTATGTATGTATGTATGTATGTATGTATGTATGTATGTATGTATGTATGTATGTATGTATGTATGTATGTATGTATGTATGTATGTATGTATGTATGTATGTATGTATGTATGTATGTATGTATGTATGTATGTATGTATGTATGTATGTATGTATGTATGTATGTATGTATGTATGTATGTATGTATGTATGTATGTATGTATGTATGTATGTATGTATGTATGTATGTATGTATGTATGTATGTATGTATGTATGTATGTATGTATGTATGTATGTATGTATGTATGTATGTATGTATGTATGTATGTATGTATGTATGTATGTATGTATGTATGTATGTATGTATGTATGTATGTATGTATGTATGTATGTATGTATGTATGTATGTATGTATGTATGTATGTATGTATGTATGTATGTATGTATGTATGTATGTATGTATGTATGTATGTATGTATGTATGTATGTATGTATGTATGTATGTATGTATGTATGTATGTATGTATGTATGTATGTATGTATGTATGTATGTATGTATGTATGTATGTATGTATGTATGTATGTATGTATGTATGTATGTATGTATGTATGTATGTATGTATGTATGTATGTATGTATGTATGTATGTATGTATGTATGTATGTATGTATGTATGTATGTATGTATGTATGTATGTATGTATGTATGTATGTATGTATGTATGTATGTATGTATGTATGTATGTATGTATGTATGTATGTATGTATGTATGTATGTATGTATGTATGTATGTATGTATGTATGTATGTATGTATGTATGTAGTATGTATGTATGTATGTATGTATGTATGTATGTATGTATGTATGTATGTATGTATGTATGTATGTATGTATGTATGTATGTATGTATGTATGTATGTATGTATGTATGTATGTATGTATGTATGTATGTATGTATGTATGTATGTATGTATGTATGTATGTATGTATGTATGTATGTATGTATGTATGTATGTATGTATGTATGTATGTATGTATGTATGTATGTATGTATGTATGTATGTATGTATGTATGTATGTATGTATGTATGTATGTATGTATGTATGTATGTATGTATGTATGTATGTATGTATGTATGTATGTATGTATGTATGTATGTATGTATGTATGTATGTATGTATGTATGTATGTATGTATGTATGTCTGTATGTATGTATGTATGTATGTATGTATGTATGTATGTATGTATGTATGTATGTATGTATGTATGTATGTATGTATGTATGTATGTATGTATGTATGTATGTATGTATGTATGTATGTATGTATGTATGTATGTATGTATGTATGTATGTATGTATGTATGTATGTATGTATGTATGTCTGTATGTATGTATGTATGTATGTATGTATGTATGTATGTATGTATGTATGTATGTATGTATGTATGTATGTATGTATGTATGTATGTATGTATGTATGTATGTATGTATGTATGTATGTATGTATGTATGTATGTATGTATGTATGTATGTATGTATGTATGTATGTATGTATGTATGTATGTATGTATGTATGTATGTATGTATGTATGTATGTATGTATGTATGTATGTATGTATGTATGTATGTATGTATGTATGTATGTATGTATGTATGTATGTATGTATGTATGTATGTATGTATGTATGTATGTATGTATGTATGTATGTATGTATGTATGTATGTATGTATGTATGTATGTATGTATGTATGTATGTATGTATGTATGTATGTATGTATGTATGTATGTATGTATGTATGTATGTATGTATGTATGTATGTATGTATGTATGTATGTATGTATGTATGTATGTATGTATGTATGTATGTATGTATGTATGTATGTATGTATGTATGTATGTATGTATGTATGTATGTATGTATATATATATATATATATATATATATATATATATATATATATATATATTTATTTATTTATCAAGTTATAACTTGAACACAAATCAATTTTCAACTTAATCGTAATACCAACATTTCTACTGATACTGTTTTTTGGAATTCCATTGCACTCAAAAAATAAAAAAAATATTTTTTTTCATTCTTCTCTATATGAAATAATCAAAAATAAAAAAATATATTAAAAATATATTTTTTTATCACATTTCTATAGGAGACCAGCCCGCTACATAGATCCCATAACAAAACTTCCATACAGGAGTGTGGACGCGTTCAGAATCATTCGGGAGGCGTACTGTCAGCAGCTGGAGGCGAGAGGCGACCGTAACGACAGCAAACTAAACGCCTGGCTGAAGGCAAGGCGAGCCCACACTACGTCCTCCTACGTACAAATACATATTAAATGATACATAAATTAAATATATGGTGAATTTAGTTAGTCATGTATATAGATGTATGAATAAAATGATTTTTTAATTTGTTTTTTTTTTTCTATGTGTACTTTTGCTTTTTGGTGCAATTTATATTTCTGTTTTTTAAAGTGTTAAAGATGAGGATAGATATATACTTAAAAAAACATGTAATATTTAATATTAATATGGTTAATTTAGGCCACTAGGCTCCATAAAATAGGCAACTCCTTCCCATGTAATTGTGTCCGTTTCTACAATAAACTGCCGGAAGAAGTATTTGATCTCTCGTTAAATAAATTTAAAATCTTTGTTAAACGGCAATTAATTACTAAATCCTATTATAGTGTAAAGGATTACATTGATGATAAAACGGCATGGAATTAATGAATTGCTCGTAAGTTAGAATGACGTTTGTGAAGTGATCACAATAGGTTTAGGGAAACCTGGCTGAGTTTGCTGTGGGCTCTTCTCACCAGGCCGTGCTTGGAACCCTCGTAACTTTAGTTTTAAGTCGTGGAGTGTGTAGGTTTCAGAGGGGCTCAATTTGATATTTATTATCAAATTGGGCACCTTTGACACTCCTCCGTTCGCTCTATCTGACGTACACAAGTGATCATCTTATTGATTCTAAGTGGAAAATAATTAAATAAATAAATAAGTAAATATGTAGATATATGGATTAAATGATTTCTTAGTTTGTTTCTCATATATCTGGACTAATTATTTATCTGTTTTTAGTTTGGCTCAATTTATTAATTAAGTAGTGTATTCTGTTTAAAAATATTGATATTTATAATTTTGTTATATTTTTCATAATATTATTTTTTTTTTAATTTTTCTAAAATTAGTATATATTGATATTTGAATAAAATGATTTTTTTATTTGTGTTTTGTAATCTATTTTTTGTTCAGTTCAATTTATATATACAGGTGTGGATATATTCCCGACTTTACTTTAACTAGCAATTGTAAATTTGGTAAAATTATAAAACAAGTAATATGTTCAAATATATAAAGAAACATTTTTTTCAAACAAAGTAAATAATTAAATTACTGTTCCAAAATAAAACACCAATTGACAAGTACGACGCAAGCGTACACTATACTGTGCGAGCGAGAAAGAGATATATCCCTTTCACATTAGGTTATTTTTTGAATGAAAGGTGACAGATTGACAACTTTATATAATATTTTTGTAGTACGACATCTTTACATCATTCGTATTTAATGATGGCTACCTCACGCGTTACACAGCACGTATAACTATCGTGAAATGGGAAAAATGATCCTGTGCCTAAACTATTGATAATTTACTACTTTTACGGCCATGCCATTTACACCTGTATATAGTAAGTAACATATTATGAGATATCTGTTTTTATTTTTTAACATATATTTTTGTCATATTAGATGAAAAGGTTATATTTGTTACATTTTTTTATATTTTCTAATACTTAAAAAGAACTATAATAATTTAAATAAAAATATTTTTATTATTAATAAATTTTATTCGTTAAATAAATAATTATAATGATGACTTATAAAATAATATAAGATTCAATATCTGTACAAGTACTTGTACAACTTAGAAATACAATGATATATCGATATATTTTCAAAATGTTACATGACATGAAAAATAAAAAAAAGAAATAAAATGTGGAAAAAGTTAGGTACATAAAAATACTGCAATTAAAATAAATTCATCTATAGAACAGCTGTGAAAGTTGGATTTAGTCTTAGATCTGGCACACTATTTCTTCTGGGCTTCTTCTTTAATTCCTTTAGTGTTATTAAGCCCGAAGCGTTTGGATCTAACCTAGAATGATATTTGGACGGATCAGTTGTAGGCAAATATGGATACTCGCTTAGATACGTCTGCGCGTTCTTTATTTTGTTCTCATTAGCAAATTCATTCAATTGAGAAACAGCCATTTCGTAAGAATTAAGATTATTATTAGCTACATTTTCCATAGATCTAAATGTCTCTAGAACTGCCTTTTTGTGGGGTATTCCTCTCAAACTCCCCTGTCTGCTCAACCTGCCCTCCATAACGTCTTCGAACAAATCGTCCACGTTGAATTTTTCTGATATTTTCACTAATTTTTTACTTTCAGACTCTTTTTCCTCTTGCATTTGGTTCCATATTTTTGCTATTTCCGAAGAAGGCATTGATCGTGATTTTTTTATGTTGCTTTTTCTTCGTGGCTTCTTGTCTTCGAGAGATTCAGTAGATTGGCTGCTGGACAATGATATGTCCTTTGTTAGTTTCTTTGATTTCTTTACATCTCTAAGCTCTTCCAATGACTGAAAATATTGTTTTGCTCTAGTGAAACGATTTTTATACTCTAAGTGAGCTTCTGGCTCGATAACAGGCTCTGTAATTTTTTCGGGTTCTTTTTCTATTATTTCTATTTCGATATCAGAAAGACTTAAACGGTTATTTTCTACATCTTGATTAGAAATTACTTCAAAATCTAAAGAGCTGTTTGCGCTGTCGTTGCTGAATATTTCGAAGCTCTTGTCTTTTGATAATATTCTTCTTCTCCTGTTTGGGCACACGACTTCGTCTTTGTTTGTTTTAAGTGGTAGATGCATTATAATTTCGCTGACAGATGTACTATGTTTCTTAGGAGTTCCTGTAAAAAAATATATTTCATTAAACAGTTAGTTTAGCTATATATGCTTTTATTTTGTTATTATGGGCCAATGGACACGTGACATTATCTTTCATTTCTTAAATCACAGTATATTTTTATAAAGAGAAAAGTAGCTTAAGTAAATATTTATTTTGTTTAGAAAATATACTAGGATTTTTTTAATCTATAAAAACGTATTCAATAACAACAAATGGTTACCTGGCATTGAACTCGAAATTTGCAGGTTACTTGAAGACCTAACAGAAGTAGACCTTTTGATACTTCGCATGGGACTTGTTTTACTCGATCGAGATACATCTTCGTATAATGAAATGAAATTTTTCACATTTATTTTAGGTAATTCCTCATAAGATTTGTGTTTTTCCAAATCTTCATCTACTTTGGCACTACCTACTTTACTAAATATATCCATTTCGGACTTGCTTATCGATTTGAGTTTTGGTTTTTTCGCTTTATCTTGAAAGTCGTTCTGCTTGTTCAAGTCTGTTATTGTATTTTTAACATAAGTGTTTGGCTTGGACATGTATAAGGATTCATCAAAACTTTTATTATGAAATTCGTCGGTCATTTTAGCGTGTTTGTGTTTTGATGAACCCTGTACATTATCTTGAAAATTATCTTTACTTGACTGTAAACAGTTTTTGTCCAAGTCTACAGAATATTTCTTCGTTGTAGATTGACTATCTGATATACATTTATCTTGGTGATTAATATTGTACATTGATTTACATTTACGTCGTGCCCAAGGTAGTTCCTCTGTTTTAGATATACTGTGAAATAGTGATATACGACTAGATACGAGGCCAGCTTTCGTGGCTTACGTCTTCGACGATTTTTTTCTCATCATTTTCACTATCCGGTAATCCTAAAAAAGTGTCGATTTTATTTAGAATACTGTTTTCTAGATGTTCCGAAAAATCTTTTTGGGCTAGTTTCGAATGCTTGGAAAACTTTCTCAGATAATTCTTGTTTTAAATGTAAATTTGAATTAGAATTTTGTTCATCGCTATCGGTACTCGAATTTATATCATTACTTACTTTTATGTGCTTAAACGTATCGATCAAAGAGTGTTCTTTATTCTTAAATGTCATTTTACCAAAGCACGTTAACGCTTCGCTGTCACTAGTGGGGTCCAGGTCGTTTTTACTTATTATTTCGCTATCAATAACTTCGATGTCATTAAGTGACTCGAAAGTATCCGAGCGTACGTACGGTTTTGATAATTTGTCACTTTCATCTTGATTTGTGCTTAAAAAGTTTTGTACAATTTTCTTACCTCGTCTTTTACTCAAGGAATCATTGCGACGTATATGTTTTAGTGTAATTCGTCTTTTGCATTGCAGAGCTTTAATTTCTTCAGATTTTGCTTCAATTTGTCTTATCTTTTCATCCCAATATTTTTTCTTTTCTGACACTATATTTGTGTAGGTTTGATCTCCAAATTGAATACCAGCCTTATTTTCATTATTATTTTCTTCATAATTGTCCATGACATGAAGGTAACGACTTGCTGAAATGGATTCAGTGACTTTCGCCTGAATCTCAGAAATCTTTCCTTCTAATATTTTCGTTTGTCTTTTCACATCTGCTTTGAATTCAGATGCTGAATCGACATGTATTTTATTACTTTCTTCTGTGTAATCAATTAGTAAGTTTTGTGACTGATTGTCCTGTGTAGTTGTCACCGAACTAACTTCAGATTTAGTCATAATGTCATCATAGATATCATCAAGTTGGGCAAAAGCTTCTGTCACTGGATCCATTTGCATCTCGTTTGCATCCTTCATGTCGGGTACATCTTTTACTGATATTGATTTTTCATTTTCTTCTAATATTGGTCTAATTTCATGTCTTTTACCGTCACATTTTTGTATCTTATTATCATCATCAAAAAATTTAGTAATCTTTAAGTTGTTATCGTGTTGCCATATTTCTTTCTCAGCTGGACCCATTTTGGAGAACGCGCTAGAAAATTGTGACTTTCTCTTATTTAAAATATCATTACTACTCAATTCACTGACGTTGCTTTCAGATGAACAATGATTATCATCAATACTAACGTACGCTGAGTCCCATGTATTATTTTTAGGAGACATTTCCCTGCTTGAGTGTAAATGGCTAGTACTTGAAGGTACTGGACTACTATTTGGAGTAATATTTACATCTTCAGTTAAATTAGAATCATAACTGCTGTATAAATTCGAGCTATTAGAACTATTACTAATTTTTCTTTCATTTTTGAATAATTCCGATTCGTATAACTTCATTTCGATGTTGTTACTTGTATTTTTTACGGATACACCTTTTGTCTGTGTTGTCGAAGACGGAGTTGATGATGGGATATTTATTACTGGAGGCAAAGAGACAGGCGCGCCGATAATAAAATCAGGTTTTTCGTGATAAATGTGGGAATTTTCTTGATCAATAAAAGGATTTGTGAAATCTTTCGAATATTTTTTATCAAAAGATACTTCTACGTTTGGGTCAACGTAAACAGAATCATCTCGTCCAGTGGCTTCACCTGTGATTATTTTATACACTGGTGTTTTTGGTCTGTCGATGTCAACATATTCATGAAATGGATTTTTAGTTGCGCTAATCATTTCATATTGAGTCTCTTCAAACGATTTGACATTAGCATTTTCAGTCTCTTCGTTTTGTGAATTGTTAGATTCGTACTCATTTGGTATAAATGAACCAAATTGTTTAGCAATAGCATAAGTTTGATCGTTCAAGTCACAAAGGAATGGATTATTTAAAGACTGAACTGTGTCTACGGACACGTTGTCGTCTTCAAATGGGTCAGTTGTAATAGCATTATAGTTGTCATCTAAAAAGCTTTCTACTTTAATATTTGGGGTGCTAATAGTTTTAATATTAATTTTACCTATTGGTTTTGGCATTTCAGTTGAAATCGAAACAGTAAATATTTTCAGGAATAATGATTCTATCTCGTTTCTCAGGCAGAGTATAACTTTTGTTTTTTTCGTTATCTTCACAAAAGGTTGAATTTACAATATCTGGTATATGTTGCTTGTTACTAATTGTATATCTTTTAGACATATTATTACTGTGAAGATCTGTTAACAAATTACAAATGCGATTTAGTGTCAGCACTTTTTGCGCTAATTTGTAAAATTTACTCGATTTATTTTTATCTATGACAGGGCTACCTATTTTTTCTTCATTCCTATAGTCATTGTTCTTATTCTTAATGTTGTCGTTTTCCATTAAAAATTTGGCTTCTTCTTCAGTAATTTTTTCTAAGCATCCATTTTCTTTTAGTAGCATTTTCTCGGTTACAAAATCAACAATACGTAAAACCACTTTTTTATCTGTTTTGACATCAACAATGTCAATTTCCTCACCATCTTCAAGGCTAAAGCTATCTCGCTCTAAAATTCCGATGATATCTTTTGAAGCTGTGACCTTGAATGGGGAGCCGACAACATTTTGCCCTCTGCTTGTAATAGGATATTTCGTATGTGCCTTCTTTAGTAGCCACGTAACCTATTTTCGCGTGATCTTGTGTTATTTCGGTTTCGATATCGATGTCGTATTTAGTTTTTGGTATGTAATATGTTTTGTTTATATTACATTTTACCGTAACTTCGTAAATATGTTGTACCTTGTGTTATTGGGAGCACGTTCTCGGTATGAGTCGACTTGGATTGCAACCCTAATAAATTTTGCCTTATTAATTGAGCTTTACCAAGCACTGGCGGCAACACAGTCATTCCATAAGTTTCCTTCGGTCCGTGTATAAGTATATTAATATCTCCTGGGTCCAAAGATTGCTGGGCAGTGGGATAGATTTTAAAAAACACTTTGTTGTTCACTTGTGCTGCTACCAAGCCTGAGCCACGTGCGATGTAGTTGAGTGTGAAGTGTGTATTATCGGGAGAGCTTTTTTGAGTTTGACTATTGATTTTTGTTGTAGACGGTGTTACTTTTAACAGGGCCATTCGAATATTATTTAAGTAATTGACTAGTCGCCACTCCTGATATTTACTTATCGAATCATTTAAATCTAGCTCTTGTCGCGAAAATTCCTGAAAATTTAAAAAAAATATATAAATACAAGATGTCTGACATATTATAAATGTTTATTAAATAAATATTTCCTTTAACATTATATGAAATTGAATAAGACATTTTAATTTAATAAAAGCGATACACCGAGCGTTCTTAATATAGTTCTATTCATCTAATATTAAAGTAACGGGATCATTGCAAGAATATTTTCTAAGAACACAATAGCACGAACCACAATACCATATCTACAAAAAGCTATTTAAATTGGCGTGGCTAACCGCAACATTTGGAGAAACTGTTATGATACGGTGAAATTCAATGTCGATAGTTGTGTAAGAAATGGGGAAATATTTTTCGTATATTTTTATATATTATTGACATATGAATGAATTTTGAATGAATTAAATATTTTATCATTCTAGCTATGTTTTAAGCTTTATACTTAGTGTCAAAACATTCCCTTCTCCGCTTTATCTGTGCAACATTTTGTTCAATACATGCTAGGACGAATGCCCCCGAGTGAGGATTGAACCTACGATTAATGTGTAAAACGAAAACTCTAAACACAGCTAAAAAATATTTTATACTTTCTTTTTTAATATTTTATTTAACTACATAACATTATATTTATCAATCAACATTTTGTTCTGTATATTGCTTTAATGCAATATACTTATAAAAATTTGCGTTTAAAAAAAAACCTATAGAGAACATATTAAAATGTACCGCAGTGGAATTTGAATCCGCTTTCTGATAATATTAAGCTGTGCGTTCTACATTACAACATTCCAGATCCTGGGGCGTTCAGAATTTTAATATGTTTTCGTTAAGTATTTTTAAATTTTTAGTGTGAATAATAAATTATTTTTTAATGTAAATGGTATAAATTAATATAAACAATCAATTACGTGCATATATGTATGCTATTTACTAGATGTTTAGTGAACCATTATATTTTGAACTGACAAAGGGCTTACGTAAATATTTACAGAGGGCTATTGCTACCGACAAGGCCGATCCTTAGAATTATTTTTTTTAGCTTCACGCTTTATCCCGCATAAGGCAGGGTAGGCAGAGGGAACTGCAGGAACCGTGGGAACCTAGTGTTAAGACACTCCGTTGCTTAGTCCCTGTAGAACTATAGGTACGTATAATTTACGTCACATATAGGTACGTATAATTACTATACCTAAATAGATTGTATAGCGGTAGACTTTATGCCACATACAGCAGAATAAAGAGATCTTAGTGATAAGACACTCTTTAAACTAAGTAGCTAAGATACTTTAAAGGTATTCTCTGACCATAAAAAATAATTACAAATGCGCCATTCTGTATACTTTTAAATGTATTTAAAACACAAACACACAGCTTCTCGCTTTATCTCGCTCATAGCAAGATAGGCAGAGGGAACCGCAGGAACAATGGGAACCTAGTGTTAATACACTCCATTCTCACTTTCCGCTTTTTCGAGGCAGTGCGAGTTGAGTGCCGCAACTCAACGCCGCGCTTTGCATAATATAAATAAATGTTAAATAATTCTATAATAAATAATGCCATTTTAAATTATACGTATGAGGACCGTCGTGGCGCAGAGGCGCAACGTCTGTCTGTAACGCGACGGTTACTGGGTTCGATCCCCAGTCGGAGAAGATGGATTTTTCTATTTCCATTTTCTTCGCTCTGGCATCTAAGGCAAAGCGCGGCGTTGAGTTCCGCCACTCAACACGCAATGCCTCGAAAGCGACGGAAAGTGGGGACGGAGTAAGCAGGGACTAAGTAACGGAGTGTCTTAACACTAGGTTCTTATGGTTCCTGCAGTTCCCTCTGCCTACCCTGCCATGTGCGGGATAAAGCGTGAAGCTACAAAAAAAAAAAAAAAAAAAAAAAATTATACGTACCGGATTAACACCGAGATAGCTATCAGCGATAGCCTGAGCGTGTTTCAAAGAAAGCCTCGTCGGGGGATGTCCAGCACAAGCACCTGGTAGGGCCGAGTCCAGGATTCCACATATGATCCACCCATGACGCCAAACCACGTCCAAACTGTCCACTCTCACTGGTCCTGCATCCGCTAGCCATTGTAAGATCTCCTGTTTTTGCTCCTCACTTGAAAATAGCACTAAAAATATAATTTTTAATTATCTTTTTGATCAGCAAAACATTTTATTTAAAAAAATCTACACTTATAATATAATAAATAAATATTGTTTATTACTTTATGAATATATATATATATATATATATATATATATATATATATATATATATATATATATATATATATATATATATATATATATATATATATATATATATATATATATATATATATATATATATATATATATATATATAATATATATATATATATATATATATATATATATATATATATATATATATGTAATATAAAAATATAGTAGCACGAATGGACTTATCTCTAATAAATTTCTTTCAGCCAACCTGTGAAAGCTTTTGGTAGTCGTAAAAAAAAATTGTATAATCAGAGTGATATTGCCCACTAGTAATAGTGAAACAGAAAGTATAACACTGATTTTTGGCTTGATAAGGCTTTTTCAATCATCTGTTGTTCTCTACTTACCTCATCAGTACCCAATGAGATAAGTAGAGAGAGACAAGTAATCTTGGCTTTCTAGGACTATATAAACGATTAAAAAGCATAAAGTTATTTAACACGAAAATAATGTTTAAAATCGAATGACGGGTTTCTGAGATAACAGGAAAGCTTGGTAGAGTCACCGGTTTCAGTACAAATATAGCGTGCTTAGCGGAAATTAGAAATACGACATACCATGTGGAAGCCTCAAAGTAATTCCCCCGAATGGGAATTGAACCTACTTACGGCTAAGCCCCACTGCGCCTATGCATAATGTTTTTCCATGATATGTGTATCTATTTCGATCTAAAATCTTTTAATTTTCAAAATAGAATAATTCGTTTCGAATTCAAAACAAGCACATTAACAAAAAAATACAAAATCAATTAATTCTATATTTAAATTACAATGAAAAAGAATTTAAATCATTTACTGTAAATAACCTTTTTCCTGGTATATTTTAATTAATCGTAAATCTACCATTAACGTATTGACGTAAAATAATTATTTTTGAAGTAAAATAAGAAAATAGTGATTCAATAAGCTCGGAGTTGAGTTCCGCCATGCAATGGAATAGTTCAGAAAGTAGAAAGTATAGTGTTATAGCACTTGATTTATTTTTGTTTTATGATTGTGACAATAATTTATTATAATTTACAAACAACATGTGTTAATCTGCTGTTATCTTGTAAATGAATAATTAATTATTCATATCAAATATTTTATGTGTCCTCAAATGACTGTCGAGTGTCATTAATCAAGATGTAAAGTCATGGTATTTACGATTTAGTGTTGTACAAATTTAGTAAATATACTTGTTAATTGAATAACTATTACAATATACCGTAAGGATTCATCGTTCTCCGTCTATTTATATATATATATATATATATATATATATATATATATATATATATATATATATATATATATATATATATATATATATATATATATATATATATATATATATATATATATATATATATATATATATATATATATATATATATATATATATATATATATATATATATATATATATATATATATATATATATATATATATATATATATATATATATATATATATATATATATATATATATATATATATATATATATATATATATATATATATATATATATATATATTGGAAGAAATTCCTAAGGTATTTATACTTTTTTGCATGGACACATTCGAAACTTCTTCTTCTATTGGTAATAATTAAAAGTTACATGAAAACACTCAAAGTCATACAATATAGCCTACCCATATAATGTCTATATAAAACTATACACAAATATAATTTTTGAAAAGAAAGTGAAAACAGAGGACCATCGTGGCGCAAAGGCGCAACGTGTGCCTGTAACGCGACGGTTTCTGGTTTCGATTCCCAGTCGGGGAAGATGGATTTTTCTATTTTCATTTTCTTCGCTCCGGCAACCAGGAAAAAAGTGGTGGTCTCAAAAGGTGGTTAGTGGGGACGAAGAAAGCAGGGAGGACTAAGTAAACGGAGTGTCTTAACACTAGGTTCCTATAGTTCCTGCGGGATAAAGCGTGAAGCTAAAAAATAGTATGATAATTTCACTAAAAGTTTTATTTGAATATCTTAAATATACAGAAATTGTTACAACATTAAAGAGTGTCTACATTTTAAGTTGTTAATAAATATCATATGAAATACCATACGCAGATTTGTTTCCAGATATTTGAGTGTTGGTTTATTTTACAAAAAAATATATACGTGATTACATTTGCATATATAAGTGACTTTCTGAATGATTTACGTGATAAAATTTAAATTTTTTACCGTTCCTTTGGTGCAAATATGTAGGTACAGTACAAATTTAAATCAACACGTACGTTCTAAAAATTAGTTCCGATAGTGATTAGTCTATTTATTCTATCTATAGTGGATAGCCCGTGAATAGATCTGATAGTGACCTAGTGTTAAGACACTTCGTTTTCCGCTTTTTACGAGCATTCGATGCGCCTCTGCACCACTACTATCCTCATCACTTTATTACAATAAAATTCCGAATAAACTAATATAAATATATATAATTAAAGTAAAATAACCTTTATACTTACAAGATCTAAACGCAGAATCTATATATTTGAGGAACTTGAATAAAAAGCTTTGTTGTCCCCAAAATAGTGTTAGGACGGTAGCGGGAGCTAGGTAGCGCAGCGTCGTCAATATGACGTCGATTGCTGTAGACAACATGCCTCGCCTGCACTCGTATTCTGGATATTCTGGGATTGGGAACAAGCCTGGAAAATCAGAAATAAAAATGAAATAATGGAAAAACATAAAATATATGTTAATATTTCAAAGACTTTACTCAAATATACTGCGACGTTGTATTCCGTCATTAAGTTCTGCGTGTCATTAAAATAGCTAGCTTATTATATTATTTGCTTGCTTTTTATCTCAAAAACTCGTAAGAATGAAATTAATTATGCTTATGATTAAACTCTTCTTTCCGCCTCTATATTGCGTGTTGAGTAGCTTAGCTTAACTCTGTATCGCATTACCGGAACGAAGAAAATGAAAATAATTCATTCTTCCCGAGTGGGAATCAAAACGCAACCATCACGTATATATTTTAAAATGAAAACCAAGTACAATTTCTTTAAATATTTTAATTTAATTTCAAAAAATTAAACACAGTACGTATCTCGTACAGCTATATATAGTATATTCTTAGCTGGTATTTATTTTATACTACTGACCCACCCCGGCTTTGCACGGGTGTAATACTGATAAAGATAACTTGAAAAACTAAAAATGATCAGTGTTCCTCTATTATACTGTGCATACAATAACAGAATGATTCAAAAGGTTTATATGTTATTCATATAAATGTAGAAGACCGAGCAAAGTGGAGTGCACTCAGTCAGAAGGCAGACCCTGGCAAAAGAGGCCGGGATTAATGCCAGGCAGAAGAAGAAGACAAAGCATTTTTTTTGAATTTAAAAAAAAACACTATTTAAATAAAAAACAGCTTTAAAATCAGTCTTTAGTTAACATACTAACCAACACTTCTTGCATGTTCTTGCAACACATTGTCCCTGTATCGTTTTGACACTTCCTCAATTCTATCTGACATTATTTCACTATTTAATACTCTCTTTATACATAACCCATTTTACACTGTACTTATTTGCCAAGATGAAGTATTTTGTATTATTTATATTTAAACTAGATTATTATTAAAGTTATAGTTATTAAAGTAATGCTTATTTAAATGAAATGTTATATTAAATTTTAATCTTAACAGAACTAATGTAAAATGTTATATAAACTGACAGGCAAAACTATTAACCAAAACGCACATACTGTGATGATACACGATCGAGTTACTTTTTAAATTATGATACTTAACTAGGCTGTTTTCTTTAAAAATGTAGAACTAAGATGCTGACGTATGTTATGGACCCAAAGTTTCTTTTAAAATAATAAATAGCAATAAAAAGATTATACAGGTTACTACAATTATGAATTTATATTAAAAACTATATTAAAAATATATTAATATTTAGAAAAGTTTTAATTCAATGTAAAAATGACAAGCCAATAAATAATTATCAGCCGCAATCAGAGATGTCAATTAAACCATCATAAATAAATTGATCACTACATTAATGCCTCTACTACATTTTCAAAGGAAAAGTCTATAAAGTGTTATTATTTTGAATTGATTTCATACGCTTTTCATTTACAATCGCATAGTTATCAATAAAAACACTTTTCACTTATAAAACTTCTATAAAAACGTAATTGGCACAATTATCATAATAAAGTGTAAAAAATATTAACAAGACACTCCGTTCTTTAAATTTTATTCAATCATTAAAGCACTTCTGATGAATGAAGAATGAAAGAAGAAGAAAAATGTGAAGAAGTTTAGCACTTATTAAAATCTTTAGCACTATGATAAGGTGACGTACATAATATTTACATATAGATATACTTACTAATTTTATCGAATAGATGATTCTAAGCTTACAAAACCAATGTACCACAAACTAAACTACTTTTAATTTCCGCGTGAGATTACTAAGTCTGAAATATCCAATTTCATTAGCCATCCACTATCTTATCTCGACTGTACAAATTAACAAGATCATTTTTTTGTAATAAAATTTCGATTTTATGACAAAGAACTTAAAGTTTATTTTTAATTATAGTGAAATACATGTGTATGCTATATCTAAAATTAGACATGACTAATTTTTTTTTTCTAAATAGTCGGAAATCACATTTTTATATTGATCTATAGATCATGACGGAAAAATTTCATTAATAAAATAAAATAAAAAACATATTATATATAAATAATCATATACGTATATATGTTTATTTGTCTTTTTCACACCTTTATTTACGTTTTTTTATCTAGCTCTTTCTAATATTATCTTTGATATGTGTCATAGATAAAATATGTTTTATATGTTTCAAGTGCCCGTTGAGTAATGTTTGCTTCATTTTATATATATATATATATATATATATATATATATATATATATATATATATATATATATATATATATATATATATATATATATATATATATATATATATATATATATATATATATATATATATATATATATATATATATATATATATATATAATCACATCTAAAGGCAATGTCTCTACACATGTAAGAAATAGAATATATAGAACACCGAGCTTCTGACACACGCTTACTTTTATAATTACGATTTATATTTTTTTAATATATATAAATATTCGTTAATTTATATATATATATATATATATATATATATATATATATATATATATATATATATATATATATATATATATATATATATATATATATATATATATATATATATATATATATATATATATATATATATATTATATATATATATATATATATATATATATATATATATATATATATATATATATATATATATATATATATATATATATATATATATATATATATATATATATATATATATATATATATACATATATATATATATATATATATATATATATATATATATATATATATATATATATATATACATATAAGTAACATTACACAATATGTGACATATTAAGCTTGATTTCTATTAAAAGATAAATATATTAAAAAGTACTTAAAATTAATTGTTTGATTTATTAATTAAATTAAGTTATCTCACGAACGTGTGATTGTTTAAAAGTATGACTACTTTTGATTTTTTCTAAGATATCAATAATTATGATAGTTAAAAAACAATGCATGATGTTATCGAAATTTTCTCAGAATTATCAAAAAAATTGTCTTTCCGAGTTGAAATTTTTGACATTGAAAAGTATTATTTTGTTTTCTCACCCTACTTTGCCTACGTATATTCAAACTTTAAGTTTATTTTCAGTTGTTAATTGAATATAAATTGCAGCTGAAGATTTTAAATTACTTTTATCTTGCTGTACAACTTTAGATGTACAACATATACATGCTTAATATACAACATTTAAATATGATATAAAAAGAAACAGGGTTCTTAGGTATTTTGAGCACTAATAGGCTTATATGTAATTTGGGGGCCCCACCGATGGCCATGAAGAAGGTCTCTTTTACCACCGTAGTAAAGACGGAAAATATTATAATATAATATACCAACAACTGAAAATCAAATATTGTATACGCCCTTTACCTTGTTTGTTATATATTTTCGAGGTTATTCAGTTATTTGACACGAATGTTTAGTTTATTTTATTTTCTGAACATACCTTTATACTCGTACGTACTTGAAATTACACGATTTAGATAGCGTCGATTGTGATTGATCACTGCTGATCTTCTTGCAAGAGTTACGTGAGAATATTGTTAAAAAAAAATTTAAGTGGTGTACACATTTATTATTATTTTCATGTTGTATTACTAATAATTTTTCAATACAACAAATTCTAAGATCTTTGTCTGGAAATGTGCTCTTTTTAAAGTGGTTTTCCACAATAAGGAAAAATCTAATATCTAGTTATTAATAATCTCTAGATTTAGAAGGGTTAGTAGTTTAAGACTGTTAGTTAGAATTCGAAATTTTAAAATAAAATATTTTAAAAAAGATTACCAACAGGACACTATAAATGATATATATATATATATATATATATATATATATATATATATATATATATATATATATATATATTATATATATATATATATATATATATATATATATATATATATATATATATATATATATAATATATATATATATATATATATATATATATATATATATATATAGTATATATATATATATATATATATATATATATATATATATATATATATATATATATATATATATATATATATATATATATATATATATATATATATATATAATATATATATATATATATATATATATATATATATCTTAATTTTAGCAAATTGTATAATTACATAATAATAATAATAACTTAAATAATAATATATTACATATTCTATTAAAAATATTTTAGTCTAAGCTATAACAAAATATTATTTAATATATATTTTGTCGATACGCGGATCCCCAAATGATATAGGTGTGCTACAAGTCACTACATAAACATTCGTGTTTTATCTCATTCTTATCAAAGATAACAAGATTTACGTTTCGAGGTCAGGTCTTAGGGATTCAGATGTACTTTAATAAAAAAACGCTATTTGAAGTGCTCATGTAGCAAATATTCAGTTTCGATGAAATATATAAAGAAGTTTTACTAAGAAAAAAGATGCCTTCATATTTCTTATTTTATTATATTAGTCTTTACTATTATATTGAAAACATGTTAAACTAAATTATTAGGTTAAAAACTGTTAATTGTTAATAATTAATTTACAAGAAAAATATTTACAATCTAAGCAATTTTAGGAAACATTCAAAGCAAACAGAAAACTTATGTTATTGCTTCTCAATATGACAAATTATATTAACTATGGAAAGTATCGTTGAGAGAATACCCATAGCATTTATATATCAAATTTCTGCTTGTACGGTATAGTTTTGACTTTATTTTTAGTTTTGGCTTTTACGTCAAAAGTACAGAAAGTGCCCAACACATTACCGTTAAAACAAAAAAAAAAATATTTTTTGTGGCCTCCGTTTAACCGTTTTCGTATACAATTTATTAATTGAATATTAAATATATATATATGTATATATATATATATATATATATATATATATATATATATATATATATATATATATATATATATATATATATATATATCTATATATATATATATATATATATATATATATATATATATATATATATATATAACAATTGAATTAAATTCTTTACTGAACTGTATAAAGTAATACTGTTAATAACCATAACTCATTCATGAGATTTCACTTTAATGCTAGATTAATTCATTTATGTACAAGAAAAGATTATTTCAATTTTTTTTACGTTTTACGTAATAACTTTCACACGTTATCACAGTGTTAACTGCCACCGTTTGTTTTCACTATTTGATATTAAAAAATCAACTTTTTTATCGCGATATACTCAAAACACTCGACTCTCTCGCAGACTGATTGAGGACTGGTGATAATATTACGAACATTATCTTGTGTTTTATATAAGAGTATTGTTTTACATATCATACGATATGTTACACTCCTTCAGGATATCGCTGACATGAGAATATGTTACGTTATTTCTGTTTATATAACGATTGGTACAGCATTTTACTATTGTATAAGAGTAACAAGTGCGAGTTGGATTTGGAACGGAAAGTATTCTAAAATTCTATGACTAAAACAAAATGTTCCACCGAGTTTAATGCGTCGGTTCTTCTCAGGTCAGACATTGATTTTAGCAAAACGGTAGCAATGTTTTTGACGTTCAAAAAGTGAATCTGACAAATGAGTTCTTGTTTTTAATAAGATATTTAAATTTGAATTTGTATGCTTATTCATGTTAACTTTACGGTCGTTTAATATATAGCTTTATTATAGCTCTTTTCTATGATAGAAATAAATATAAAATTTTATATATTGGAATAGAACCCAAAACACACACAGATGGATAGATACCAACAAAAAAGTAAACAATTTAGAAATCTAATTCGCAGTAGAATAAGATAATTAAAAAAATATGTAAAAATTAAAAACAGTTAATGTGAACTATAAATTGTGAATTATACAATTGGATTTGGGTCGATAAAAAAATTGACGCGCATCGTATTGAAAGCCTTTATTCAGTCAAACACGTGCGTTACGAATTGATCTTAGTTTACCGTCACGTTCGGTTGGGATTTATGACCAACCATTATATATATATATACATATACCATTATAATATATATATATATATATATATATATATATATATATATATATATATATATATATATATATATATATATATATATATATATATATATATATATATATATATATATATATATATATATATATATATATATATATATATATATATATATATATATATATATATATATATATATATATATATCTGACAGTCAGTATTAGTGATACCTACGTATATAAAATCTGCTAGGGCCTATCGACTTATGTACCGTACTAGCGTTCTGAGGCATAGAATCCAATCTCAGGTTCATTATAGGATGCTCCCCAGACAGTGTTATATTGGAGGAAAGATTTTACTTGATATGCATATATTGTAGAAACACAGACGTATGTTTGTTTATTATTAATAATAATATTACTAATATATGGAAATTTTATGTAAATTAATAATTAATTCTTCTACTGATGATAATAGAAAAAAAATTATAAAATTGAAACATATTTTTTACATAAACATACATAATATTCAACATTTACATATAACATATACATAATTAATATGTAGGTGAAATTTGAATATAAAAATATCATATCAAACGAAAGTCACATACTATAGTGACAGTAGGAGAATTGCCACTAAAATTGCATAAGAAAACGATGCATTTTAAATATGTAGGCACTCGAAGGCATCTTCACGTACCAACGTTGGCCTAAATACGTAGAAAGCTTGTAAACAGGTAAGAGCTTGTACAGCTTTGTGATAAGATTGTTGCGTTGCTGTTTGCGTAGACATTGAGAAAAAAGTATTTGAAATATCTTCATTTAGGAAAAAATGAGTTTAAAGATTGATAGATTCATTTATCTTCTCCCTCTTCTTCTCTTCTTCTCCCTCTTCCTCTCTTCTGAAGATGGTTTAATATTGTTTTTGAAGTAGTCTAGTTATTTGTTATTTGTTTAAATCTGGGCGTATATTTGCAAACTCTTTAAAAATAATATCTGTATCTAGAAAATCTATATTTATAAGTATCACAAGTTTTTTTTCAAAGCTCCACGCTTTATCCCGCATATTGCAGGGTAGGCAGAGTGAAATGCAGGAATCATTTAAATAACTTTAATTTCATTTAAAAATCAAATAAATATAAGCTAAATCAAAATGAATAAATAAAAAATGACTTGCTTCAATATTTTTAGTATTCCTAGTTTTCAAATTTCACTGACCAAAGAATTTTAGCGGATCTCTCACATTACATCCTTAGATATTTAAACTTGACTTCCGAGTGTTGCAATATAAATAAAGTGGGTGTGGCGGTAACGGCGACCTTAATTACAAGCATAGTATTAACAAGCCTTTATAAACTTGGTAAAATTATAAAACAAGTAAAATTTTCAAAAATAAAAAGTATTTTTTTCAAACAAAATAAGTAATTAAATTATGGTTCCAAAATAAAACGCCATATGTCAAGTATGACGCGAGCGTACACTATACTGTCAGAGCGAGACAGAAATATATCTCTTTTTCTTATGATTATTTTTTTGAATGAAAGGTGACAGAATGACAACGTTTAATAGTATTTTTGTAGTACGTCATTCGAATTTAATGATGTCTACCTCAGCGCGTTACACAGCACGTATAAATATCGCGAAATGGAAAAAATGATGTTGTACCTAAACTATTAATAATTATTAAGTAGTTTTTTGTATATAGCCTCGAAATATTTTCCTCTATAAGTAGTTTTGATAATGGCCGCCGTGTCAAGTACACTCTGTATAGTTATAATAAAAAATGTATTATTAAAAGAAATAAACTTTTTGCTAATTTGTAAATTTTATATTACTTTTTAATTACCTATATGATAATGTGATAATGTTTTATACTAAAAAAATACATTTGTTATTATAGTATTGATTATGTATATATATATATATATATATATATATATATATATATAATATATATATATATATATATATATATATATATATATATATATATATATATATATATATATATATATATATATATATATATATATATATATATATATATATATATATATATATATATATATATATATATATATATATATATATATATATATATATATATTATATATATATATATATATATATATATATATATATATATATATATATATATATATATATATATATATATAATATATATATATATATATATATATATATATATATATATATATATATATATATATATATATATATATATATATATATATATATATATATATATATAATATATATATATATAATATATATATATATATATATATATATATATATATATATATATATATATATATATATATATAT
Organism: Dione vanillae; assembly: GCA_037178615.1. Classification (NCBI taxonomy): domain Eukaryota; kingdom Metazoa; phylum Arthropoda; class Insecta; order Lepidoptera; family Nymphalidae; genus Dione; species Dione vanillae. Next base: position 147,527 of record JAZFAU010000048.1, on the reverse strand, counting down.
ATATATATATATATATACGAGGACCAAAACTAAAAGTTTTTAGAACTGGCAACTTAAAAGCATTATATTAAAAAAATAAGTTTAAATTTTGAAAATAGAACTCTTTACCAATAATATTGAGTAAACATTTCATTCATTTGTCATTTGTTTTACGATTTGGCGGCAAATTGAAAATTGTCTGTGCACGTCAGAATGAATTTAAGCCGAGAAAATTTTTGTACAATGGTTTTTTATGACTTTCGGTGTCATATAAGTCAACAAGAAAGTTATGATAGACTTCGATTGGCTTTTCACGATGAAGCCCCATCTCGTGCCACGGTTTACAACTGGTTTAATGAATTCAAATATGCTCGAACTAATCTCACCGATGATTTGCGTGAGGGACGGCCTTCTACAGCGACGACTGAAGATAATATCAGTGTTGTGCGGCGTATGATAGAGACTGACAAAAGAGTGACCTATCAGCAGATTTGGACAAGTCTAGGCATAGGTATGAGTCAAGTGCACAAAATCCTCCATGAACATTTAGCTAGCGGTCAGGAAGCTTGGTGCCCGCTGGATACCGCATAATTTGATCGTGGCTCATAAACTCCGCCGTGTTGATTGGTGCCGAGAAATGATCCAAAAATTTAACGGAGGTGACTCAAATGCTGTGTTCGACATACTAACGGGTGACGAAAGCTGGATTTACTGTTATGATCCGTAAACCAAAAGACAGTCTGCTCAGTGGGTGTTTCCTTCCGAAGAGTTGCCAACTAAAGTGAATAGAGGTCGAAGTGTTGGAAAAAAGATCGTGGCCTCGTTTTTCGGAAAGACATGTCATTACGCGACAGTTGTCTTAGAGGATCAGAAAACGGTTAATGCAGAGTGGTACACTAATAACTGTTTACCACTTGTCTTGGAAAAAGTTTGAGAGAAACGACCTCGCAGCAGGATCCTCCTTCATCACGACAATGCCTCGTCGCGCGCCGCCAGGCAAACGATCGACTATTTGGCGACCTGAGACGTGGAATTACTGGGTCACCCGCCGTATAGCCCCGACTTCGCACCCTGCGATTTTTATTTATTCCCGAAAAGAAAAGAAAAACATCGAGGAAAACATTTTATGGACGCCGAAGAAGCAGTGGCTGCGTTTCAAAACGCCGTTGAAGAGACCCCTAAGGCCGAGTGAGCAAGGTGCTTTTCTCAATGGTTCCATCGAATGCCGCGACGTATTGATGTAAATGGACGCTATTTTGAAAAGTTATAATAAAACTAATAACTTGCTAGAATGCTTAGTTTTTGATTTTCTAAGAACTTTCAGTTTGACCCTCGTACATTACTTGTGTGTTCGAAACGTAAGACTTCAAATTTGATATTCTGCATGCTGAACAGATTTTATAATATATTCATTTAATTTTACCAGTAATTTTTTTGTCGTAGACTCGTATATAAAAGCATATCATCATGTCATGTATATGCGTCTTCGTCTGCATGATTTTATGTTAAATGCCTAAGTCTCCTTTTTTTAAGAACTCTGAATCTTCAATAAATATATTCACAATACATCTTATGTCTTATGTCTGTACTACAACAAAGCAATAAAGCTGTACTCCAGTTAAATTTTCATGGAGTGCAAGTTTTGAAATACTTCTGGAAAATGAAGTACAACGTCTCTTATTTCGTTTGTTATTAAGGCAAAATCTCAACATCGTGTACTAGTTTACATGATAATTTATATACCTAATATATATATATATATATATATATGTATATATATATATATATATATATATATATATATATATATATATATATATATATATATATATATATATATTATATATATATATATATATATATATATATATATATATATATATATATATATATATATATATATATATATATATATATATATATATATATATATATATATATATATATATATTATATATATATATATATATATATATATATATATATATATATATATATATATATATATATATATAATCTACGACATATGAGATGTTTTTGATCTCATTTAAGTTAAGTGTGACGAACCGACCTCATTAGATTGACAATGAAACTTTTCAATAGAATTAACTCTCTAATTCAATACAATTGGGTATCCGGGTTACATTTATTTTGTTTTTGATATCTTATTACAGTGCAATTATTTCCGTTATTGTAGATCTATAAATATAGTTTATACATATATTCATATAAATATTAAATTATAGAAGCAATATATATATATATATATATATATATATATATATATATATATATATATATATATATATATATATATATATATATATATATATATATATATATATATATATATATATATATATATATATATATATATATATATATATATATATATATTACGTTTGTATTATATATATTGCTTCTATAATTTTTAATATTATATTTCATGTTAGAGAAAGCTGTTCGTTATAAACAAAAACTTAATAATAATAGTTGAATATATTTTCATAATTAACTATTCTATATATTGGTGTTTCGTCATCCAGACCGGATATTTTTCTTTATTCTCGAAACCTAAAACGCGTAGTACTGGTAGAAATTACAGTTCCGTGGGAGACAAATATCCCTAAAGGTCATAACTTCAAACTTAATAAATATTTCGAGCTTACTACTGAGCGACTAACCAGGAATAGGTTTAGAGTAAATTCATACGCGGTGGAAGTAGGAGCGAGAGGACAGTGAAGGTGAGCGTTAATGCATTTTAAAGGGGCCCCTTTAAGCCTACACTTGGGTCGCAAGTCCCAAGCGCTGATCGGAGCTCCTCTTCCTACAACGCGATGAGCCCGGCACCCGCACAGTGAATCCAAGGAATGCTAAGCAGTTTCTTCTCACATATATATATATATATATATATATATATTATATATATATATATATATATATATATATATATATATATATATATATATATATATATATATATATATATATATATATATATATATATATATATATATATATATATATATATATATATATATAAATGAAAATTATTATAATGTATAGTACATTGTACGTGGTTAAAAATATTTTGTTTCCCAAATACTGAACAAGTAAACGAATATAAAATGATTATCTCCAAAAAAGTTTTTCATTCCAGTATTGTAAGCTCTGTCAATACTAGCTAAGTAGCGTTTTAAAAGTATGTAGTCGAAAAGCATTGACGATCGCACAAAAAGCATTGTATTTAAGGTTCATTAATCCTTATAACCCATAACCCTAATAACTCTATAGTTATGATAGCCTGATTATGATAGTGATATGATAGCCTCATAAGAATATAATTTCTAAGTAATTTTAATAATACTTGGATAGTCGTTAAATGACAATATTATGCAATTGAAATGCAATAACAAGCAGTTGTAATTTACATTGCGTGTCATTTAAATGTCTTTTATACTTATTTCACATCATGCTACATATAAGAGCACGTTTATATCTTGATTATTTTTTTCTTTATACTATTATTGACTAATTATATACTTATTTAGACGATTGAAAATTGGTTTTTATCCAGTTGATTAAATAAAATTTATAATTACTAAATTACGCTCGTTTTAAGTGGAATGGATTTGCTCTAAGAAATCAATAATAATTAAACAGTTTACCTCATATTTGTTATTCTTTATTCGAGGGATATTTTGATGGTAAACGAAATTGTTAAATATTTAAACGTCTAATAGATAGCCGAACATAATGACTCTATATAGATATTGAAATTTATCTTGGGGATACTTTAATATACATACATATTTAACTGGAAGTTTAAGCAATTTACTATGAGGCGCTAAAGTAAATAAAAGAAGAACAAATCAAAAATGGTAATGCCATGTTTGTTAGGAAAAAATATATTTTAAAAATAATCACAACTAATTATCGTAATTAAAAAAATATTAATTATAAATTATAAAAATAACATTTCAATAATCACTAACAGATATATATGGGACATTTGCTTGTATTCAAAGATGGCATTTCTTTTGCGTGTCTATATACATATATCGATGTAGTCACGGAATTAGATTAAGTAATTTACATGTTTATGTATTTAAATACAGTGTTACAAGAAAAATGTAATTCGATCTAATTTTAATATACGAGTATTTTGTAGTAAATGACGATTATACTAAATAATTAATCATATTGCTGCAAATTTAACACGATATGTGTAAATCTTCTTATACGCCTTGGATATGATATACATATATGTGTAAAACATATACTTTTTACACGATATTAGCGTATTACTTTTGTCTGTCTGTTATTTTTTTTTAGCTTCACGCTTTATCCCGCATATTGCAGGGTAGGCACAGAAGGAGCCATGTTAACCTAGTGTTAAGACACTCCGTTGCTTAGTTCCTGCTTTCCCCGTCCCCGCATTTCACCTTTTTCCAGGCAATACGTGTTGAGTGGTGGAATTCAAAGCCACGCTTTGGCTAGTTTCTAGAGCGAAGAAATGGAAATAGAAAATCCATCTTACCCTCATGGGAATCGAACCTTCAAACCGTCGCGTTTACAGGTAGACGCTTACGCCTCTGCGTCACGACGGTCCTTACTTTACGGTTTATTTTTGCCATAATCAAGCAAATAAAATATATATTGGAAGAAAATTCATTTACAAATAATTTTTATTATGTTTTTTTTTTGTTTGTGTCTCAAGAATATGCTCTAGGATTTGTAGTAGATTCTTGTTTCTAGTTTAAATTTTAGTCTGATCACGTATATCTTTAGCAAAAGCCGCCCGATCACGTGCGCTTAGTAGGTATGTAATATGTACAAGATGTCGATTGCCGATGCGTTAACACTACAGAAACCTGTTAAATGACACTAAAAAATATTTTTAGTGGCAAATATAGGGAAAACATTATATAATATCTTATTTGAAAACATATTAACAAATCATATTTCATAACATTGTATTCCCATTACTTCGAAGTTGTAAAGCGCGGCGTTGAGTTCCGTCAAATGTTTTTTACTTGTAAGATTTTAATTAAATTGTTACTTATTATCGAATGAACACACCGGTTCTCGTCCGATCACCGAAGTTAAGCAACGTCGGGCGCGGTCAGTACTTGGATGGGTGACCGCCTGGGAACACCGCGTGGGTCTTTTTTATTTTTTCAGTAACATTTCTTGTATATATAGTATAATTTAAAGTCCCTTCCAGATGGATCTCAACCGTCTCTTCACTACGGATTTTGATGGAGATTTTTTTATTACACAAAATTATGCAAAAAGATTTATATGTGTAACGTAAATATTAAAAGAAAATTGCCGATATTAAATTTCCTAAAGCAAGTCCTTCACATGGCCAATCACATGTCACTCTACCAAGAGTAATCTAAAACATGTTTGTATTATATAATATATATACAATATAAGCCATATTTATATTTTTACATACTCACAAATGGAAATGACACTGTTATTTTACAATAATGATAAACACTTTTATTATTATTTTAAAATAACTGTAATTAAGTAAGGCTTAGTAAAGGTCATTGAACTAAGCAACTGATCAAATATTTAAAATGGCGCGGATTAACTTAACTGGATGTATGCATATGGATACAATTTTGCTTATTTCTTTATTTAACTTTTGACATAATGCTTAGATTTTAATTTCCTAGGATTGGATCTCTGACTTTTTCTGAGTTACCGAGAAAAATTTTTTGAGTAAAAGCCCCTTCCAGATTATATTTTCTATATTTGATCCACATAAGAACATCAATTTATATGGAAATTGTGGACTAATTTTAACTAGTATTATGATACTATATCAGGTCTCTTTGATTAATATATATATATATATATATATATATATATATATATATATATATATATATATATATATATATATATATATATATATATATATATATATATATATATATATATATATATATATATATATATATATATATATATATATATATATATATATATATATATATATATATATATATATATATATATATATATATATATATATATATATATAACTATATAAGGTATATGTGCATATAGTAGTGTCTGTTAAATATTTTTTTTATTATTATATTTATTATTCTTCTCCAAAATGGGTAAATCTAATCAACAATGACGTCAAACTAATCCATAAACACAAACTTTCTCGACTATAACCTTATTTAGTGTAGACTAAAAAAAAATAATAAAAAATACTATTATAACAATAGTAATTCGTTCACACTTAACCTCGCCATTTCTATTGTGGTGTGAGTAATTAACTATAATTAAGGTCACAAACAGATGAAAAAAAAACTTATAAACAATACGCGTTTAAATGCGAAGGCTGGTTATTCAAGTAAGTAACATTGTCTTTGAGAGTACTGTCACACGCTTAACATAGTTTTGAGCGTTCTTTTTCACTTTTCCCTCAATTTTAGGTCACGTTGATTAAATTGTTGTTTTTAATGTTTTTTTTGGTGCATATAACAGGGTATTACTGTCCAAAAACACTATTCTCCAGTTTCTCCAAATGTTGAATTGCGGAATTCTTCGTTTTGTTTTAATACCAAAGAGAGAAAATAAAGAATTCGATATAATATATGTTCATATAATATAGAGGCGCAGAGGCGTAAGCGTCTGCCTGTAAACATGACGGTTTGAAGGTTCGATTACCACACGGGGAAGATGGATTTTTCCATTTCCATATTTTTCGCCCTGGAAACTAGGCAAATGCGTCGCATTGAGTTCCGCCACTCAACACGCAATGTCCTCTAAGAAGGCGGAAAGCGGAGACGGAGAAAGCAGGGGCTAAGCAACGGAGTGTCTTAACACTAGGTTCATATGGTTCCTGCAGTTCCTCTCTGCCTACCCTACAATATGCAGAATAAAGCGTGAAGCTAAAAAAAAGTATTAATACACAACAGTCGCATTTACAGTTTGTCGCTAAACTTCTGCCAAGATGGCCGTCAAAATTATAGCATGTTTTTCCTTATGGAAATCATTCAAAATTGGTTTGATCATAAAAACGAATTGTTCATTCTTACGTAAAAGGAGCTAATTAACTTTCCGTTTCTTTAAATGACAGTGAAAGTTTACTTGTAAATAATTTAAATATCAATTGTTGGAAGTAAAAATCGTAATTTTGTGGGTGCCACGGTTTGTGGGTTCGATCCCCACTCGGGGGAGATGGATTTTTCTATTTCCATTTTCTTCGGTCTGGAAACTAGGCAAAGCGCAGCGTTGAGTTTCGCTACTCAACACGCAATGCCTCGAAAAAGGCGGAAGGCGGGGACGGAGAAAGCAGGGACTGAGCAACGAAGTGTCTTAACACTAGGTTCATATGGTTCCGGCAGTTCCCTCTGCCTACCCTGCAATATGCGGGATAAAGTAGTGAAGCTATTTATATATAATTAGTAGTAGTTTATACTGCTGTATTTCTTGCTGGCTCTACTGCTGAGTAGAACAAACAAGACTCTACATAAATTTTTTGAGGCAGTTGTGCTGACAACTGCCTTAAAAATTGATATAAATAAAGAACATTTTGAATTTGAATTTAAATATATGTGGATTACATAAAAACGTGGCCAACAAAATAATTTTGATCAAATTTTTGCATAATGTTTTAAAGTAACGGTAAAGATAACAGTTACCGCAGATGTGTATCACTTGTCAAAAACATCTTTGAGTTTTTTCAATAATCACAGATTAAAACTACGTTTAGACATAAACTATATTTGATTGATATACCGTATAATTAGAACATTAGATTAAAGAAAGCAGGGACTAAGCAACGGAGTGTCTTAACACTAGGTTCCCACGGTCCCTGCAGTTCCCTTTGCCTACCCTGCTATGTGCGGGATAAAGCGTGAAGCTAAAAAAAAATTAAAGAAGTTTATATGAGGTTCATGGAATACCATACGTTCACTTATACTATTATAATCACAGAAAGTTAGCAAAAAAATATGTTTTACGGAATTAGAAAGTACAATATATTTTTTTTTACTATTTAATAACCATTTAGTATCATTATATGAAGATATTATAAATCTTTATAGAAATAACAATCTCCTCAAGTTAAAATATTCAATGAAAATAAATAAAAAAGTAGATAAAAAACCAAAGCAGGTATTTTAACTTTTCGCATTTTGTAATAAATTTTACAGGAAATGAAAATGGCATAAAATATTGTGGTTAAGTTATACCAACGCGGAACGTAAGCCGAACTTCGGCTTTCGTATTGCTGTTGTAAATTTTAATAAAAACGATGTTTTTAAATTCTATTAAAATCGATTTTCTATCTTCAACACTTTAAAAATCATAAAAATGTTTAAAATATTTGACTAATATTTAAAATCAGTTTCATTTATTATAATGTATTATATAATTAAAAGATTTACATATCAAAGAATCGATTAACATAATGTAATAGGAACATAATCCTATAATATAGCTTTTCTTGAAAAATTGACTTGTCTTTTGCAAGGTAATGTATATTTGTCAGTCCGATGCATAAAGTTGTATTGATATTAGTGTGCTCTACGTTTTGGTTACATAATTGACAATATTTTTTAACTTCACGCATCTTCTCCATTTTGCAATTAGGCAGAGACAATTATTTTTCTATATTATTAATATTATATTATTAATATTATTTTAATGCTTTTTATTTTAATAAAGCGAAGTAACTTGAGTTACTTGTCGTTTCAACCTACAACGATCGTGGTAGACTGCCTCGTCGTAAATATGTACAGATATTTCACCGTCATATACGCGTGGGATATATTAATTATTAATTTTGTTTTTAGAGAAAGTACACCTACATAGGAAGTTCGTATAATAAAAGAAATATATACTCGGCGCTTCGGTCTTGAGGACCGTCGAGGCGCAGAGGCGCAGAGTCTACCTGTAAAGGCGGCTGTTTGTGGGTTCGATTCCTACTTGGGAAAAATGAAAATCCATTTCGTTTCCATTTCCTTCTGTCATCTAGACAAGTGTGGCATTAAGACCGACCACTCAACATGCAATGCTTCAAAAAGACGAAAAGTGAGGAACGGAGTGTATTAACACTAGGCTTCTATGGTTCCTACAGCTTCCTCTGCCTACTTTGCTATATGTGGAATAAAGCGTGAAGCTAAATATACTAATATGTGGTTTCCCTTTACTATTTTCCTTATATCTTGACCCATTTTAACTAATTTACATTTAACATTTTGTTTACAAGATTGACATAGAGACTTACTTTCGCTTTAAATGTCGCTTACATACCGTTACTGTTCCGTTATGACAGCGTGAAGATAAATAAGTGTAAAATAATTTTTAAGGTATATATATATATATATATATATATATATATATATATATATATATTATATATATATATATATATATATATATATATATATATATATATAGGTATATATATATATATATATAATATATATATATATATATATATATATATATATATATATATATATATATATATATATATATATAGGTATATATATATATATATATATATATATATATATATATATATATATATATAATATATATATATATATATATATATATATATATATATATATATATATATATATATATATATATATATATATATATATATATTATATATATATATATATATATATATATATCTATATATATATATATATATAATATATATATATATATATATATAATATATATATATATATATATATATATATATATATATATATATATATATATATATATATAATTAAAAATAAAATATAAAATCTAAAACGCATAAAATTTTAATCTATATATTACCGTAAGTCATTCGTCATGGAGATCAATAGTTTGAAAAATAGGCTGACTCATGGTATGCATGGTATACAGTGCATTCTTGCTATGGGAACATGACTAGCTGCAAGTGCAGCAAATGCAACAATAGTAAATTAGTATCATAATATATTCCGTCGGACCGAGGTCGGAAGACCGTTATGGCGCAGAGGCACAGCGTCTGCCTGTAAACGTTTAAACGTAGGTTCAATTCCCGATTGGGGAGAATAGATTATTTTAATTTTCTTGGTTTCTCTTACACTTAAAACTACGAGCTTCATTCGTGTACTAAATTTATTTCTTAACGTGTTTTTTACTTTTTATAAAGCAATTATTTAAAAAAAGATAGCGCTATTTATCGTATGGGTCGCATCACACAGGACATTGTTTGGACTGGGCAAGTGTTAGGACACTCCGTTTCCCACTTTCCACACAGAAATGATGATTTAATTAAATATAGATTAAAATTAATTTCAAATACTGCATAGATTGTAAATGCAGCAATTAAGAACACATGGTCTCTTAAATAGACTGCACGGCTAAGTTTTGTCTTTTTGAATTAAGCATCGCCATACGTGAAATATTTCTAATACACGTTAGCACTAAGTCCTGCCCGTCTACTCCAGTGTACTCCATATAAAAAATAACATTTCTTTTGCTTTATCAATGCCCAAGTCAGTAAACGAGTAATCGTGTAAATTCCTTTCCATCATGTTACGTGCAACTATGACGAAATTTTGATATGCTTGTATAAGATTAGTAACCCTTATTTAGGTAAATATAAAGAAATGCTTACTTTATTTTCGCTTACTTTATTTTCGTGTTTTACTAAGCTGCCTTAGCTTAATAAAGCGAAATTAAGTGTGATCTTTCCAGAGAAAGAAAATAAAAGTCCCAATAAATAATTCTTATCTGCCAGTTAGGGATCAGATGATAATAACTGTCTTTTAAAGTCAGATGTTGCCCCTCCGCAAAGGACTTAATTATCATAATTTTTATTAAATTAAAGTTAATTATTATAATAGAGAAAGAACAAAGCCTCAAATATTATGTCGTCTGATTGAATTGAGCCATTACATTTACAACTAGGCCAATGTTGCATGAATAAAATATTTCATTATTATTACTGTAAAATCATTTAAAATGTATGGAGAAAGTAAATTTATTTTATTATGTAGTTGTAAAAGTAGATTTATATGATTATAATAAAGTATATTTTAAGATAGACCTGTGGGTAACGATTGGTTGTAAATGCTATAAACTAATAGTTATAATCTTTTGCTTCGGATAGGATACTGCATATAGGGTAAGCAGAGCGAACCGTAGGAAGAAGGAATCTTATGTAAAGACACTCCTTTCGAGGTATTGCATAATATTGAGTAGCAGCGCAAAGCCCTGATTTTGCCTTGTTACCAGAACAAAAGAAAAGAATATAATTAACCTCCTCTAGATCTAAGAATCGAAACCACAAATCGTCACGTTGACAGGGAGATGCTGTGCGTCTGCGCCACGACCTACGATCTGGTGTGATGGATTTATAAAACAATTTTTATTTTCTGACAAGATACAGGGCTGCGTTGTATGGAATCAACGTCACGATGTGTCTAAAATTTCGGAGAAATTAGGAATTCGAAAGTGAAGTATCTTCAATTGTGGCACAGTAGTTTTGTTATGTTATTTGTACTTATATGATTTAAAATATGTATAATAAGTACTGGTAAAACCTAATTGTCATAATAACATTAAAGTAATTCTATTCCAAGATTCAAATTTGATACCTATTTCCTCTACACCTGTTAAGAATGACAAGTCAAGCATTTATGATTAGTAAGGAAACGAATACCCTTTTCTGACAAAGGTCCTTTCCAGTCAGATTTAGATTAACAATTATTATTACACGAGTATATCATATAATCGTTACATATATATATATATATATATATATATATATATATATATATATATATATATATATATATATATATATATATATATATATATATATATATATATATATATATATATATATATATATATATATATATATATATATATATATATATATATATATATATATATATATATATATATATATATATATATATATATATATAATAATTAAAAAGACGGAAAACGTTCCTGCGTTTCCCTCTACCTACCCTGATATGTGCGGGTTAAAGCGTGAGGCTAAAAAAATTAAATCGGGATTAAATTAATATTGCATTACAATTACATAGGAACTTTCAATCTCATCGATTCAGTATCGTCACTTTCACGATCGTGATAATATATTAATAAAACGTACATTTCTACATCCGACAGCGTCGCGTGCAGTCTCTCGTTCACAATCGATTATATAAATTGATTCAGATTTATATAATTGCTTCTATATTTTTAATATGAATTAACAATTCTAGAATTTCACTCGTTGATGGAAATTTAATATTATTTATTTAAGACACTCCGTTGCTTAGTCCCTGCATTCTCTGTTCCTGCTTTACGCCTTTTTCGAGGCATTGCGTATAGAGTAGCAAAACTCAACGCCGCACTTAGCCTAGTTTCCAGAGCGAAGAAAATGGTAATAGAAAAATTCATCTTCCCCGAGTGGAAATCAAACCACAAACATTTCTGTACATCTCTTCTGTAAGCGTCTAATTGTAAACGCGACGGTTTGAGGATTCGATTCCCACTCGGGGAAGATGGATTTTTCTATTTCCATTTTCTTCGCTCTGGAAACTAGGCAAAGTGCGGCGTTGAGTTCCGCCACTCAACACGCAATGCCTCGAAAAAGGCGGAAAGTGGGGACGGAGAAAGCAGGGACTAAGCAACAGAGTGTCTTAACACTGGGTTCATATGGTTCCTGCAGTTCCCTCTGCCTACCCTGCAATATGCGGGATAAAGCGTGAAGCTAAAAAAAAAGAAAAAAAAATACGTGAAAGAGCCTTGTTTCTTGCTCCCACACAGATATGTGTGACATAAAAATATCATAAAATGTGATGTACTTTATTGTTTAGATTTTGGCTTGATTAATTGTTATAGTTTTCTAATAGCAAATAAAAATAGCTCCCTAGTAATTAATAAGTACTAATTAGTAATATGCGAGTTGCCTCGATATTAATTTTGTTGGAAATTGATCAAAGGGTAACAATACCTATGTAAGTTAAAGTTAAGTATCCACATGGGATAAAGCATGGGATATAGTTTTCTATTTTTTTTAAATACGTCGATAGGTTAGTGTTGAGTTCAAGCTTTTAATAATACGCCACATTTCGATTTACAAAAAAATAAGTCGAAACAGGCGAGGAGGTTATATTAGATTAAATATTTATTTTATTTCTCATAAAACACACTATATATGAACTTGATATAATAGTATACATAAATATTTTTATGAATTTTAAAGTGTAAATCTTAATAATAGTTAAAGAAGAATATTTGTTTCAAAATTATATTTATATATATATATTGTTTTCTAGCTTGGTAATTCATAAAATGTGCTTTTCCAATCCGATGAGGTTTTAAACTTTATACCATTAAGTTAATTATGTTGAAAGTTTAATTACACAGTGAATATTTCCCCACAAGTTAAGGTGCAGTTTCTCTATAGGATAATAATTCAATACTATATTATTATAATATTAAATGTATAAGTCATAATCAAGGAAATAATAGACCTTTTTGTGCAATTTGTAGGGAAGGTAAGGGGATTGAAAATACTTCTTTTATGGGAATTGAACCTACAATAGTCATATTTGAATCAGATCTGAGCATGACTGAAATGATATATAAGCATTGCATATGACTTTTCTCGGACAGTAAAAGCACGTCGTTAAGTTACGTTATCCAGGAAACAGTGTTTAATTACGCCAAACTTAAAGACAAACGTGACACATTACGTTCTTTACCTACGTGCGTAATACGAATGGTTAATGATACAAAAATGTATGGACCTACCGTTTTGTCATAATTAGTTTCATAATAACACGAAATTATTTTCGTACTAAATTAAATTGAGATGTAAGTTTATGACGGCATTATGCAAAACATTACTTATTTGAAATTTAAACGTAATTAATATTTAATTTGTATAATACATATAACATATTATGTTAATCTTCACATAATATGTATGTATAAGTCGGTATTGTACATATAGTTTTTATTTTAGTCATATTTTCTCCCTTCAAAATTCATTTCTAGAGTTAAATAAACTACTTTTCGTTAAATTACACTTACACAATTAATAAAGAGCGGAAAGTGAGGAGATATTACTTTGGTTATTTCTGTTTTTATTACCATTATGAAGAAAAGAGATTGGCATTTATTGCAAACATATAAAATAATAGTCGGTTAGTCAAGAACTAAAGTAGGTCGTAACCGATCGTAAAATTTACTACTAATAAATAATACAGTATCGGGTAACGTGCTTTAGAAGTCTTTTCTTTTGCTATCCACTTTCAATCGGAATTCGATATACTTAGTGTTGATAATAACGGAAGTTATCACTGCAATATGTTTAAGTCTCGCCGTATCCCTAGCGGGGTAGTCAGAGAGAACTGCGGTCCCTGCATACCTCCTCAGCTTCGTCCACTGTCATTAGCCTCTTCATACATAGAGTCCTCATGCTTTTTAAGTGACCTTCCACCAGTATCTTCTATACTGTATTTTCGAAAGTCAACCACGGCCTCTCTTTACTTCTCTTAACACTCACTTGTTTAAAATAGGGCACAGGCACAGCGTTGAGTTCCACCATTCAAATGTAATGTCTCGAAAGGGAAAAAGTAAAGTTGTTAAACTACTACGAAAGTAAATTTATTACATTTCTAATAATAAGAGCTATGCAGATCATCTTACATAAGAGACCATTGACCAAAGATGTGCATCTACCGTGAAGTGGGCATTCATATCACCTCCCTTAATATGGAAATGAAAGTAAAATTTATATTATTTTGCCTGCTTATGGTAAATTTTAGAGAAAGGAATTTTAGAAATTGTAGAAATAGGCGCTGTGGTGTTATAGCGCCACACTGTATACGTGTTCTATTCCTAGTTGGAGAGGATTGAACTATTTAATTTTCCTTCTTCTGATATTGAGACACATCGCGGCGTTGAGTTCCGCCACTCTCCACGCAATGACTAGAAATTAGCCAAAAATTGTAAAACAGAGAGTTTTAACACTAGGTCTCATCTGTTTCTAAATTTTAACAAACTGCTAAGTTATAACCATCATTAGGATTTCAACACACTACTATTCGAGGTACTTTTACTTGCAATACGATAGTTTAGTTTCAAAATGCTCTGCAATAAGCAAGTATAGGTTACTGTGTTTCATTTGGTAACGTATTTATTTCTTTGAAATATTTATCCGGAATTTTGTAACCTACTTAGAAATTTTGAATTTTCTTTTAATATTGTTATAAAAAATGAATGAAAGCTATTCTTATATATTCAATAATAATTTAGGAGCAGTTTAAAATGACAAAAGATTTTTGTTTATTATTTAAATTTATTTATTCTGTACAAGTTTTTGTAAAAAAACAAATATATATACTATATATATATATATATATATATATATATATATATATATATATATATATATATATATATATATATATATATATATATATATATATATATATATATATATATATATATATATATATATATATATATATATATATATATATATATATATATATATATATATATATATATATATATATATATATATATATATATATATATATATATATATATATATATATATATATATAGATATATATATATATATATATATATATATATATATATAGATATATATATATATATAATTGTATTCTATGTACTTTTGTTATTATTGGCATGCGCTATATTAACGAAATAATTGTTTAAAATTATATTTAATATAAATAAAATTACAGAAAAAAATATTTCATCCACTATTAGGAAAATATATTATTATTTATTTACCGAATAAAAATTATATTTAATTGGGATTAAAAAATAAAATTAGAAATGCAAGGGCAATGATAAAAATGTAATTTAAAATTATGAAATAGACGTGTTAATATTGTGTTTACCAATTGTTTTTATTATTTTCGTCATTTTTTTATAGAAATCTATTTATCTTTTATATAATAAAGTAAAAAAATACTATCTTATTAATTTCGGTCATAACTAAGTTGATCTGACTGTCAATCGAATGGAATTCAGAAAGGATTCAAAAATTGAGTGCCTTAACTTTAAATCTTATTGGTTCACGGAAAATAAGTTTACTCCTTATATCACTTATACTGTTAGTTATTGAAAAAATACAACAATAAATTTCTAGACATTAATAATCTTAATGACTTTAATAACAACTTGCAAATCAACAGTATTAAATAATATAAGTAAATAAAAACAGAGAAGCTGTAAAACTGAAAACTCTTTCAGTAATCAGGCTTTGAATGGGCTTATTTAAAACTGAAGGGCCCTCCTTGTCCCTACTTTCCTAGTAATGTTGTTGTGTGTTTATACGTTTACAGTATTCGTAACATTTGTTATTTAAATTTTCTATAAATGTATAAATTTAAAGTTGAGAATTCTTTCATTGCTGGAGTAACAATAATTTATGACATATATATATATATATATATATATATATATATATATATATATATATATATATATATATATATATATATATATATATATATATATATATATATATATATATATATATATATATATATATATATATATATATATATATATATATATATATATATATATATATATATATATATATATATATACATATATATATATATATATATATATAAAAAAAAGGTTAAAAATCAAATAAGTTACACAAAATTTGTATCTACTCAATTGTTATTAGGTTATTTACAATTATGCGATGACAAGTTGTTTATAGGAGCTTGTATAAGTAATATCCGCAAGCCGACAGTTCTTGCAATATCTTACATAAGATAAACACTATGAGGCTAGAAGCCTAGCAAGTTTTCAGTGATGTGTGTAAGTGTACTTAAAGAATCACACATAGTTTACTTAGATGGCTTCTGTCAAAGGGTTGATATATACGATGAATAATAAAGATTAAAATGGTGTAAAAAGTAATGAATACGTTTAATACAAACGCTGAAGTTATAAATGTTAGAAATTATATCGAAAATCCTTAACTAAGTTGTTATTATTATGACATTTAAGTAATTTTGAATACAATATATTTAGATTTAACTTACTTCGTTAGATCATTTATAGTATTGTTAGGGTCAGGTTAAACTTTTTATACGATCGAAGCTTGAAAATATGTATAAGTTACAAATGGAGTCAATCATTAAAAAGTTAACTGTTTTATTTATATTATACAATCACCTATTTGATTACCTATTTGATTTAAATAATAATTAATTATTATTGACTTATTAATTTTTTAAATAACAATGCTTTTACTTATTAATTAGATGTAAATATATAGAATAAAATATATAAATATAATCAAGTATCATAGTTTAAATTTTCCATATACCATATTTAACCAACTAACTGCTTAAAATTATAATTAACATAATCAATATAACAGACAAAATTATTTTATTCACTTTTAGGAAAAAAGAACACTAAAGACTGTTATCTTGTTCTAAACAACATTTAACAAGTAAAAACAAACTCAAAACTCATCCTTTCAAATTAAATTCGTGAACAAAAAACAAAACCGAGAAGAAGATTGATTATTTTTATATTCCCTATACTCCATGAACTCCAAAGTCAGTCATTAGAAGGCGGTAAAAACAGTGATTATTAAGAAAAACTCTTACCTTATCGCTAATGCTAATCGCTAATCACTCCATTTTACTTGAACAGCAACAACACAAACTGATAACTTAGCAAAAAACAAAAAAAAATAATATTAATAATATAAGTTTCTATAGAAAATTCCGTAAATAGTTTTGTCGCGCAAAACCAACGTTTTTCAATCACTTGTATTATTTATTTAAGTAAACCTAATGAACGACTGTCACCGTCTCATGTTAGAACGTAAATGAAAAGACAGCCGTACAGCAGTACAATTGCGAACGAAATTAAATAAGAAATAACCGAAGAAGCTCTATTAGATAGGGTACTCAATGGTTGAACGGAGAAAGTCATTTGACCACTCATTCATTACGATTTGAAAGTGTAAGTTCAAATAATGCCAGTACATGTACCTACAGAAATTTGAATTTATTTATTTATTTTTCTTTATTTTTTTATTATTTTGTATGTATTATATAATTAAAATATATATATTTGTAAATATAAAATAACCTAATATAAATTGGAAGGAATGTAGGGAGACCACAATTCTGGAGATTATACATTTTGAGTGACGAAACTCAAAACCGCGCTTTCTTTAGTTACCAGAGCAAAATAATGAAAAGAATTCCTTCCATCGAGTGAGAATTGAACCCGTAAATGTCGCGCTTACAGTCAATCACTGTCACAGTGCCAAGACTGCCTTTCATTTTTAACATCATATTCTATTTATTACATCAAGAACATTATGAACTAAATGTAGTTTAAATAAAATTTAAACATTAAATTAAACTCGAAATACGTTTTAAATATACGATATAATATATTTTATGTATGTATGTATTATCATTATAAGCTAATATTTAGCCCTACTAAGACTATACCAAACAGTAGAATCCAAGTGTAAGCCAGAGGCTAGGCTCTCTACCTACTTACCCAGATACCTACTAGATACCTGTCCAAACCTGACTAGATACCTACTTAGATAGATTATTTATTAAAATAAAATTCGTCCTAAGTGCCATTCGTCAAAAAACTTACTTATTTGGGGCAAAAATCAAAGAAAGTTAACGAATTTTCTCAGAACAAAGGAAGAAGTCATTATTTTAATTACACTACAATGCAAGCGAATCAAACTTTGTTTTTAGTTTTGAACGATAAACCAAATGAAGTTTTTGATATGTATCTAAATATAAGATTATATAATCTGTATATCATTATGAACTCACCGTATGGCGCAGTAGTGAAATCTGTAATCGCTGTTTTTATGGGTTCGATTCCCACTTGAGGAAAATAAATTTATTCATTTTCATTTTCCTCGTTCTAGCAATTTGACAAAGCGCTGCGTTGAGTTCCGCCACTCAACACACAATGCCTCGAAAACGCGGAAAGTGGGGAACGGAATGTCTTAACACTATTTGTTCCTGCTGATCCTGCAATTCCAATACAGAGAGTTTCATTACTTATGTACTTTTTGTATTGGCAAGACGAGGCGTTTATTTCCGCCTGCCAACACAGTGTCTTAAATTCGGTAAAAAAATGGAGAGATTAGTGACTTGACACTAAAACCCATGTCTAAGTTACTATATAGTACAAAGCGATCTACGAACAAATAATCTAGTTCGAACACATCGGAATGCAACACTCCATGCATATTAAGGCTTTATTACACAACGGTAAAATTAGTGTGAACAAAGATATTCTACGCTATATCTAGTTAGATAAGATTTCGGTTATGAAATATGAACAATGCTTACGCAAATTAAGGAAGTCGTGAATGTGTATAAAATTTCTTATACTATTATTTTTTTTAATTTTAATCGTTTTATCAATTCTAGTGACACACTTTTGTTTTATAATTATATTAATAATTGTAGTATATTATAATTTATTTATTTTTGTGTTTATTTAGTTATTCCTGCAGAGACAAAGTGTTTTAACATGAGGTTCCCACGTTTTATGAGGTTTCCTCTGCCTACTCTGCTATAAACAGGATAAAGGATGAAAAAGGTGAAAAAAAATAGAATTTTAAAACAGTGTTGCAAGCTTTATTTAGTGTCATAAATCTCTTTATCTCTCTCTCTTAAGTTTTACTTCTATACTAACTATAGTATTGTTTAAGTAACTATAAATATATATAGTTATTTTTTAAGTAAGACATATCGACCTATTTAGTTTTGTTCAAAAATTTATTATTTATTATATATATTTGTGTGTCATATATATATGAAGTCATCATAGTGCAATTAAATTAACTTGCAAATCAATTACTTCAGGACATACATTTTATTCTGGAAATAAAACATAGTGATGTTCAGTGATATAAAGTGCGACGTTTAATTAAGCCACTTAAACAAAATATCTTTATATATATATGGAGTGGAGATAAAAAAATACATTACCTATTATACAAAATAAAAAATATATATTAGTCAAACGTAAAATATATATATTATATATTATATTACAACACTATACTCCAAAATTATAGTCCAAAAATAATTCCAAAAGTTACTTAATAGAAGTATAACATTGTTTAAAGAACGTAATAAACACAAGCGTAGAGGCACTAAATGTAAATTGTTCTCAGAATGAACTCATTGTTTCTGTTTATGTGCGACGGTAAAAGTAAACTCACATCGGTATCTGTGTCCAGTGAATGCCATAATATATGTATATTATATGAAATATAATTAATATATATATGGAAATAACATATAAATATTGATATTATGACTAAATTTATAATAAAGAGAACCTGGTAGCAAATCACTGTTCTCTGCTTTAATTAGACGTTTTATATTTTTGGGGTACTCAACGCCGCAATTTGTCTTACTAAATTAGAAAAATGAAAGTAATATATTCTCCTGGGAGTAGATGGAACCCACAACCTTCACGTTTTTTTGTCAGACGCTACCATTGCGCCAGACGGACGTGAAAATTTAGAATACTAAGAGGTATATACGTATTTTAAAAAAATTGTGTTCTCCAACTTGGTTAAAATAAAACTGGTCCTAGTGTCAATGCTTGGTGAATCAATGGATTTTTGTGATTGTTTTCGATTTATATTTTTTTACATTGTATATATGTACATATAGACGGTATTATAAGCAATTTGTAATGTTCTATTACACGTAAGGCAATATTTATGTTCATTATATTTAGCTTTTTAAGCTATGAGTTCATCCAGTAATACATTTCTTAAAAACTAAAACTTATTAATTTAACAAACTCAAACTTTACTTCAAGTTGAAATTATTTATTACAAGATGTAAATAACTTAATTAATTTTTAATTATTCAGTTTTTATTTTATAAATATTTTATACTTAATTGTAGAAAACAAGGGATTTTGTAATAATCAAAGCTTAGCTATATAATATAGCTACGCGTTTCGTGGACGATCCATTCCATAGCGACTGTTTCATCTCAAATCTTAATTTGAATATCGTGTCGCGAGGAGCTGTTTGTATGAATTCTATATATACATATATTAAAAGTTATATATTATTCTACTTCTATGATTGCATGCCCTTATATACTCTAAATATAAAGGTATACATATTTAATTGCCTGATAAAACATGATAATTTTAACAGGCTTTTACGTAAAACGTGAATGGCGCGTCGCCGTGACGCAGCGGTACTATGACTCACTATAAACGCGATGGTTAGAGGTTCAATTCCCAATTGGGGGAATGTCTTTTTTTTTTTCATTTCTTTTCTAATAAAGACAAAGTGCCTCGTTCAGTTCTGACATTCAGTATGTAATAGAGAAATCAGGTAGAAAACTGAGAATAAAATGTAACTTAGGTTATGTTTGATGCAACAACTATAAGGGAGCAACAAGCAAAATACTAACTAAAACTCTTATTACAATATTTATACGTTATATGAATAAATATATTGTATATACATGAATGTAGATATATATTTTTATAATATCTCATTCATTATCTATTAAAAAATATATTTTTAAATTCATACATTACAGTATCAAATTATAATTTGCATTCGCACATATGTATTAAGCTTTTACTTATCGTATTTATAATTAATGAATGCAAGCCAGTCGTGTAAACTTTAACCATGCTGGTATATGGGGGTTTATGAACTGTTTCATAAAAACAGTTAGTTAGTTGATGTAAGCGATTAATTACCTCTCATGTGTACAAAATAGGAAATGTTACGGTTGTAACTGTATTATGTGACTCGTTTATAGCAGATCTTGTTAAGTAGTGATTATAGTAGGAAATTACTTAGAATGTATTTAAATCTTTTGTCCATATACGTTTTATGCATCGTGGTAATCATATATATATATATATATATATATATATATATATATATATATATATATATATATATATATATATATATATATATATATATATATATATATATATATATATATATATATATATATATATATATATATATATATATATATATATATATTTAAATTATTAAAAAATTCAGTATTCAGTAGTTTCTTGTTATTTAAGGATTGGGGGTATATATATATATATATATATATATATATATATATATATATATATATATATATATATATATATATATATATATATTATATATATATATATATATATATATATATATATATATATATATATATATATATATATATATATATATATATATATATATATATATATATATATATATATATATATATATATATATATATATATATATATATATATATATATATATATATATATATATATATATATATATATATATATATATATATGTGTATATATATTTAAATTATTAAAAAATCCAGTAGTTTCTTGTTATTTAAGGATTGGGGGACTGTGGGAATTCGTAAGAGTAGACAATAGACAATGGTTATATGAACTTTATAGTGAAAAAATATATAACCATAGTAAAGCATTTATGAATTATGTTAAGACCTATTCTAAATTGTTTAAAAAAGTATCTTCCATGGCAAAATCTTTATATATAAAAAATGAAATTAAAAATTCCATTGATAAAATGAAAGGGGATAACAAATGTGAGTTTAAGTTAAAGTTGGTAACTTTGTAACTAGATCTGATCTAGACGTTGCATGCACTTTTGAAAAATCCTTCGCTCACATTCCAGTCTCCACAACCAAAACTCTTATATCTTCCACAACCGTCGCTGAATCACTACTTAAGGAGAGCGTATCAGAATGTCATGTAGAATTTAAATTTAAATTAGCTATATCTAGAGATATTGTTAAAACATTTATGTCACTAAATATGAAGAAATAACCGATTTATGGGACATTTCTGTAAAACTAGCTTAGCTATGTAAATAAATTACGATGGGGACCTATTATTAATCTCAGCTCAGCAGCGTTTACTGTCAAAAAAATTAGATTATTAACTGATGTGGATACGGCTTGCCTTGTTTATTTTAGTTACTTTCATAGTATTATGTCGTATGGCATTTTGCTTTGGGGTAATGCAGCCTCTATTAATTCCATCTTTGTCCTGCAGAAACGGGCTATTCGCGTAATTTATAACTTAAATCCAAAAGATTCCTTCAGACAAAAAATTAAGGAAATAAATATAATGACTGTTGAATCACAATATATCTTTGATAATTTAATGTCTATAAAAAAATATTAACGATTTTACCAAAATCGGTGATGTACACAATATTAATACAAGGAACAGGCATAAACTTACCGCGCCTGTAACTAGACTGCATCGCATCTGCAATTCTTTTATGAGACAGTCTTATGCTTCTACGATAGGATTCCAGAAAATGTCTAACATTTTTCTATATCACAATTTAAAAAGTTATCAATGATTTGATAAATGATAACACGCCTTGGGAATAAAACGCTCGATTCAATCTAGTTCAAGAGTATCGTTGTCATTAATAAGAATTGTGAAATTGTAAATATCTGGAAAACCAAAATAAAAGAAAAAAAAAAAACAGATTAAGTCCCGCTGAGTTTCTTGCGCCGGTTCTTCTCAGGTCTGAGGCATTAACTTTAGCGAACCGGTGGTAAATTAAATTATTTGAGGTTCAAAGAATGAACTTCTAATTTTGAATAAAATTGTTTGACTTTGACTTTGAATTTGAGTAATTCTTGTAAATTTGGCGCCAATTGTTTACGGCAAGCAAGATAATACGTTGGATAATAACAATAAAAACCTAAGTATTAGGTTATGATAAAACTTTTTTAGAAAAGAGGGAGAATTGATTTCTGCTTGTTTAGATTGCATTAAAATATATTTTCGTGAGATATAATGAAGACTGATAATGTGTTTACGAGGTTAGTGTTTTTTTTAATTAAAAAACACAAAAGTAAACTGATTTAAATTTTTATAACGTATTATTGTTGTCAAATTTTCTTTTCTGACTTTCGATGAATGTTTAAAATCGTGCGAATATTCGCGAATGCGAATTCGAATATTCGTTACATCACTAATACAGGTAGTTATTGCAATATAAACTACATTTTATTACAAAAAGAAAGAAAAAACACTAATTTGTAATAAATTTCACCGTAATTGAATTATCCTATGTAATAGTAAACAAACTTTATTTTGATAATCTTTAGCGTTAGTCATACTTAAGTAATTTTACGCTTCAGTTGTTTGATTAACGAAATGTGTTTCTTTTAAACGCGCAAATTTTGTTTGGTAAGAGTTTATGCCATCGAAGATTCTACTTTATGTAACGTAAGTCATTAACCGTTCATTTTCTGACTGACCTATTTGGAAAAACCGTTAGAGAGAAATGTTTAAAGCAAATTTCTATAAAGATAGACTTTGTTGTCGTCGTTAGCGTTTTTCAAATGTAATTCTACCTTACTGAGATTAAATTAAATCTAGTTAATTGAATTTAAATTTAATTTAATTTAATTGATATGACAATGGAGTTTTAGTATGTACTAAATTTTATTTAGTACATTCAAAAATATTCTGCTCAACTCTTCGCAGGTTCTTCTGAGAGATCTCAAGTAGTAGATAATTGTAGTGAAGGGGTAGTATATTGTTCAAAAAATGTAGTATATATCTTGTAAATTTAAGTAAAATTATATGACTATGTTTATGTATATATAAAAGAATTATCTTTAATATTAATTTGAGGACAGTCGTGGCGCAGAGGCGTAGCGTCTACCTAAACGCGACGGTTTGTGGGTTTGATTTCCACTCAGGGAAGACCCAAAGGTTGCCTGGAAAAGATGGCTCTCTTTCGTCTTGTCCAATGTCATCAACCTCTTTATACATGTTTTCCGGGGAATTCTCATGCCTTTCACGTGATTTTCTTCCAATATCTTTAATACTGTGTTTTTGAAAGTCAACCAAGGCCTCCCTTTATCTCCCTTACCACTCACTTTTGTTCATACATCATTTTTACAATACTTTTACCACTTATTCTTTCAATGTGCCTAAACTATCACGTTTTTCATCTTATCTTCTATAAGCCTTAGAACTAACGCATTTACATTCAAGTATGAATTTCTAAACCAAATGAAAACATTTCACTTATATATTTCTAGTACAATAAATTTAAATTATTTAAACAAATACACTAATAACCAATATGTATAAATTGAAAGTAGATTTTTGTAAATTAATTAATTAATTCATGCATGTCGATGACATCAATGACGAAAGAACAATGACATGTAAGCCTATAAATACAACCTTTATTAAGGTCACAATAAAGTAACGAAAAAGGGAATCTGTAAATGAGTAATAAAGCAGAAATATCGGTTGAATTTGTCAGCCTTTATTTTCGGTAACTGATTCTGATCGTTATCACGTGACCCATTTCTTGATATAGCTATCTTAATAATATGTTAGAATGTAACCCTTAGGATATTTTTTTAGCTTCACGTTTTATCCTGCTTATAGCCTGGGTAGGCAGTGGGAATTGTAGGAACCGTGGGAACCTAGTGTTAAGACACTCCTTTTCTAGCTTTCCGCCTTTCGAGGCGTGTGGTGGAACCTCAATGCCGCACTTGCCTGGTTGCCAAACCGAAAAAAATGGGAATGAAAACATATATATAAATAAAAACGGTTAGTTGGGTTTTGAGCATATATATGTAAGTATATAATATTACACATTTATTAAAAAAAGTACAGATTAACGAAAATCAACATTCAATATTCCGTATAACTGAAGGCCAGATAATCGAGTTTCTACTGCTATCCATCCTTCGTGAGTGAGAATTGAACTCACAAGCCCTCCTGCTTACAGACAGATGTTACGGGCTCTGCGCCACAACGCTCATATCAGCTTATTCTTATACAAATTTTTCACTTTACACTTATATAGCTTCACGTTTTATCGCGCATATAGCAGGGTAGGCAGAGAGAAAAGCAGGAATCGTGGAAACCTAATATTAAGAAACTGCATTTCCCGCACTATACAATTATTATACTATAAAGAAATACAATTTAAAGTATATATTAAAATAAAACCCGATAGCATTAACGTTATTGATACATAACTTTTTCCGAGAGGTATACATTAACGAATATAATTGAATCTAATGTATTGAGCCGGAATAAAGCTTCACGCATAGTGTGAACCGTTTGAAATTAAGAAATTCGTGATTTGGTACAATAGATCATTTCGTGTTGTGGTACATTTGGGAAGTAAAGATCTGCACGCAATTATTATGGATTTTCACTAGTAGTACTTGTCGCACTTGTAGCCTCAAAAATAATGGCTTAGTTTATATTATTTAAAATATTTTCGAACGATAAGATAGAAAATGATTTTAAATTCTGTCATATAACACCGATTTTTTTTAAATAGACGGAGAGTGAAGAACAAAGTGACTTAACACTAAATTCTTTCTTCTATTCCGTCACGATAAATAAATAAAATAGCGTGCTTAGTTTGTTTACGGGTATCAAATAGACTGGAATATTTCAAAACATTGTAATATGAATTTGTTGCGGCCTCGTAGTTATAGTTACGAAAATGGATAGCATACATTAAGTTTTAGTACAGCTATTAATAATTGCAGGGTATATGTAATATAAGATGAAGGTAAGCAGCACTTGCTCAATGCTTGTAGAATTAATATTGTTGTATCATTGTGTATTTTAGTAGAGTTCTAAATTAGTAAAATTGTCAAAATATAAAAAAAATGTTGTAAAATAAAGATCCTTTTCTGAATTTTTTTATAGATCATCTGTGTCTTTTGATTATGTTATGACATAGTCATGCTATGTCACGATGTATCATGGAATGTCATGACATATTATATCATGTCATGTCACGGCATATTATGTCATGTCATGACAAATTATATCATGTACATGACATGTTCTGTTCGTCTCCTCGTTCTAGTGCTAAGACTAAACGCGGTGTCTAATTCCGCCAATCGACACGCAATGCTCTAGGCATTTAATCTAAATTGTATTTATAATTCAAAATTTTCTTAATGACTTGTATATTCGTTTTCTTAAATCTACTCAAACTTGTTAAGTTTATCTCATTTTGTAAGTCTTATTTAGAAAGCTAAGCTCTCAGTGTAGGAACAAAAAAATATTTAAATAAAATTTGTGAAAGTTTTAGATAAATAAACAATAAAGATCAGCAAAATAAAATAAAACTATATACTTCAAACGTGCTGCCCGTGCCATGTACCCGTTGACGGATTGTTGGATTCAAATCCAGCTTGGAGAAAGTTTCTCTACACTCTCTCTTCTCCCTCTTAGTTCAAAAGCGGAGAATGGAGTGTTTTGCCTTTTGTTAAGGTGGATGAATATTAAAAACCTTTAGCTGACAAAATTGGCTGAGTTTTATCCAAATTGACTACTTTCTGAAAACGCATTTTTAGTCTTATTATACTATGTTCTATTATAACAGCTAAACTACTAGACAGTAGGTCTATTAAAAATGCAATCTTAACTAAGAGAACTTGCCTTACTGGTATAATATTAAAATATATCAAAGTTTTAACAGCTTTTAACAAAAATAAGAAATTGAGATAAACTATTTTTTTTTGTGAAATAATATATTTTAGAGTTAAAGTACCTCTCCATACTTCATCGTACCGAAGATGAAAAGATAATTATTTTTACCCTGAGTGAGCACCAAACTCATTGTATACAGATTATACCATTATACCATTGTATATAGATAGACGCACTTCCACTTCGCTACTACTATGACGTGATTATATGAATATATTATTGAACTCAACATCACGATTTGTCTTGGTATAGAAAGAGTTGTATAAATAGTTGAATTTCCCCAAGAGGAGAACCGAACTCGCAACTGTCGCCTTCAAATTCGTACACTGTGCCGCTGCGCCACTAGGAACTGAAGTATAATTTTAAATGCAATTTAATAATAAACGAAAGATATATCGATGTAATGATGATAAATGATACTGGAATACAGCAAGTAGAGATGTACTATGATTCGTGTTTTTTATCTGATTGACAGTACCCAATTGACTCTGTATAAGGAAATGACTTGCTTCAAAATAGCATTGTAATGTTTACATAATGCAATCACGATGGTAAAAATGCTGAGAGAGGAATATTTGTAGTGAAGTTATATTATTTTATGTTTCTGATATGTGAAAGTGAGAGCTTATTTTTAGTGCTTTTAGAATTACCGAATTACATGAGGTTTTATAATATTATAGTTAAATTAATTTTGTTTATAAAAGAATATAATTTATTAAAACTTTTTAGATAATAGGTTACTTGAACCAATGTTAAGTTAATCTGACTTAGCAAACTGTTTGTTTTTTAATATTGCATAAACACGCCGTTGAGTTCCGCCACTCAACATTCAATGCCTTTAAAAGGAACGAAGTGTCTTAACACTAAGTTCTCATGGTTCCTGTGTTTCCTTCTGCCTACCGTATATGCGGGATAAGACGTGGAGCTAAGAAAATTATTGCATTTATTTTCGATAAACGCAAGTCACGTAGAAACGGCTCGAATATACTAAATTTTAAAAGCATTCATTATTTTACTATAGTTAGGTATGATGAAATCTACATTGGTTTGAAAACTGTATTAGATATTGAGCGATTAATACGATACGCTTTCAATGACCTTTGGATCTACACGCACTTGACGCTTTGTAACTCTATTTTTTGTTTAAAATAGTTTAGTGAATAAAATAGTTATAAAAATTCTGCAAAAATTGTAAATATGATAGTTTTAAAAAATAATATAAAATATATTTCAAATCAGATTGTGAATAAAATATTTTTTGTTGAGAAATTGTTTAATATATTAGTTAATTTATTACACACATATAACTAGCTAACTACTAACTTAACGTTTATGACCAAAGCAGAGCACGTCACAGAGGATATTTGTATAGCTTTGCATCACAGTTGGTCTAATCTCTATATGCTTAAAAATAAAGCAACAAAAGATGTAAATGTAAAGGACGTTTTTTTTTAATTATTCCAAATTTTCAAATATAAATTTAAATAACTGGCAGCGTTTGGCGCTCTGTTCTCTCAGACTACCCCGCTAGGGATAGAGCGTGAAGTTATGTATGTATTTAAATAATTTTATTTAAAATTAGAACACAAGATTAAATTTTACTACCATTACCACCGGTGACATTACCACCGGTACACTAAAGTTAATATCTCAGACCTCAGAAGAACCGGCGCATGAAACTCAGCGGGTCTCTTATATCCTTATTCTTAATCAGGTCTTCATTATTGACAATGATTAGCCATTTTTTCTCAGCACAATACGTCTAAAATGCATTTAAAATACAGAGTGTACCAACTCTAAACTCTCTCCCCACCTAAGAAGAACAAAAGCGTGATACACGATAAAAAAAGGAGTTCAAGCTATTTTAAACTAACTAAATTCATACAATCGTCTCATCATAAGTCACAAATACATAAAAGAAAGTGAACGCGATTTCATCAATACATTTTATAGCAGTTAATAAATGTTAATCTCAAAAGAATATAGCGAATGAAAGAGAAAATCCAATTAACAATTCAACTGTAATTGTACATGATTGTTATTGTTACAATGTTAAGATATACGTATGTATGTACATATACAGGATGTATCTTACACGGCGGCCGTTATCAAAACTACTTATAGGGGAAAATATTTAAAGGCTATATATAAAAAACTAATTCACAATTATCAATAGTTTAGGCACAGGATCATTTTTCCTATTTCACGACATTTATACATAGGTAGTCATAACTCAATACGAATGACGTATTGAATTATGACTACCTATGTATAAATATATATAGGTATATATATATAGGTAGTCATAATTCAATACGAATGTCGTATAGACCTCGTACTACAAAAATACTATCAAACGTTGTCAATCTGTCACCTTTCATTCAATAAATAATTTTATGAGGAAGGGATATATCTCTTTTCCGCTCT